>JASGCC010000074.1:42193-642193 GCA_030067915.1 Hydractinia echinata | reverse complement strand
TAAAAGTTAGGAAAAGTCACAAAATTTCAGGGTCTAATAATGAGTACAAAAAAAGATATTAAAAAAAGAAAAAGCCGCAGGCACTTTAAGCCCCCCCCTTTGCTAATAGGGTTAGCTATAGCTAGCTTTATTTATTCCTATATTTCTAAAAATTTTATTCAGTTGAGTAAATTGTTATTTATTTTTATGTTGAAGTTGTGTCTGTTAGCTAGCTCCATTGCTACCTCTGGCTAAAAAGTGAAAGTAACCAAATGCAGTGTGGCTGCAACACAATTCCCAACAATTCCTTTGCTAAGTGCAGTTAGGCAGGGACCACTTTTATTAATGTTTTGAAAAGTTATGCTGCAAAATGAAATTGCTGAGTATTTTGTTAACTGAAGTCGTGATAAATGTTTTTAAAAAATTGTGTTACGCCTATATTCATCTGTGACACTGTTTACCTTTACTAACCGCTCAGTCCAGTGTTAGCAACGGACTGTTTCCTGTTTTTTCTGTTTAGCCGAAGTTGTGATAAAGTTTTTTTCAGAAAAGTCTATTACACCTAGCTATATGGATGTGTCACATTGTTTACCTGCACTCAGCCTGGAGTAACATTTCTTTTGAACTTTCACCGGCGACATTCTCCGAAAAATAAAAAAAGGTTGTCCAGCTATTTTTACTATTCGAGGCAACAACGAATTGAAATCTGTGCTTTATTTCAGCTTAAAATATGGAATTTTTGAAACAATTATTACGCTGGAAACACCATGAATTGTGTGCACTGTACTCGATTTACTACATATATACTATATACCTGTACTAAAGCGCTTTACCTGAATGTATGGCACAGTTGACGGCTCTTATTAATCACTTATTCTGGTGTTCAACGCCGGGTAACACAGTTACTTGTGGCATAACCCGGTGATTTCACAGAGTGTATCCTGTATCATGATTATTTGTTAACGTTTACTGAAACTTATTTTGCAAAAATTATTGACTAATTTTTTTTTTGGTATGACGGAGTAACAACGGGTTGTAAACTGTGCTAAAAAGTATTAAGCATAAACAGATGTGCAACACTGCTTACCTTGACTAACCGATCAGCCCTGTGTTAGCAATGGATTTGTTTCTTGTGTTTTTTTTTAAACAGAGTGTGCGAGAAAGTTTTTCAACGCCGTTTCGACGCCGGGTTTCCCGGCTAGTCTATATTATAATACACGTATACGTCTGTTTGTCACGCAAAATGGTACCGCAAGTAAGAAGATACACGCAATACGTTATAAAAAGGATTGGCGAACCCGTAGATTTTTCCACTGGCCACCAACCCTAATAAAGTTTACTATACTTTCTATTGTCTTTTAGTTTGTTTACATTTTTGCAATGGTCAGGGTCGTTTTAACGCTCTAAACAAACGCAAAAAAATAATTGCGGGATAGGCGTATTAGCGTATGATGACCTTCCATATGCCTAGAAGAATGTGTTAAGAAATAGATCGGGTATAACACGAAAAATGTATAAATTAGGTAACTTTGATCATTACAATTTTGTGATTTCGCATTATACCTCCACCTTTGTATACAAATTCTTTGTCTCGTCACCCTGTGTAACGCGTCTACCCTCAAGATTTTTTTGTTACAAACTTTCTCTTTTCATTCTAATACTTTTGCCGCAATTTCGGGGTACCAAGGGCAACTCTCGGACTTTTTCTTCGGGTGGTTGATCAGTAATGTCTGCATATTCTGCTTTTGGGAAAGGTAAATCAAACAGTTTACGACGACGATAAAGTGTGTTGGTGCTAACTGTAAGCATTTGAGCTATGTCCTAAAACTTGTAAATTGTGCTTTTTAACACTTTATACTTTACATATCCAGGACTAATGTAAGCATTCTTTCTAAATCATTTAAAAACGGAATTGCAGCTGTAACATTGGAACATATTCCATCATCATTTTTTTTCTCTAACATCCGCTCTGTTTCTAACCAAAAATTTGAATAAAATTATGAACAAATTTTAGCTTGTCACAATTTTGATTGATTGATTTATAGGTGCCACAGAAAAAAAATAACTAAAAAAAACTTGCGAAATAACGCTTTCGTATTTTATTATTAATTTTATTGAAAAAATATTTCTCTTCCAAAAAAAGGTTGTTCTTCTTTATTTTTTTTTATTTTTTAATTTTTTAATTTTTGAATTTTGACCCGTCAGGCTCCTCATATAAACGGGTGACTAAATTAAAAAACAATGAGATTTCTTTCTTTTTAGTGTAATGGCTACGAGTCAATACACACAAAATAATTAAACAAGAAAAAGGTGAAGATGAAAATAGCAATGAAACACAAATTACTTATAAATGGTAGTGTGAGAAAATATTATGAAAAAAACATTTTTTACATATTATTCGTTAATCTGCGTTGTTTGGTGATGCGCAATGAAGCGTAAACACACTTTGTCGTATGCTCTCAAACAAATACTTCTGAATTTTAAAAATGCAACTATGAGTAAAACGAGTTCTTTTAGTAAATTTATCTCAAGGCCTTTACTGTAACATATATAGATGGGGAATATAATAAAATAGGAATAATAAAATAGGAAGAAACAATACTTTATAACAATCATATGTTTCATATATTTATAAAATATTAATTGTGGCCGGTGGATAAATCCACGTGTTCGCCCGTCCTTTATATACCGCATTTCGTGTGTCTTCCTACTGCGGTTACTATTTTGCGTGACAGACAGACAGACGTATTGGAATATTATAATATAGAAACACAACAATTTGACCCCCTTGTGTTTTAGTAAAACAGAATGGGTTGCGTTAGATGAATTCATAACCCAGTATAATAATTTTGCACGACGTTAAAGCGTTTATATACCCAATGGCAGGTTTGGCATTTAAGAGCATACGACACCGATCTCTTTACGCTTCAATGCGCAAAAAACGATACATATCAACAAATATTTTACATGAAAAATTTGGCATTGGAGATAAATGGTAGTAAGTTACATATTGTGGCCGAGATACAAGGCGGCAAACACGAAAGTCGATAAGACATAAAAGAACGTCCCTGTCGACATGTTGGTAATTGCTGTTTTTATACTGTATTTGGTTGGTGCATTATTCTCAGAAATATGGATATACACAGGTAACTAATATTTACAAACCATATAAATGAAAATTATTATATTTTGGCATCTTCAGTAAGTACACACCAACATCCTTCATTTTCTAGCCATAAACAGCTGTAACTTTGAGTCATGGGACGAAAATGCATGCTCATGGTTTGTTGTTGAGGATGATCAATACGTTGGTATGAAATGGAGAATTGCTACAATTGAAAATAAGAAATTCGGCAGAGGACCTGAGTTTGATGCCAAATGTAATTCCTGTGATGATGCCCATAGAGATTTTCTTGTCCAATGTAACTATTTACACATTGAAGGTGTTAAATGGAAAAATGAAACGAATGATAAATTCAGAGCTACAAATTTCCGTTCACCAATGCTTAAACCAGTAAAAAACGCTTGTTTCAAATTTCATTACTGGAGCAATCTAGAAAATGAGAAAGATGAAGTTATTCTATATCAATCAGTGCCTGGGAAAAGAACAGTCAAAACGCTATTGCATGTTCAGGGTAACAGGGACAAATATTGGGATCTGGGCATAGTTGACATTAGTAGCAACGAGAAGTTTCAGGTCAGTCTCTTTTTCGCTTCTTTTTTTTTAAGTCAGAGTAAGAAAATATAGCAGATGCTTTTCGATATTAACATGTTATATACATAAGGGGTTCAGAATTTTTCACTTCTCACAAAAGCGTTACGGAAAATGCTTTTATATCGTAAGTACTTGATAAAGATATAAATAAGTCAACTTTTTTTCAGTAATGTGCTTAAAAATTAAAAGGCTTTTGGTACTAACAATATTTTTTGTTAAAAGGGCCTCGATCATCCGACACCAGAATCTTTTTCCTTTGTTGCGAATTTAAGAAAATCTTAAATCTGTAGTAGTTATGGCACAGTGCGGAGAGAAAGATCGGAAATATTTTGAAGTTTCTTGATGTTCTTATTTAGACAAACTAAAAAAAGTAAAAAATATGGTGATACTTTTCAAGAAAAAGTGCGATACTCAATCATACAAACCTTGGAAAATTATTGTTCCGTTTAGTCGTGGTTAATGATGTTCCTTGTTGTTCCTCGTAAGGTTATCGTAAGACAATATATTTGATCGTGTTTTTTGATCCATAAAAAAATTTGTTCATTTTGAATAATTTTGCAGGAAAGAATACGAAAGGGGAAACAACTTCATTTCTGTATGCTTTAAATGTATTGAATTTTTTATTTCAAAAAATCAGGGCGCGAGTTGCTCGACCGAGTCTTTTCCGCAAAAACTGATTAAATTCCAAATTCTCCTTTAATGGGGGCTTGCTTTTTCTATGAAAGTATTGCTCTAAAACATTGCTGTCGAGTTGTATCGAAAACATACTGAATATGTGGAATATGGTAAGCATTGTATACAAAAAAAAGTTCAAACACATCCGTACAGCTGGAATAATAGACTTCTCCTACAAGATTGGGTATTCTTGACTGCAACCTCGTCCTCAGGGTCTTGTGGCCCCTGAGCCGTTATTACGGAGTGGCCAACAATGACCCTGGAACAGACTGGTAACGTGATACAAAAATGCCCAGATATGTTAGGCATTTTTGAAATTCCAAAGATAATGGGATGGAAATTTGGCGCTCGCTTTAAAAACAAGATTTAGAGATGGCGGGCGAAAAAAGCATCAAAGCATCAAAGAAACTTTTTTATGGATGGAAGCAAAATTGTCAGAATATTACTGCCAATACTCTATTGATCTGGCTTAGCTTGAATGTTTAATATTTGCAAAGGCCTTTCTTTAATGTAGATAATATTTTGAAAGTTTCTTTCCATTAAAATTCATGAGCTGTAGCTAGCTATAACTGCTAGCTGCGCTGTGTATTATATATACCTAGCTAACGTGACATCCTGAGAAAGCTTTACTTAACCACATATTTATAAACGACATATTCAATGGCTATTATTTTCCAGGTGGGTGGTTTTGTTGAAAACATGGAGAAATTGTATGAGAAGAACTGGGTACTCTTGTTACAAACAATTTTTTACAATTTTTCCTATTTTTGAAATCAAAACTAAGAAAGACAGGTTGTAGTATTAAATTTATGGATAATTCTTGGATCAGGGTTAACATCCTTGACATTTTCAGTTCATTTTTTTTTTAAAAAAAAGATGTTTGAATTCAGTTTTAATTGTTTTGGAATCATGCTTTTTTCAATTTTATACACTAAGTAAACTGTCCACATTAGTAGCGAAACATTCTATGTTTTATGATGAAATAACTACACAAATCAACTGCAGTGAAAATGGTTCACTTTAAAATATAATAAAGCCTGTTCTGATAATCATATTATTCAAAATTTCCTATCATATATAATTTATGCTGATAAATCCAAATGTGCAACTCATTTTTTCAAGTTTTTTATTGTTTTCTCTTTTAAAAAGATCATAACCAAGACTTAAATTCTATTCCAACAAGTGTTAAAGTGTAAACTTTTGCCATGTTGTTTATAATTATATATATTTTATAAACTGTCACCAAGACAAGAAACCCTTTTTTGCAGATTAATGTTTAGAGATTTTGCAAGGTCTTATTTAGTAAAAGGGACAACATTAGATATCATCTAGAGATATAAGTAATGGGTTATGTTGCTGGTTTATTATATACGTACAGGGTATTAATTCCAAAAATGCTATTTGTACTTTGCCACGATATGTGAAAATAGCCGGTGGAGCAAAATCAATTGCTGGCATTAAATATAATAATAGTACCTTTTGATGTTAAAGTTTCTCAGTATGGTACATTGACCTTAGAAAAATTAATTTGTTAAAAAACCTTACTTGTTCGTTCTTATTTGGTCCATATATTTAGAAGTTTTGTTACAAAACCTATATTGGCCTCATTTAAATTGCTCAAATTCTGAAACCGAAAGTATAGCTAATACAAAATCATTCTTTACGCCTATCCTTAAGAATAAAGTTGAATAGGAACAAAGTTTGTGATATGACAAGTTTGTGAAAGCTTCATTTAAAAGGCAATGTTAAAAAAAATAAGCTCATTATATACACAAGTGTTCCACAAGTGTTCCAGTGTTTACGTTTTTACGAGAGTCTTGAACATGCCCGGAAAAAATCTGAAAAATCGACAGGCAAAAAAATGCAGACCTTAGGTGAAGAAAGTCAAATTATGGTTAAAAACTTTGTACTATGGCTACTAGCATCTTTTCACTGATACGTAATATTTCAAGTTCAAAAGATGCCTCTACCTAAAAATAAAGTTTGGAATGGACTGGTACATGGCTTACTGCCTGCATTATTTTTCCTATCGATTTGCGTAAAAGGTTTGCAGATTATAAAAAACACACGTCACAAAAAAAGTTAGCTGCATGGTTTTTAGCCAACAAAATGTTTCTTAGAAATGTGACAGATAATTTAGCTAATTGCCCACATAAGATTTCAGGAGAACACAGCCAGCTTGTCACCAAAATATTTATAAAAATAGACTCAAACATTGACTAACAACATTGAGTTTTTTACTCAAGTAAGGTAATGAATATAACAACAACGATATATATGGCTACTAGGTATTAATCAAGATGATCACGTAATTTAAACGGTGTATGCGAGCTAACTAACAACCAGTTCTGCAGGGAAAGACAAACACCTCACATATATCAATTTAATTATGGAGATAAATTTGCTTTGTATCATGTAGAACTAAAAATAGTATCTTTTTCTAACATATTTCTCAAAGAGCCTCCCTAAAGTTGATGCAAAACTTTAGCTAGCTTTTCTTATCTACCGCCATATTTATTGTATTCTTGTTTACATAAAACTCCCGCGTGGGGCAGAAATAAATTTTTGCAGGACAGTATCTGTTCATAAATTATTTTTCGGGTGTAATTATCATAACTTATAAGCGATCATGTGACCAGCCTGTTCCAGGGGCTTTTCGCCGCTAATCAACTTTATCACATGGTAAAATGCCTTGGGAACGAGGTTAACTTGACTGATCATACAACAAAATATGTGGAAGATCAAGTTTATTCTAACTGAGAAACTAATTTTCGATTCCAGAAAGTCGTTTTCAAAGGAAATATGTACTTTTATTTTTTGTTCAAAAAAGTGTATAATACGTGCTGTGTTAAGATTATGCGTTTGAAATACCATAATTATATATCACGATGAGATTTGGTATATCTACTTACAACTAAACACAAAAATAGAATTTCAAATGTAAAATGTGTTTCGGGAGCATTTATGTCTTTCAAGAAAATGCATTCGAGAATATTAATTAAAACTAGTATGTGGCCTGTGGATAAACCATAGGTTTGCCCATCCTTTAGTTACATCATTTCTGTGGATGTATACGGTTTTATAGTATAGATTTCAGGTGGTTACTATAGAAATAAATGGTCAAATTTCAATAATTTTGTTTAACCCGGTTTTAGACCGCAAATTCGTCTTATAATACCGTGGCAGGTAGTGCTTATGACAAAATTCGATTTTTATTGCGCAATCCGGCATTTTTTCTAATTAACCGCAAATATAACTGCATAGCAACGCCTATAACAACCAGTTTTGCATTTTTAGACAGCTTTCTTGCCCCTTCGTCGATGTTTAATGCTTTGCAATTCCTAGATAATATATGACAGTTCTAAATATTAAATGTGGTTTCTGACACGCAGGCAGAAAGGTGTCTTAACGATGTACCCTTTGTGATCAATTAGACGAAAGACTATTTTGTGCCTTTTAGGTCAAAATATTGCTGCCGTAGTCCTTTTGTTGATCCGCTAGGGAAGATTTTCCAAAACAACAAAGCAGAAGAATGAAAATTTCTCTAGACCAAAACACCCAGACTTTACCATTTCTTTTGTCTCTGCAGGTATTAGTACGGCCTAGTGCTGGTACCTCCGGCTTCTCAAATCGAACTTTTGCCCTTCACATATTCTGACGAAAAATTGCCGGTTTCGCCATGCTTAAACTCTTTTGTCGGAACACGTTTGTCTTTGGAAGACGATTCAAGTCAATTTATTTACAAAACCGCCAAAGTTTGAAACTATGTTTCCACACAGACACCTTCCAGAACTTCGTGCAGTTTTTCAATAGAATCTAAAGAGTTGTTTCCCCTTCTGCATTTCTTCATCCAAGGAATAATTGTAGTATCAAAGACAAGTCTTCTTCAACGTGTTATAAATGTCTTTGAAAATACAGGAAAACTAAACATTCTTAGCTGTGGAAAGCACTGGCTTCCACATGACAATTTTAATGACTATATGCGAACAAAAGAGAAATTGAATTAGATGGTGACATGATGATCGATTGTTTATTTGGAAATTACGCTGAACTGCAGAATTGAAAAAGAAGTAAACATGGCACTCGCTTTTCGGTAGAAAAAAAAATATAGCATATATTGTGTGTAGATTAGCCAATAAAAATGCGAGAAAAACGCAATTATATCATACAAAGTAATTATAACATCTTAATTGACTTTTATTTTTTAAATTTGTTTGAATTTGTTTTTACAAATGTTATTTATTAGCTCTTTCATTTTAAGGCATATATACGCAATGACATTTTTTAAAAGTGTCAACCAAAATGTCTATTTTTATTAATCAATCAGGCACAAGAATATAAATACAAATCTCCTAAAAAAAGTGTACATATTTAGACGCAGACAAGTTTACATGTTAAAAATACACTTATTTTATCTCTCAGCTAAAAACAGGTCGTGCTAATCACTCACGAAATCCACAAGCTAAAGAGAACAAATGCGATATATGTATATATAACTACCCGTGCGTAGTAAAAAAAATCGATTAATTTTTTATAACCAACCAAAGTTCTTTACGACCCTAAAATGCGGACGAAAAATATGCAAAGATCAGAGCTACGCTGACAAATATCATTTTAGATTATAAGGGACAATGTTGAGCTACCTGGGCATCGAAAACTTTGTAATAAAATGAAGTTTAGCCTTTTGAACTAGCTAACTAGCTATATCCTTTAAACTTTCGCATAGAAATATACTTGTTTTGTTGTACATAAAGACAGTCTACGAAACAACAATCTTTATAGAGCTCTAATTACCTTCTTAAGGCTAGTAACAACTTTTTCAACAGATACAGCTCCTCGTTATTGAAGATATTATTTCGGTTTGTTTTTTCAGTATCGATTTTACTGTAGAACGTTTATCATTTCTTGAACATGATAGTTTATTAAGCGACCTTTCGGGTGATCCTTCTCCCATCATTGGGCAAATTAAAATGATGTTGAACATGGATTTATATAATTGCAGAGGATCGAAATTCATAAAAAATTAACCAACCAGGAACAAGCTAATAATTACAGTTAATTACGATAATTAACATTTTTCGGACCTAGATGGAGTTAACTATAGCTCTTCGTGTTGTCTATATTCCGTCATCAAAACAAACTTTCAATTTACTGATTTTAAATATATTTACAGACGTAACTCATTTTACCGCCAAAAAGAATACTGAAGGACTTTTTTTAAAAAAAAGTAGCAAATTCATTATAAAAGAGTAATTATTCATAAAGATGTTGTCTAGACGTCTATGTAGTTCCAAAGTGTGTATAATTTTTTGCACCTTGATCTTTTGAGTGGTCTGTTCATTTTTCGGATTGAGCTTATTAAAAAGTTTTGTAGCCCCTTTAACGAAGCTGCACCATTTCAGGTATGATTATAGCTAGACAGCTATGACTACCTAAAAAAGTTAAACTAGATAGATTTCAGTTGTCGTCATATAACCCGCAAATGTAAATTACATTACGTGTATTCGAATTTATTATAAAATTTTGTTATTTTCGGTTAACAGCAGGTTGCATTCTGTGTTTTCATCTCAACTGAATTTGTGAGAAAGTTATTTCTCAAGACATATCTTAAACTAGAATGGCTGAATCGCTAAAAGCGTTTCATTGGACTTTTTTGCTAAAGCGCCCTGTCTCGTTTTACTTGCGCGGTACGGTTTATCTGCACATAACCTGGCCTTTAATATCAGGTTGTCCAGTTAGTGACAAAAGATAATGTTATAAAAAAAGAGACAGAAAATTATAGCCAAGAAATATTCCCCTTTGTTAAAAACTAAAATAATAATTTATCATTTTATGTGCACGAAGGAAGGGAGAGGTTGGTTATAAATATATAGCGTGTTCATCTCCATCAGACGCTTTTTTCAATTGATGGACACACTTTGGAGATCTTTGGAGTTTTCTATTGACAAAAAGTAGAGGGGTGTCGGCTTAAACACACAACGCCCTTCTCAGTCGAAGTTTTAATGCGACCAAAACAGAACTTCTAAAATTAAACCGATTTAAATCTTTACAAAATTTTACGTGCTAAGTTAGCTATTCCGAATCTAAAGATAAAAATATATATTCATATATGATAAAAGAAGTCAGTACAAATGAGTTATTGTCGGTCTGAAACCTGAGTGGCCAAAGTCTCCCTAAGAATTCTACTTTAATCAATCAAAATAGAAAAAGCCACGCAATTATAAAATATAGGTTTAATAAACATTTTTTTAAATATTTTTTCTATTAATAGTCATATTTTCAAATCCAGATATCTACGACAAAAGAATTTAATTCATTATGGAAACTATTTAGGCCTTCAATATTTCTTTTGCTTTCGCCACATTGACTACATTACATATACAACTTCTTATATAGCTCACATTTACCGGAAGATCTTATGGACGTGGTAGAAATATCCCTGATTTTGCTATTTATGGCATGGATTTTTGGTACAGCAAGTGCGATGCAAGCGAATGTAAGATTTTTAATTTCAAAAGTCTATCTAAGTTAAGAAGATAAGAGTAACTGAAAGACAACCTGAATTTGTTTCATCTTTTAACTTTCCTGATCAACGCCTTAACAGAGAGGTAAAAGTAACAAATATACATTGAGACTACGTTTACATGCAGACGGGATGAAATTTCATCCCGGGATGAGTTACGTCCCAGGATAAAACTTCTTTGTTTACATCTCTATCTCATTCCGTTGCAAGTTTTGAATAATTTCATCCGGGATGAAATTGTCCAAAAGTCTTCATTTTCTTTTGATGTCGCCGAAAAACTTATGTCCGATTTGTTAATTTATCTGCGTTACGGCGAGACGTCAATATCACTACTTTAACGTCAATATCTTATTTTAAATTCATGAAGCCATTACAGTGCACTTAAAATTTTGAGGCCAAATAACTTGGAAACGAGGTGGTGACGTCAATGACTTTTCACCGCGTGGGTAACTAGGGATCACCTGTGACCAATTTGGGTAAGGTTCCTAAACCTGAGTCCCCGAATCCGTTTCGGAATGGACGGGTTGATGACGTCATTAAAAAGACCTTTAAACCCCAATATCTCTGCAACAGTTCGTTAAAAGTACAAAAGTACTGATCAAGAAAATGTATAGGATATACATTTTCTTGATTAGTGTTTTAAGATCAATACGATGAAAGCAAGGTGTATACAAATTTCTAAAAAAGTAATTTTCGCCTTTTCGCAGGTCTTTGCCGACGTCAACAAAACTTTTTAACCCTTATATCTCCTCAGGCGTTAGTCGAAAACATACGATCCTATACATTATTTTGATCAGCGTCTTTACCTCTACTCTATACAGACAGCGAATAAACTAAATTTTGCCAAATTTTTTTTGGAATCTGCACTGCTACCTATTTTTTCATTGCCTTTCCGACTAAATGGATTGTGTCCGTCTGTCTGTGACAGACAAAGTGGTTTACATTTTTCATATATTTCTTTGATTAATTCTATAAAACATTACCTATAAATTTGTTCTGTAATTTACCAAACTTTGATGTTAAAATAAAATTGACGCCAAAGGAAAGTATATTAACATTAGTGAAGCCATTACAAGTACTGAAAATTTTGAGGCCAAATAACTTGGAAACGACGTGGTGGCGTTAGTTATTTTTCCACCGCGTAGGTAACTAGGGACCACCTGGGAGTTTCCCATATCTGGGACCCGAATCCGTTACGGAATGGACGGGTTGATGACGTCATCAAAAAACCTTTAACCCACAATATTTCCGTTTCCATTTGTCAAAAGTACCTGATCCTATACATTGTTTTGATCCACGTTTAAAGATTTATACGATGTAGCAACGGGTATACAAACTTTTAAAAAAAATTATTTTATTCTATTTTTCCGTCTGAGTGGACTTCTCCACGGGTCTTCTCGACTAGTTATCTATATATGTGTTTGTAACAGGCAAAGTGGATGTGTTTTATTTCTAAGATAACAGCCGCGGTACCATGTCACATTTGCTAAACTTTAATTTTTATTCTGTCTTTTGTACGCTATTTCAAATTGATATAACATTTTTGTTTTAAAAAAGTCAGGGTTCATTTATTTTATTGTTCTAATAAAAACCTTTGTGTAATATGTAAACTTTATTACACAAAAGTCACGGGTAATTAATTTTATTATTCCCTTAAGCGCGTGCCTATTATCTACTGTTATATGAAAAACATATTGGTTTTATTTGTTCCGCTTGAATGGAATTAACAACACAACGTTTTGACGAAAAGAAGAATTTTATGGTTAATTCCGCTCACTATTTCGCTGTTTTTTTATTCGGTGTCTATAGTGGATTTCCCCACGGAACTAAATGTTAGTTTTATTAAAAATTGTAATAATTATTTAAAATGGTGGACGGACGTAAAGAAAATTTTTTATTGGCGACAACACTTGTCCAAACAGTGGTCAATGGCGCTCCCATTGTATTTCAGCAGAATGGAGTTTTTTGCAACACTTGATGGTGTAATGACGGAATTTGTTAACGTTGCTTAAAGCAGCGACAATTGCAAAAAATACAGCATTGAATAGATACCGTTGAGCACGCGCGAAGCAAGTAATAATTTTTTAATTATTTTTAACACTCCGGTTCAACATATCTAAAATTTACAATTTCTTTTTTAGGTATGTGAAAAGTAAGCGGCGTGTCTGGGTAAAATCTAGTAGAACAGATCTCTGGTGGCAAAACTTGGTAGGCAGTTATACACTACATGAAGACTGGAAAATAAATCTAAGTATCTCTCAAGAGAATTTTTACATTTTGTTAGATCTGATTAAACCTTAGCCACATCAACCATCGACGCAAGTTCGGCCGGATGCTATCGCTCTCGAAAGAAAGTTGGTCATGACTTTATACTATCAATCAAGGCTCATATAGCATGATTTGTAATACATTTGGGTGCGCGAAAGGGACAATTTCAGTTGTACTGAAAGAAATTTGCAATATCATCAGTAAATACCTTGGACCTCAATTTATCAGGTATCCTACTAAAAAAGAAAATATTTTGAAAGGAAAAAGCAAATTCCTGAAACATTTGGTTTTCCGCAAGCAATTGGGTGCGTCGACTGTACTCATATCCCTATAAAACAACCTGTGGAAAACGCACATGAATATTTTTCGTACAAAATGAAATTCACAATCAATTGTGAAGACATTTGTGATCACAAAGGTCAGTTTATCAACGTTGAAAGCCGTTGGCCTGGTTGCGTCCACGAGGCTCGTGTATTTGCTAACCCAAGCGTGCCACGAAAGTATTTGGAGAAAACATCACAGCTGTTTTACAACGAGCCTATCCGAGAAGAAGAATATGTTCCCCAAGTGGTTCTAGATGGCCCGGGAAATCCGCTTCGACCATATCTGATGAAAGAATACGAACCATGTAGTTCCAATGAAGAAGTTATCTTTAATACAATGCTTCGATCCGCTCTTAATCAAACTGGCTGCGCTTTCGGCGTTTGAAGGCGAGATGGCAAATTTTACAACGACTCTTAGATATAGGATTGGAATGGGTACCTAGTTTGATGTATACGTGCTAAATAATTTTGTTGTGAAAATTTCGCCTACCGATAAGCTTTAAGACGTTGAAAAAGTCATGATAGAGGAACGAGCAAACTAACCTACAATTAATAGAATTCCTTAGAAAGGCTAGACAATCCATTACCAAGTATTTTATTGAATATTTTTGCTATTGCACAACAATAAAATAAACACTTATGTTTTTTCTTGTTCAATTTCATAGCTTCTTTCACATGAATGAAGCATGTGATAATATGTTTGTTGAGAAAGATTGTTAAACGGGTTCGTTGGTTGAGTAGTTCCAAATTTATTAGGGTAATTTTAGTAACGTGGTGCATTTGACTTTGTGAATGCACCTGCCTGCCTTTCCAGTCCATCACCATTAGATTTTTCCAACGACGCTATTGAATCTGATATTTTTTCCATAGCCTTGTTTGCTTTCATGGTCGACTCGGTCAAGTTTTGAAGGAGTTTTTCTTTAATGCGAAATCATCTCTTGCAACATTCAAGAAGAGTTGATCTCGCTGATGAGCAGACAGATTTTTTTTCCAGCATCTTACGTTTGTTGTCAACAATCTTTTTTGTGGGATGTTCATTCTTTTGCTTCGGCGTGAAAATGTTGTTAGACGAACTATCTTCCTAAAAGCTCCGGCGGTTGATGCTGGTGTAGATATTGTTGCAGATGATGGTGTTATAGGCATAGTATTCTCCTGATCAACTTCGAAATTTTCCCTATCCAAGAATTCATCTCCTTCAACAACTGTTTTGTGCTCGTACAATTGTGCAGATGAAATGCTTCCTTCTATATTGTTCACAATGTGTCAGCCACCCCATAATACCTTCAGTGAGTCATAATTGTCACATATAACTCTCCCACGTCCCTCTGTATCAGCCTTCCAGTAATCTTGTCAAATTCTCTGAACTTCTTTCTTACTCTGTCGTACCTTCTTAGATTTACTTTTCGATAGCTCTTTCGATAGCTGTGCTTTGTATTTTTCAAGTTCATCATTGTTAAAGTTTTCTACAGGGTCAGTAAGGCAATCAGACCAAAATGTTCTGCTGTATACAAAGCCGATATTTTTTCTTTGAATTCCCGATAGAACTCGACCAAGTCCTGCTCAAAGTCCTGCCCCTGGTATTCCTTTTTGTCTTTATTCATCCAAGACAAGATACAAGCGTATCTACTATTTCATCTGACCACCTCCAACGTGACGGCTTCATCTTCTTTGTTACTTCTTAAGCAGGAACTTCATCGTCAACTGTCCCTGAATTAACTTTCTCTTCTAATTTGTCGTCCCAGCTTGGCGCTTTAGGTTGTTTGAGCAACTGGTTCGTAGAGGTTTTTCTAGAAACAAAACAAATAATTTTAGCAATTCCAGCAACAATCAACAATGGATGATTAAAATAACAATAAATCAACATATTATATTCACACCTTTTCTTTAAACCGAGAGACTTTTTTGATGATATGTCTGCCATGTTGAAATTCGAAAGAGCAACTTTTCCTACTAATAATACCTTATTAGTAGAAAAAACATGCAGAAATGACAACCCATGTGTGTTTTGATATTATATTATAGTCATTTGGAACTCTATCTGATCAATCTTACGTGTTTTCTATAAAAAACACGAATGAAGAAACATAAAACTCAGATTATAGGTACTGTCACCACCTAGCTTTCAAGAATTAATGAAAAAAAATGAAAAAACAAACTTACAAATTGACAAATCTTATTTTTACGTGTAAAATGGAAAGTGTGACTTAATAATATAAATTTCCGTTAATGATTCTTAAAAGTTATCCAGGCTTAACTCTTCAAAATTTATTTCATGTTCTTTTTTCTTTAGTTCCTTGGGCTAACAGAAACATTCCAGAAATAAAATACAAAGGATTCGATAACTTGAAAGAAGATGAAGTTGTTCCTAACGGTAAGAGATATACTAAGTGAAGTCAGATTTTACAGATTTTACAATTTTTTCCACTGTCATGTATACTGCACGTTTTATGACTTGCTTAAACTAGAACCTCTCTAAAGTCGACATCTTCTAAAACAAAAAGCTGTCCAAGACGGTTAGTTTGATTTGAGCCGGGCGAATTCATTAAAAAACCTTAACAAAGCAGATACCTTTCTCCTAAAGTGGACTCCTTTTTTGTGCTGCATCACATTTTGGCAGACAATGATATCCATAAAACAGAAATTTGCAAAGGATTTCTTAATGTCTCTAAATATTTTTTACAACTACTGCGTGTGTAGACATTAAATATTTAATTTATTCAGCCTGTGGATTGCCTCAATTTTGCAAGTAAACTAAGTAGACCCTTTTACCAATTACTTTAGAAAAGTCTTAAACCATATCTCTTAAAAGCGAAACCTCCTTAAAGCGGACAAACATGTTTGGTGTCGGCTTTTGTCGGAGGTTGCGGTGAACATAATATGCAAGGCTATCTAAGTTTCATACCATTACTTCTCATTTTGAGTCCCTTGAAACTACGACCTTTGTCAAGATGTCGTACACTGAAGAGAAACAATGACATTTCCCAAAATTTAATCTTTATATTTCTTTTCGCGGATGGGAATAACAGGAATTGCTCACAAATGACATGTTTTTCAAATAAGGCCCTTAGCAGTATTCTGAACACACGTTCATACTAAGTTTTCGCGATAACCCTTCCCACCCATTACTTACGTAAAACCTTCACGACTTCACATTTTTCCAAGGTTTATTTACCCATATTCATATAAAGTATGTTTTATATTTTGATCCGAAGTTTGATTGAATTCCACATCTTATTAGACTGTCCTTAATACCAGAAGAAAAAATATAGTGAATAGATGCACTTATTTTCGTTTCAATCCCAAAACACGTAAATTTTGCGAATTTTTTTCAATATTTAATATTCAAGAACTAAGCCAAATTTAACAGCAAAATTGTCATGTAATAATATAAGTTTTTAACAGACAAATCACCAGAATTTTACATTTTTTTTCTCTTTAGTATTTCGAGTTGGATGCTATAAAGATGTAAGAGAAGGGTCAACGGATACATTTCCTTTTCGAAAAATAATAAAATTATATCGCAATTTCGGAAGAGCTAAAAATGAAGCTTTTATGGTCGCTGAATGTTATAACTACCTCAAAGACGCGAGTTACATCAACACGGTAAGTCAAATGGTCTATTTCTATATATTTGTGTAACAGGTGTTCTAAAACAATTTTTAAAAACGATTGTTTTAACTGGAGTTGTGTGAATTGCCCTAACCCTATTCTGTCCGGGGCTTTTCGAACATAATATGACCGGGATTCCAAGGGCATAATATATAAACGGAAAAAATCTATATTAAATAGATATAGGTTATGAAGAGGTACTGTAACTCATGCCTCCCTTAGGCTAGAGCTGAGTTTACACCTCTTAACACCTCATTTACCGTAGTCACACAAAAACTACCACGCGTATTCACAAACTCAATGTGTATTTTAAGTGTTTTCAGTATTTTCAGTATTCTAATTCAAGTTCTCTTATTGGCCAGCATTACTCACAGTAGTTTGAAAAAGTTAACTACCACGGCGAATAAAAATTTATCAACCAATCAGATTTCAAATTATAATATTAAAACGAGGTTTAGAATTTTGAATGAAAACAAAGTTGATGAGAAGCGCTAGAATGGTCCATTCACAACGAAAGAATTTTTTATGTTATCGACTACGGCGAATGACTTGATCCACCTCAAAGTTATCCCTGCTATTTTAAACACTTTATTACCAGAGGTTGATCACGCTAGGGTCACAAATTGAACGTTTTTGTGCTTATCTCTATGAGTTAGTGTTTTTAAGTAGAATAACTTTAAAATTTTCTCTTGTACATTAACTAACCGGTGTAAAATGTGACTTTGTGAAACATTTTCTATTATTTTTATAACAGTACTGTTTTTTTTAAATTAATTAGTTTTCTTTATTTCAGTATTTTGCCATTCGAGGCACAACTTGTTTTTACGGTCCAGATCGGGTCGTAAAATACGATAAATATGGCCGATCCACTGGCTGCAAATTGGATCCGTTTGACATAAAACCTGGTAGCATTTTTGTGTACACATGGAACGTGTGAAGAGTAAAGAAGTGGTTCCTTTTTTCAGATACAGTTATCGTTATATTGTATTATTGAAACATGTAACATGTAACTTTTAGTACACTTTCATTTGTTATCGTCCTTTTAAAATGAAGTCCCAAATTTTGTTCCACTTCTGAAATGTTGTCCCACAAAAAACTATGGTTTAAGCAAATTTTTGCTCACTTTCTGCATTATTTTATCTTGTACTATCTACTGTCGAGTTTCACAAACATGGTTTTGATCATTGAGGTGGCTAAATGTATTTGATGGAATTTAATAAAGAAAGACTTTTTTTGAGCATATATTTTTATTTTTATTTGTGGCACTAATAAACATGAATAATATGTCTCATATGATGTGATTGTTCGTATTGTCTTGCTGGAAATTAACCAGTTGTTCTGTACATAAAACTCGTTTAGTTCTGCCAAGATTGGTTTCTTCGTAACGGTGAAATACAGAAAATAATAAATTTCGATAAGTTATCTGATAAAACTTAGCCACCCAAAATTGTCGTCTATAAATAATCTGATGGTAATAACCAAGATCCTCGGAAAACCTAAACCTAGATGTATATATTTGTTAGCAGGTAGCCATACAGGGTTACTAGCTAGCTAAAAGCTATGCCAGATGCTACCGAGCTAACTAGGTGCAAGGTAATATTATATGTTAATTTACAAAGATAGACAGAGTTGATTGCTGGATGTCTTTTCTTGATTTTTTACACTCTCTGTCTTGTATTTTGAGGAGTTTACATTTAGTTTAGTTGAGTTTATTTCAGTAGATAAGCTCGTGAAGCTACTTAGGCAGAAAAAGGTGAAAAAAATATAGGTGATTTTAAAAGGTTTGCTGACGTCAACATTGCATCTCCAAAATAAATTCTGGCTAAATTTGTTTAATGCCCGTAATGTGTAGAGATTGAAACACTGATGGAGGAAATAAATAGGATCAAGTACTTCTGACAAACGTTGAAAGAGATATTGGGGTTTAACAGTTTTTTGATAGCGTTATTAACTCATCTATTCCGAAACGCTTCGAGAGACACAGAGTCGGGTAATATTTCTCTGTAGAGATAGACAAAACAGTTTATATTGTATTATGAAAAATTAAACTTGCAAGGCGTAAAATATTTTGTATAAAAATTATTTATATTAGTATGTTTATTTACATATGACACTTCCTTACAACAGTTAAACATATAATATATATAAAAAAAAGTTTTAATCATAACATTCAGTAATTTTTCTATCATCGCCAAATTTTAATTTCTAAAACTTACATTGCAACATGATCGCGCCAAAAATTATTACGATTATAGTAATAAATGAAAAAGGTAAAATTATGACGATAATCGTAATAATTATGCCAAGCCCTGTACGGAGACCTGTTTACAGGGAAGGAAGTACGGATGCTTTCGTATTTGAGCTAGACGAGTAGTTTGATTGATTTGGCTAGCTGGCAGGCAATGTGATCCAATATTTTTGGTGCTTGAGAATAACAGAGTGGTTGAGTAAAATTGATAAACATAATAAGCGAAGTCAAGCAGGTACTTAAACATATAGTTTTGTGCCAATTTTATTAGGCATTCTCTCTGGTTGGGTAATGTCACTATAGCCTAGCTAGCTATATAGCTTCAGCTACATTTTTTAAATAGATAGCTAAATGTGCATATTTTACATGGCTAGCCTCACAAATATCGAGGGATATACCTGGTCTATTATTTTTGGTAGGGACTATGGCTTGGATGAAGAGTCTTGGAGTATTGAGCGAATGCTCATTTTGAGCAACGCAGACCCAATTTAGAATCTGCGCTCTACCAAGAAATGCCTTGAAGCATACAATGGCCCACACACACAGTGTGCTATCTCCTCCATTTTCCTCACATGGGTGTGGTTAATCCGAGGCTATGGTAACATTCAATCGCCCATATTGAATCGCTGCCAAGGGGGAATCCAATCCCCCGGTCTCCTGCACAAATACGAGAGTTATAACCACCAAGCTATGGCTCCACTACCAAAAAAGCTTTGATAATTAAACAAGAACTACAAATATCTGAAAGAAAATCTAAATTAACCAAAACTAACCTAAAACTACTCAACATATCAGGTTTAACTTTTTTTTAAAAATTCAGTCCTATAGTTTTATTGCTTTGTTTAAATTTTCAGTAGTCTTCAACATCTGCGTGGCAAAAACATACAGATGCTTCATAAAGCAAGGTTTTTTTGTGGTTTTTTTTGCATAAAGGTATCATTAGGACTTTAAATGGATGTATCAATCTGCATTTGAAAAGTTGTCTCTTCCGCAAGCTGCCAAGACCGCTGAAAATGCAAGCAAAGAAATCTGTCTTTTTGTAAAGAGCCGATTGTGTAAACTACGTCTTTTCCCTCGAACCGTAATAGCTACCCGACCTGTCATTGGTAAAATTATTATATGTAATATATAGCATATCATATCCTATTTTAATTGTTTAAAAAAAATGCAAAATAGTGTTAAAAGAAAATGTCAGTTTGCAGATCACTTTTGTAAGTTTATTTACCCTGCCAGGTCTGTGTAAGTAAACTGCTTGAGATAATAATGGTATATATTGTTGTGAAGTTAGTAGGTTTATATCACAGTCTTGGCTATATTGGCTTAGTGTTGTTTTAACAGTGTGAATGTATATATAGACTAAAAAATATTAATTTCTTTTACAGATTGATTTTAATGTAAATGACACTAGAAATTTGATCTGTCTTAATTGGTATTATATATTATATACACTATTATGCAGTTAATGGGTTATAGAATGTGACACTGGTGATTAGAATGGCAAACAAAGGTGAGTGACCATATATGGACAGCTTTAATAAGGCCGTCATGTGTTGTGTCTTCAATGTGAGGCTGTAAGGCAGTCCTCTAAATTCAGATCAGCCTAAAATTTCCTATGTATATAATAATTAAAATTAATTCACAGAATTACAAGACTTATCCATGTCCATACTGGCTGGCCTTGATTCTGGCAAAGGAGCAGCAAAGCAAAAAAAGAGAAAGCCACGTACTATCCATTATAGGCGAAACGCAGATGGGAAAAGATTGTTTAAGGAACGGAAAAACTATGCTACGAAAAGTGTTAAGAAAGCGTGTCTTGATAAGGATTTAAATCACACTGGTATGTGTTTTCTTAACCACTACAACACTGATAAATTTTGGTTACTGGGGATTCCCACTTAATATAAACAATTATTTTTAGGCTTAAAATTCATTATTTTCTTGTATGTTTTGAATAGAAAATGATGAAGATTGGTTGACAGAAATAGAAGAGTGTTCTGATGACCAACCTTCATTGGCTAGTATGTTTATCACTATACTGTTATTATGTACTAAAATCAGTTTTTTTATATATTAAAGAAGCAGGTATATAATAGCAGTGTATTTATTACTGCTGTGAATTTTTCAGATGTATAGTGATTGACCTTAAAACATGACTTTTGCCATTCATACAGATGGGCTAAGCAAAAGGTAGTTATTAGGCAGTGTGTGTGTATATATATATCATTTAGTCATGAAATTTTGTTGATAATCTTTCAAAGGTTATGAAGAAGAAGTCAACCAGTGTTTCAATACTCTGAAGTCACTTTTGCCAACTCATGTAAAGCAGCCAAGGAGAAGGCAGTCTTGGAATAAGAGGATGTTTTCAAGTTTTGAAGCTTGGAATAAGAAACGAGCTGATATTCATGAAGAATATTATATGTTGCAAGTTCTGGATAGTTTGTGCAATAATTGTCTATCACACAGATCTTGCGTCACTTGTAGTCAATGTCATAAAGACTACTGTGCTAAATGTGATAGGGAAACTCACCATCTTCACCCATTTCACGATCGATGTTTTATAGACAAGTATCAGGTTCCACTGTCACCGTTACAAGTTATAGATGATGAAAATCACATACAAAAAGCAGGTAGAATGGTGTGTTTATATCAGCCTGGATAAATTTCTATTTACCTGTTTACTTTAAAAATCAATGCAATATATTTTTAGTTAGAATACTTCCTTTGAAACGTTATTCATGTTTGTCATGCACAAGTACAGACATTATTTATGATCCATGTGATGACATGTGCATAGTTCTCAATGAAAGAGGTGAGTAACTCTGGAAATTGTGTTCTTCCTTCATTATAATACACCGATTTAGTCTGTGTAGCTACCATTTTTGTTTATGCGCATAGGATTTGAATCAGTTTTTTTCATGTATATATTTTATAGTTTTTTTTATATATATATCCTTGTATTTGTGCCTTGGTGGTCTAGTGGTTATGACACCTCGCTTTTTCAGCAGGTAACCCAGGTTCGATTCCTGGTCAAGGCAATATTAAGCTACAAATAATACAATATTTTTGTGGGTCACAGGTGGATTCCTGTAGATTTCCCACAGGCTAACGACTTGTCTATACATACAAAGAGGTCAATTATCGGCATTTATAGTATTTTTAGCACTTTCGTGTTTCTTTAAATATAATTTAAATATATTGCCTTGGCCAGGACTCACATTTTTTTACATTCTCCGACAAACAGTAGTCGTGTTCATGAGAAGTCATTGCTGGAGATGTTGGTGGTGACAAAAAAGGAATAATACTATTATTATTATTATCACTGTTGTTTGATGATGTTGCTAGTGGCTCTGTTATAACTGGAGCTTCGAATGTTTTCTTTCTTTATTACTTCACTATTTACTTATTACTTAGCATTTAAGGTACAGTAGCTAGCTATTCACTATCGCACAATGAACATCAAAACGCATATCAAAAGTTGTTCCCTGTAAACTCGACCCATGCTTTTTTCCGCGTCCGCTGAAAATGAAGGCTAAATCGGTGTATTACTTATATTCTCTTATTTTTTCATGTCTTGTTTCCGTTCAGGTCGCTATGATTTTTACAAGTACACAATTGTTTGCAAAAGTTGTGGAGCTAAAGATGATCCGTTTGACCTACGCATTATTATCCGTTCTGGGTATTGGCCTGCTGCACCAACAACATTGAATTATCTAGTTGATGTGAATCTCTTTAACCTTTGGAGTAATATCAGAAGCAAGATGCCAGGTACATCAGAAAGTTCATTCATTGCTGCCCTCGTTGAACTATCTCTTGGAAATGGAAGGGTAAGCATTTTTTTAATTGTTTCATTTTGCTTGCATGATAATGAAGATAATATGAATATAAAATGAGATAAAACTTATTTCATTTCAAAAACATTGTATGTATTAAGAAAATTTATTAGGAAAGTTTTTTGTACTTATATGTAATTGCGTATAATACATGGCTGCATTAAAATGGTGTTATTATGAATTATTATAAGATAAAGACTAAAAGAAAATATTATTCTGTTTGCATTTTACCTTCTTGTTTTTGTTTATTAAAAGAAGTGCAAACTAGATTATAGTTATTATTACTTATACAGGATATGAGACAGATATATGATTTTTATAAAATTATATTAGATTGGAACTATTCATCGAATAGCATTTTCAACTTCTTTTCGAGAATGGTGCTACTGCTTGTATGAAAAGGAAAAAATTCAAGAAAATATGTGGTTTGACTGCCCCTGTTGCACCATTTCTCAACATAGTTGCCATGTTGATGGCAACTGCAAACTATATCGTTTCAAATCAGCTGGGAAGTATGTCTTTCAAAATTTGCACTGCTGTCATATTACACGTTTTTTAAATATATTGTATTGCATATTGTACTTCACAAATAGGCTCCAAAATTCCTTGTCACATGAGTTCCAACTGAATTGATCTTCTCATTATAACTTAGCATATGCTTATTTTTCAATTATATTCCAGTCTGAAAATGCTTTTTTATACAGCGTTTGTTTATGAACAGAAAAACACTTGTAAATAACTTTACTTAATTTATTGAAATTTAATTTAATTTTAAGATCACGAAAGCAAGCTTATTATGGTGACCTATTCTTTTCCAAAAATGATGATGTAAGCGGCTTCAATACAGCTATATATGGCAAGTGTAGAATTAAGGTATACAGTTTTTGTCAGATTGAATGTAGTGATAATATTTATCAGCAAATTTATTAAATCTTGTTTTAACCAGGACGAAATTGATGATGTGTGTGGTGGTAGATGGACTGCGGCAAGAAATTTGATTAAAAAAGGACGATCCAAAGATGAAACAGGACTGGAGTTGATATCATGCAGGCATGCTATTGGCCAAATGGCCTTGAACATGTTTCAGGGAGAGTTATTTGGCTATCCTTTGTTCCTAATAAAACGTTTGGTGGAAAAAAATGCTCCAAAATATTGCTTTGCAGATGTAATGTGCAAACTGTGGGGTTTCATAAAACGTAAAGAACCTGGGTTAGCTTTGAAGACTAAACCTGCATTGTCTGTTATGCATGCCAAGGGCCATTCATTAAACTGTCAGGTAATTTTTTAAATGTATTTTTGGCAAAATATATTGGGAAAATTGTCCAGATAAAGTCAATAATGCAAATGTATAGTTTTTTGTACAGATTTTGAAAGCAATTAAATATTTTATAAACGGAGTTTTTAAAAAGTTTCATATTCGTTATTCCGTTTAACTCCAGGTTCAGTGGGATGGAGCATGGACAGATGGGACGGGAAAATCAACTGGTGAGGAAACTGAACAAATATTCAGCTTCTTATCGAGATGTGGAAACTCTACCAAACATCAACTTCCTGAAAGTTAGTAGTTAGTATAATGTTTACGTAATCAATTTCGACTTTTTATTATGACAGAATTAAAAGTTGAAAATTCACAGCCACTTTGAAGGCTTCCTTTAAGTTAACTGTTCTTAAGAAAGAATTTGTATTTTTTTATGCTCGCCGAAACTTATATCCTTAAAAACTGACGTTTCCAAATTATAGATCGTGAAGAACATATCACAGAAATGATGGCTTCGTGGAACAAGAACAAAATCCGCGGTTTAGCTAAAGATCTTGTTCGTAGATATAGAAAGGTAAAACATGAAGTTTTAAATAATTTGTTGGTAAATATAAGATAATTACGATGTTCTGCCAACTGCAACCGCGTTGTTTGAATCTGCTTACAACCACTTTCTTAAAATTATACATTTGCATAAATACTATCAGTTGCGCAAGGTCCGTGGTTCGATCCACAGCGCAGGCATGTTTAGCAAGTGTCTTTACCACAGTCACGGGTCAACCCATGCCATGTGAGGGAAATTGGGTAGGCAATTCAGGTGTATGTATACATTCAGAACACAGGACCTATGTTGATAACAGTGTTCCCAACACTGAAGTAGCTATATCCTGTATAAATGTTCGGAGTAATAATAATAATAATAATAATAATTTAGAATACGACTAATATCAAAGAGTCAAGATCTGACATGAAAAAATTCATCGAGAGTTTAACTCCTCAACCATCAGAATCACAATTGCAGATTTGGGTAAAAGAAATAAAAATGACTGCTTTAGGTATAAATTGAAGTTGCTTCGTTCTTGCTTTGTTTAAGTGTAATTGTCTGTCATTATTTATCACCTTTTTATGTAGGAGTGAAACGTAAACAATCAAAAGCTGTTATATCATCCATGGAGAAATTCGTTTATTATTTAAAAGATTGTTGTGATATATTTCCGGAATTCTCCAAAAGTATCATAGAAAAGTTATTGTTTCCAGTACACACTGATGTTGGCTTGGGTGAAACAATTGCTATTTCAAAAAGAGTGGGATTCGTCAAATCACATTTGGATAACGAAGATATCAACGAGTCTGATATTTTTATGCATTACAATAATGTCAAGGATAGAATCATTTTACCACAGCTTCAAAACCATATAGAATCGAAATTTTTTGAAAAAACACGATGGAAAGCAGCAATCAAAAAGTTGGCTGGTAAGGAGTTTATTATTACACTTGTCCTATCGCTTTGTGGAAGAGTGTTGTTAAGCATTTTTATTAATTTTGTCATGTGTTTGTGAATAATAACTATTTTGTTTGGTGTATTTATGACAATGATATCCTAAATCGTGTCCTTTACTTACTTTTTTCCTTATATAGACACATCAAAGCGCCGCCATATCATGCGAGTAAAGTTAGCAACAACTGTGAAAAGTTTGAAAGAAACGATTGCGGACTATTGTTTAGTTTCTAAATGTGACAATGATGTTAAAGAACGTATTGAAAGTGGGTCATTCCCTTGGTTATTGACTGTTTCATCGTTTCCTACCAAAGGTATCGATCTTTGAAAGCAAATTTTCTGTTACTTTATTCTTTTCTCCTCATGTCTTTCCAATTATTCAGGTTCCCTATTGTAAAGGCTGGATTTAATATAAACAAAATATTGCTTACAGATAAATGGATAGCTGTCGAGTTATACCTAAAACATAGACGTTGCGTGGAAGAAAATGATTTGTTAGAAACAGACATGAAGAGCTTCATGACCTTCTACCGCCAAAAAATTTGCAAACTGCAAGCTGAGATACGCGGTGAGAACCCTTATTCGAATCAAATGATATTGTGATTTTTGAAATATATTTAACAGGTTTATGTCGCATTTTCCATTAAAAAATTCCCTTGAATTCGTAATTTTAACTCCACATCAATCTACTGTAATAACATGAACCTTTAGAAATGTATATTGTAATACTCCTATAGGTCTTATCGAAAGACAAAGTAGCGAAAAAGAAAGAATAGATGATGTTACTGAGGTATGATGCTGCTAATCTTGAGATGTTTTATTTTAGAACCCAATCTGTGTTTGCGATGTAAAACTAATTATATAAATAAATTTCAGGAAAAAATTGCCGCCCGCAAGGCTCTGTTAGAAGCAGCGATAAGGAGTTATCAGTTTACCCTAGAAACAGCTGTTCAGTTATTTTCAACAGTGATCCGCGTTCCAATTCCAGAGGATATTCATATCGAAAATTTAATTTCTGACTCTGACTTTGATTCTGATTCCGATTCAGATGATGGTGAAACGTCACAGCCAGAAATAACTGCCGAGTCATCTTTTAGCGGTTTAAAATTGAGTCTGATAATTGATGTGGGTAAACAGTTTACCGATTCTTTTTGCGCAACTGATTGCATATACGACACCAACCATGACGTTGCAAAGTGGTGCTTGCCAACAAATTGCTGCCAGAGTAAACTTGGTGATGCGGATGGCAGCAATGCTTGTGTTATTATATCCCTGATCGTTGGAAGGTACTTAAAAGAAATGGATCTGCCATGGCAATATTTTTCAGAACAACCCTTCGTTGAAATATTCCTGCCTTTTATTTGTGGGTGCATGGAAATTGGAAATTACCTGTACAGTAGTTCATCCATGCGTGGGCTCCCTCATATTCTCGAGGCAATTTCTACTTTCCCCGAGGATGTCAATATGGAAATTGATATGGAGGAATACGCAATCTTCACAGAAGGAGTTGGTTTTGATAAATTCGAAGCTCATATTGGAAGCTTATTTTCCGAAAGCAGCAATTCTTTACCTTATGTCGTCATTGTTCGAAACATGGCTGTTTGCTTCGTCGTTTTCGAAGATGGAAATGTCGCAATGATCGACAGTCATGGAAAGCAGCAACATGGCGCGAGGATTTTTTATACAAAAAACGTCCGAAATTTGCTAACTTATCTTGGTGATTATCCTGCAGGCGAACAGTTAGATTTTTACAGAATGAAACATTTTTAAATAAAGCGTCCTAGTATAATGTTGTTTTTACTATGCGCCCCTTTAAACAACAACATATATATTGCAGAAAGATATCGTAAGTCTGAGTTTGTGACGTGAGATTCTCACAAAAAAAATCTGTATAAATTAATTATTGTGCCGGTTTTAACGCTATAAGACGACATGAATACTTATTGGCGAAAACAAGCAAAACGCAAAACGCAAAAAAAAAAAAAAAAAATTCTGAGTGGAAGAATCCGTAAAATCTAAGAAACCCCGTGTATGGATTTAAAACATCAGCGGTAGTTCTTATAATGTCAACACCACGTATATTGCAGAAAGATATCGTAAGTCTGAGTTTGTGACGTGAGATTCTCACCAAAAAAATCTGTGTAAATTAATTAGTGTGCCGGTTGTAACGCTATAAGACGACATGAATACTTATTGGCGAAAACAAGCAAAACGCAAAAAAAATAAAAAAAATCAATTTCTAAGTGAAAGAATCCGTAAAATCTAAGAAACCCCGTGTATGGATTTAAAACATCAGCGACAGTTCTTATAATGTCAACACCACGTATATTGCAGAAAGATATCGTAAGTCTGAGTTTGTGACATGAGATTCTCACAAAAAAAAATCTGTATAAATTAATTATTGTGCCGGTTTTAACGCTATAAGACGACATGAATACTTATTGGCGAAAACAAGCAAAACGCAAAAAAAATAAAAAAAATCAATTTCTAAGTGAAAGAATCCGTAAAATCTAAGAAACCCCGTGTATGGATTTAAAACATCAGCGACAGTTCTTATAATGTCAACACCACGTATATTGCAGAAAGATATCGTAAGTCTGAGTTTGTGACATGAGATTCTCACCAAAAAATCTGTATAAATTAATTATTGTGCCGGTTTTAACGCTATAAGACGACATGAATACTTTTGGCGAAAACAAGCAAAACGCAAAAAAAATAAAAAAAATCAATTTCTAAGTGAAAGAATCCGTAAAATCTAAGAAACCCCGTGTATGGATTTAAAACATCAGCGACAGTTCTTATAATGTCAACACCACGTATATTGCAGAAAGACATCGTAAGTCTGAGTTTGTGACATGAGATTCTCACAAAAAAAAATCTGTATAAATTAATTATTGTGCCGGTTTTAACGCTATAAGACGACATGAATACTTATTGGCGAAAACAAGCAAAACGCAAAAAAAATAAAAAAAATCAATTTCTAAGTGAAAGAATCCGTAAAATCTAAGAAACCCCGTGTATGGATTTAAAACATCAGCGACAGTTCTTATAATGTCAACACCACGTATATTGCAGAAAGATATCGTAGGTCTGAGTTTGTGACATGAGATTCTCACAAAAAAAAATCTGTATAAATTAATTATTGTGCCGGTTTTAACGTTATAAGACGACATGAATACTTATTGGCGAAAACAAGCAAAGTCATGGAAAGCAGCAACATGAAAACATGTAAAAATATTTCAATTGAGTAGCTAAATTTAAAAAAAATCGCATTAAATTGCATCTTATTACTGTTGTTACGCCAAAAAAGGTATAGCGCGCGGAACTTATTCAAATATATGCGTTATTGTCCGTTTACATTAGAAAAGTTATACGGATTCAAGCAACTATTGCGATTTTAAACGCGTTTGGGAAGAACTTTGGAAACTTCTAACCCAGAACAAGCTATGTACATATTAGAATTTTTGGTAACATTTTTACGTCATCTGAGAAAATTAATAGCCGCGAAAAATTGATTATTGATCCGCGAAATGAACTATCTGCGCATAATATAGTATAATTATGACTTGATGTGACCTCTCATATTCGGCAGGGAAGGACTTGCCTTTGATACATTTCTTTGACAAAAACAAGCTATATAACGTACATATATTCAACTTAAATTGGTCAAGATTGGTCAGTAAATATCGTGATAAAAACTTACGCATATTGAAATCATTGAAATAACCTAACCTTGGCTATTTGACCATTTCGAGTCGGCGAGTTAAACAGATTAATAAAAAAATATAAAGAACGGCATGAGAATACACAACACTTTTTTTAAGTAGAACTTCAGGACATTAGGTGGTTTCAGTCATGTATTGTTTAAAGAGCTATTTAAATGTGGTAAAATTTGACTATCCAGTCATCAAATAGTTTTGATTTCTGTGTTTCTTCAGAAAAAACACCTCTTTTATCGTAACGTAATACACCATTCTTGGTGCAATACTGTCCATTGTAATTTACGACCACATTCTTTTCTGTTTCACCACTGAATACAAATACCCAGTATTTATTTCCCCACACAATGCCATGATCGACGGGCCAGAAAACAACACCAGTCCTTCCGTCCCACTGACCATCAACCGGCACAAACTAAAATTAAGAACTTAATTAAGAACTCTTAATCAAAAACGACACTTTGTATTGTATATCACATCAGTGACTTACATTTTCAAGTAGGCTATCCAAATCAATAACTTTGTCTTTATGCTTCCTCTACAAACAAACATTTATAACATAGAACAAAAATATAATACAATCATTTACGAAATAAAAATGCATTATATACCTTTATCCCCGCTTTCATCTGTTTTTGTAACGACGTTTCATTGAACCTACTACTTTCTCCAACATCTCCACATGCTCCCTGAAGACAATAAGACATGCACAAACAGTCAATACTTTTTAATTAACAGAAATGTAGAAAAAACATTTATAATTCAACAACACAATTACCATCACATCATTCACTCCGCCAACCGCATCTCCTCCAACACCTCCACTTTCATCGTTCACTCCACCAACCACATCTCCTCCAACACCTCCACTTTCATCGTTCACTCCGCCAACCACATCTCCTCCAACACCTCCAATTTCATCGTTCACTCCACCAACCACATCTCCTCCAACACCCCCACTTTCATCATTCACTCCGCCAACCACATCCCCTCCAACACCTCCACTTTCATCGATCACTCCACCAACCACATCTCCTCCAACACCTCCACTTTCATCACTCACTTTGTGAACCACATCCCCTCCAACACCTCCACTTTCATCGTTCACTCCACCAACCACATCCCCTCCAACGCCTCCACTTTCATCACTCACTCCGTCATACACATCCCCTCCAACAACCCCACTTTCATCGTTCACTCCGCCAACCACATCCCCTCCGACACCTCCACTTTCATCGATCACTCCACCAACCACATCTCCTCCGACATCTCCACTTGCTCCCTGAAGACAATAAGACATGGACACAGAGTTTATACTTTTTAATTAACAGAAATGTAGAAAAAACATTAGATTTAACAACAGAATTACCCTCACATCATTCACTTTATTAACCACATCTCTTACAACACCACCACTTTCATCGTTCACTCCATCCACCACATCTCCTCCAACATCTCCACTTGCTCCCTGAGAACAATAAGACATGTACACAAAGCTCATACTTTACCAGAAAGCCAGAAAGGCTTGCAATATTAATGTAAAATTGTATATACCTGTTTCACATTGTTCATATTGGCACAATATCCTATAAATACAAATTATGTTCTGATTTACATTATTTTACATAGACCTAAATTACGTTTTTTAATATCTGGGTTATGGGAACTGCACATGCTTGTGCAATAGTTACATTTTGGGTCAAAGGTATTACATAAACATTTTGGGGGTGGGTAAAATAATTCTTTTAGGACATTTACCCCAAGTAATCATTTATAAAGACTAGACTGGAATCCTAAATTTTAATGTCAACTCCAAAATTTAACTTTCTTTCCCTTTGTGAATCCATACCTTTGAAACACGTTTCCACAGCAGACATTATCGCACAGCCAGATTTTGATAGGTCTCCTGTCTCTCCAAAGTATTCTCTCGCAAAACCAGGCGTGGTAAATGAGTCAAATAAGTAAGACCCTTTGTCTCCCTTTTTTGCATATAACACAATGGCATTATATCCATGCCAGCGCTGCAAACCTAGTAACTAAAATAAAATGTTAATTGAAAAGAAGAACTAAAAATATGTTCTCCATGCAAACGTACAGTTTTAATAATAGATTTATATCAATCACCACTGCACTCTATAAGCAATGTAAAATATAAGCAAAAAGCAACTAAAATTTTAAACAATTGTTTCAGGTCAATAATAAATGATATGTATTTGATGGCATAAAGGGCATAAATACAATAAATACTTTAAAATAAACAATTCATCCCAATGAAATGACGAAGTTATTCATTGACTAAACAATACTTAAATGCATAAGCTTAAACCTTGTAAAATAACTAACTGACAGGCCTTAAAATGAAGATTGTCACAAAATTTTATATATAATTTAACTTACTCTGCCATGCACAATATTTTTTTGTACTGTTAAATTGGTTTTACATTTTGGAATATGTTCTTCCAACGACTTTCCCCTTGGCTTGATGATAGCTTCGCAGAATTTGCACTTTTTTGAAGCAACATGAATCGAGTTGTTGCAGTTATTACAAATCTATAATACAGTATAATTATGGTACAAAACATGTTACTGTATCCTAATATTTTAAAAATAAAAAATCCAGTGCTAAATCCAGAATCCCCAAATGCTATATAGGTAACATTTTTTATGTATTATCCAGATAATTCGAACCCTCAAAAATTAAGTAATCTAAACTTATCTTTAATTCTCCTTGAGTCCATGTAAAAATGATTACGATACGTCGAATCTCGAATTATAAAATTTGAGATAATTTTTTTTGCTATATCAACTATGTATATATATATTTTTTTTTTATATATATACATATCCAAAATTCCAGTTATCAGGAGTATATACATATTATTTTATCACCTCACTGTTTAGTAGAATGTTGCAGAATCAGCTCAGTTTAATTCATGTCAGTAATCGGCAATTCCTGACTTAAATGCCTAGATGTGCTAGCAAAAATTCACGATTGAGAACAGCAGATTTTTGTTGATGTTGCGTATTTTTGATTTGGTAACTTGAACTTGCGAAAGTATTGCCCTCATTTTCTAGCCACATTTAGCCCATTGTTCCTATATGGAAGCACATGATCGCAAAACTAGGGGATCGTAAGCTGCATTGGTTAAGCGCTCGACTCACATGTGAAACGTTGTGGGTTTGATTCCTGTTTACGGTAGTTGTCCAGTCGGGTAGAAATTTCCGAGATTTCTGTTGCACAAATGGAAGCTTTAAACACTGTATAACAACTTTTTTTCGTCTTTTCTGTAAACAATCCACAATTGATATATCCCTCAAAATTAGCTAGGCTAGATGGTTTTGGGTGGTTTATGGTTTTAGACGGTAAATGACGTTTCACGTTAGCAATGTTTTGCAGACGTGAAGTAAATAGAATTAGAAACCTAAGGTAACACTGAAAACGTGATCCCTCACATCGTTCTCTGATCGAAAGATCATTTTCCAGAGTTCTAGACCTTTTCAAATCAAAAAAAATTGCAACCACTCAGCAGCACCCCCCCCCCCCCCCTCCCTCCCTTACCTAGATTCATAAAATTCTGAATGTGGCACTAAAAAGTTACCGTTCCTGTATAATTGAAATATTATTTTTATTAATACTAATATATAATACCTTCACTTTCTTTGTTTTCGATATACCTACAAGAATAACAAAATGTTAAATATATATCGTGGATTCCTTTAACCCAATTACACGCTGTCCTCTACAGGAAGGTCTTATTGCTTGTGTACTCCCTGGCTATAAGTTTAAAGGATCTTTTTCTTTTTGTGTTGGACTACCTCTAGCTAATTAGACAAATCTTCAAGCTGGCAGCTAAACGTGTTTTTAGCAGCTAGTAGGGATTGAATTGGGGGAGAACCACGTCAGTAATAATTATTCTCGTAGCTAGAAGTAGCTTGAGATGACAGTTTCTCCAGTTTTTCTTAATTTTGTTTAGTAAAAGGGACGCTGGGACTGCCAGACTGTGTGACGATCTAGCTAGCTAGCTAACCATAACCATAAAGCACCAGAGTAAGATTCACAAAAATCCATCTAGCATAAGTGTTGCATAAACCAAGCAGTCTAAACTCACCTTCCATTGCAAATTTTAGCCCACAGTCAACCAAACAAGTCACCGGTGTAGCTAGTAGAGTATAATACTACAGTATGGTGATGTCACGTTTTGAATCGTAATTCGTACATAATTACTCCGTAGCTATTACAGCCATAGCGCGTAGTCTAAAATTATTACGATTATCGTCATAATTTTACCTTTTTCATTTATTACTATAATCGTAATAATTTTTGGCGCGACTATGTTGTACATTGAACTTTGTCAACCGCGTTATTTTCTTCCAATAAAAAATTGTGAAAATGAAGTACAAAAATGACTTATTTTCTACATAGAAATTTAATGTGTTCGAAACCTTAACTTTTCACATTTTGTGTAATATTTAGGGGACAAAACAATATATAACATGCTGAATGAACTGATTTATGTTTTTGACATTGGTTCTGGGAATCATGTTGAAAGAACTGATTTTTGTTGATGCTGAATTAAATTCTTGCAAATCGTTTTCCTTTCCCATCTCAGATTAAACATTGCAGAATTCTCAAGTAAAACGAGACGGTTGAATTTTTTCCCCGCAAAACTGACATGACATACAGTTCTCCCCAACAAAGATTATACACACAAAATATAAAAAAACCCATCAGAATAAACAACAACTTACAATGAAGTCTATTTCTACAAAAATGTGTTTGTTTTTTCAATATACTACATGTGGTCCATTTCCACCACAGTTTGCACAAAATTTTAAAAACAACAGTTTGTAACACGAACAATATGAATGGAAAATCATACCATACTCTCGTGCAAAACTTTAACCCGGAATGGGTTGAATCCCCAAAATGTCATCAACCCTTGTGAAGTAAGAATTTACAAAAAATAGTCCTTTAGTTAGTTTGGTATTTAACATAGGGGCTTACGTTTAACTGGAAATTGTCGAAAACAAAACAATAAAAGGCCCACACTTAACACACACACGTGCATTGCATGAATCCCCTTTCATGTAATTATACACAAGATGCCGTTCCCAGACGTTCTTGCCTTTTTGACGTTGAGGCCGAAGGCAAAAAAGCCTCTGGTACATCCTGGTGAGTTCTGTAATGCGAAAGGTGTACATCCGAGAATAAATGCATCGATTTACCATAAAAATGGCGTACTTTGTTACAAAACATGAGAATTGTTATATTAAAGACGAACTACTTTGTTCATCACTAACATACTGCCTGGCAGATAGCGGGATTCGATCGGCGGTTCCCAGAACTGGGAGGCGCAGACGAACCCACTACACTACATGCGGCAATATGTTAGTGATAAAGAAAGTAGTTCTTCAATATGACTTACACGCATTATAATCGCCCGTCATGATCAGAAGTCTGATCGGTGTAAAGTATTCTTTCTTTAGAACAAAATACGGATGTGCTATGATAAATATGCACCTATGAGGATTGTTCTAAAAACGGTGAGCCGAACAGTAAATAATTTTATGAAAAATGATTTCGGCAGACTTCCATTATTGACATTTTAAATAAAAATAAAGTTTGTTTTTAAAGCTTAAAGAACATGATTTTCGGAAATTTAGCTGGGTAAAAAAAAGACGTGTAGCTATCTAACTAGCTAACTAGCTAACTAGCTATCTTACTAACATGTACATAGGCAGGCGTAAAAGGCTATTACTAAACAAAAATTATTTTTAGTAAATTTTTACTTACAGAAACAAGTGCTCTTCCACAAGTGTAGTTTAAGCCAGACCAGCTAAGTTCCAATTTTAAACAAATGATGTGACTACTTTACAAAAAGTTTAAAATTTTGTTGGTCTGTTATCTATAGCTAGCTATAGTAACAGCAAAATCACAAGATTTCGCCACACAAGTCATATGTAAGCTAGCTAGAAAATTGTCAGGTTTTGAAATGAAATTTGGATCTAAAAACACCTCAAAAAGGATTTACAGCTGAACTGAAATTTTCCACACGACACATTTTGTTAAAGATCCTGCAAACGTACAAACCAAGAAAAAAATTTATGTTCCTAGCTATAAAATAATATATAACACATTTATGTGATAATCAAGTAGAGTAATCTGTAACCCTTTTAGCCAGGCATTAGATTGCGAAGCCCTTTCTTTATCACAAGTTTTTTAACTGGTTGTTTTTAGTACCTATCATTATTTTGCAAACACAAGTCAGAAATTGTAAACTAAACTTTCACTATGTTTACTAGTAGCACGTTGTATTGCTGTCTAAAAGCAGTAAATGTTACTTATGGGAAAAATCTGGCCATAGTTTAACGGGGTAAGTTGCTAGCTAAGGGAAGGGTAGGGATTGTAGCGTAGCGAAGACATAAGAAGTAAATGCTGCTAAGCAAGATACTTAGTTTCTGGCCCTGGTATTCTTATAAAAAATATTCAGCCAACAATCACAAAACATCCTGAACTTACAATAATACAACTTCATAAATAAGGACTCAAAGCAATCCATAAAATTTTAAGCATGATAAATAATAAACGTTTCAGAGCTTTTATCTTCACAATCCTGTTTTTCAAAACATCAAATGCTTACTTTCCGGAAGAGGGAGGGAGTTTGCAACATAGCAATGCATTAAAAAATGCAAAATTTATAATATTTATCAAAATAATGCTATTTGCTTTGCGTATTTTGCATTTTTACTAAATCTGAGCCTGAATATGCTTATAAGCTTAGTACATACCTAAGAGATTAACACGTGTTGAATGAGCTCTGGAAGCACATACAACCACACATATGGCAAAATTGGATATACTTTTTAATTTTCCACAAAAATTAATTTCTGTCACAAATGCACCGTACAATTTAAGCATATAAATTCACCCACGTTCCCAGGGTTTTTTGTCGTTTTGATATGAGAGAAGACGACGAAAACTACCCTGATTTTTGGCCAATGTATGGCCAATGTATGGCCAGATTATGTTAATTTACGCGACTAACAATGGCGGAACTTTAGCGGGCAGAATTATGTTCTAACAACAGAAAACGTACTAACAATTGTGTATTGTCTCACGACTAAAATATACCAAAAAAATTATTTTGGTAACTGCAATAAAGCGTCTTTCAACTTTAAAGGAAGGTGTGCTGTCTTATTAGCAGGTTACATAATGCTTTAATATAGTTTAGCTAGCTATAGTTGGTACTTCCTGAATAATTTTTTTTATCTGAACCTAGATAGTTGTATGTTAGATTGTATTGTATGTTAGATTTCAAATCCAGTTTATGGAAAAAAAAGTATTTCTTTGGCATTTTTATTCCTATTGAAATAACAAGGAAGTGAAGAGAGGGGCAGACTAATTTCTAGATATATGTTAACCACCCAAAAGACACCCAAAGATCAAGATGCAAGAAATTAAACACTCTTTAGAATCACATAGATGCCTGGACAACCTGTTTATGAATAATTTTTTTTAAGAATTTGCTACTTTTTTAACTTTATTTTCTTAAAAAGGAAAGATTTTCCTTCAGTATTCTTTTTGGCGGTAAATTAAGCTACCGGTCCGTAAGATACACTAAATATCAGTTAATTGAAGTTTGTTTTGACGAGAAAATCTAATCTAACAAACGTAGAATGACATTCGCAAATATTTTCAATGATTGAGTTTAATAGTTCAATTAACACCCTTTTGATAAGCAGCTTATTTTTTACAAATGTTTTTTATAGAAATACAAGTTCATATTCTATTCAGTTTTACTGGCAAAAGTCCCCTTTTTATTGTTATTATTTATTGTATTATTATAAAAAGACAGGTTTACTCAATTTTATCAATATCAATTTGCATTTAATTGTAAATTTTCTATAATAAGTACTTCGATTCAGGCCCTTGATGATTCGAAAGTCTATCAAACACCAGTAACCATTACTTTTTTCTTCTCATCTCTTTGTGACGTTTTATCATCGTACGTTTTTCTTCTTTTTACAAAATATTTCTGACAGAAACATTAAGCTTTTATAGCTGCTCGACAACAATAGTTTTGTTTTTTACATTTTAGATTCGAATTATTTATATTCGAATGCGATGAATAAGCAACCTTAGTTGCTTTCACAAAATTGAAAAATATGGAAGAACAAATAAGCATTCAGCTAACTTTATGATGAGTAAACATATTGGCATGCCCCGTTTAAAATAACTTCTCTCAGGATTAATTTAAAAAAAACCTTCTTCGCTTCGACTTTTTTTCAGTTGATAAACAACTTGTTCTCGTGAGATACGGCGTACAATGGTAAACCGGAGGTAAAATTAAACTATTTTATCCATAACAACCCGTACGTCTTTTAATATAAACAACAAATAAACCCCCGCGTTGCAACTTTTTTAACTTAGTAAATTTTAGCGCAACGCCACGCTTTGGGGACACAATGCATGAGCCATAAGAAGGTGACCCGTGATTTTAGTACAGTGAACTCACATAGTTACTCACACAATGGTATTATAAGTTTAAAATGTGTCTGAGGGAGACAACGTCATTGAAATCCTTGACCTAATGACTGTGCAACTGTTTATAATGCAAAATAATTGATCTTAACATACTTCACATTTCGTTTATTTATTCCAAGATAGCATTCACACCGAAGTATAGCTTATGTAGCTCCGCCCAAATAAGTTTAATTAAGATCTATCTTCCGAATAAAATATTAATTTGCGGGAAATCATATGGTATGTGAATCGTTATTTTTGTTTTAAAAAATTAACAATGCCTGTATATTTATGGACGCAAAGTATTTTAACAACTACTTTCACATAACGCATATGTTGGCATTATGTGGCAAACCTCCTGCGTTTTGTTGCTTCTTTAAAACAAACTCGCGAAGAGTAATTTGGGTTTAAGCTTGGCTTGGCCTGGTAATTGAACGCGATATGTAACCTAATGGCCTAAATAAAACTGTGTTGAAAAGGAAGCAAATAAATTAAAATTGAAATCAAATGCATGGATGGTTTAATCGCTGTTTATGAGAATAAAAGATAATATCAGGTTTTTATTTTAGGTAAGGGGAATGAAGAATATTAACCATGTCATATAACTCTATAGATAAATAAGATCACTTCTTCTTTTCCCTGATATTTCTTAATTTATTTCAAGCAGTATGCTATATTAAGTTGACTTTAGAGGGAGAAAACTTAACTAATGATGTTACACCCATAAATGTCGCAATCAACCATAAATGTCGCAACATCACCCATAAATGTCGCACATCAACCATAAATGTCGCAAACTTAACCATAAATGTCGCAAATAAAAAAGTCGGTTTTTTCGATAAATGTCGCACAAAAATTCGTCATCAACCATAAATGTCGCATTTTTAAACAGAATTTGAGATTCTTCATATGAGTTATACTGTATATAAAACTAAAAAATATGTATCAATAATCAATAAAAACACTTGGTTAAAAAAACAATTTATTTTCACGAAGCTTTTCGTAATCTATGTTAAATTATCAAGTTGACTTGATAATGTAACATAGATTACGAAAAGCTTCGTGAAAATAAATTGTTTTTTTAACCAAGTGTTTTTATTGATTATTGATACTTATTTTTGGCTGAAGACTTACACAATAAAAAATATGGTTGTGGACAAAAAATCAAACCACCTGTAAATTTCAATAGGGTCCTCATGATCTCTAATAAGTGCCCTTATTGAAAATATTATGCTGAAAGCAAAATAATACATAATACCATGCCAAATGTAAAGGCCAGGATACATTTGTATAATATCATTAAATATATTCTATAATACAGTTATAATTTTTCTACAATATACTTATAAATTGTTATATTATCGTTATAATTTTATTTAATTTCATATAATCTTTGCCACAACAACGCTAGCAGATAATAGATCTATTGTCACACGAACAAAAGGCATTCGAAACCAGATCATCAACAATATTATTAAAATCAAACTCGTTTGATTTTATTCGAATATTATAGCTATGCAGCAAATTATGAGGTTATGACGCACATGCATACATATTATACCTATATTATAAGAAATTATAAGAAATTATAACCTATTTTAAACATATTGTAAGAAATTATATTGATAAAATAAGGTATATTTCATAGTGATTTTATACAAGTGTATAAGGCCCTTAAATAATATCTCACATGCTATCTATTGATTGAAAATATCATGCTCAAAACAAAATTATACACAATGTCAAATGTCAAATGTATGTAATACATAGATCGAAAGAGTAATAGTAATTCCTGATTAATTATTACGATGAAGTTTACAGTAGTATTATATTATTTTATTTATTTTGGTGAAATATATACCACTAAAGAGAGAAGCATAGGTGCTCTTTCTGAGGAGGATTATCATGTATTGTTACGTGTGGTTAACAACTGTTTCGACAAGCCAGTCGTTGAAAGGGCCACCCTGGAAAAAGCTGTGATAAGAAAATACTAAAGATGGATAAAACAAGGTAATTGCTTGGATTTTTTAAATTATAACTATGAACACGAAGACCTCTGAATGACATGATTTTATGTTTTTCAAACAGGTAAAGACAGACACGGACTGGGCTGAGCAGTATGGCACTCCAAAGTCACATTAATACAGTTATCTTAAGATAACAAATGTTATCTTAAGATAACTCTATTAATATGACTTTGGAATGCGTGCATATTCACATTAATGTCCTGATTGTAAGATAACTCGAGTAATCTTAAGATAACATATTAATGTGATAATTATATCTTTACTTTGTAGTTATCTTGAGATTAGAGCTGTTATTAATACAATTTGACGATATTTTTGCTAACTTAAGATAACTCGTGTTATCTAAAGATAGCATTATCTTCGTTTCAAACGCGTTAAATTACGCAATAAAAAACAATTACAGCGTTGAAGTGTCAACTTCGTTCCCAGTTAGTTTTACATTTTCAGCGGGAAACTTTACCATGTGCGTTGCGATTTTGCGTGTAAAAATTTTCAAGTAAAAAGAGTGTCTACTCGCGTATTAAGCAAGAATTAAGTAAAATTTAAATAAAAAAGGACATAATTTTAGAAGATACAAGGCATTTCAGTAACATTTTTTCCGAAATTTTGTAATGTATAAATTTTCAAAATAGTCATTCTATTTGTGCCTCCAAATTTATTTGGTTAGGATAGAGGTCTGGCGAACAACAAACAAGTGGAAATTGATAAGTAAACGTACAAATTAGTCAGTCGTTGAAAGCAGTCAATAAACTTAATACTTCCTTATAAAAACTACTCGTTAAGTCGAACCCCGGATAACTCGAACATTCGTTTTCTCGAACCATGGTCCCAATTAAGTTAATTTCTTCGGATAACTCGAACTTTCTCTCGAATTTGCTAAAAGTTTTGATCTTACAAATTTTAAAGCATTAGATGGCTGGAGAAGTGGAAAAAATGTTAGAAAATAAATACAGTCTTGCACGTAACAAAAGTTACTTTCCTTGCAAGTTACAGTCCTCTTTTAAATTATAAGTTCTGTTTTTTTTAAAATGTCTACCATACACTTTTGTCCTGACAGTGGGATAATGCAAAGCATTTGCATGCCATTGCCATCTCCAAGATTTAGTGATAACGCATTTTCTATAGGGATCAGCACGTAGAAAATACAAAATCGTTCTGGCAAACTTTCCGTTTTTCCCTAACGGCAAATACCTAATCACTTTCCCATTCTTCTTAAGGCGGTTCCCCTAGAAAAAATGTCTAAATTTCAAGAATTGTCTTTTACCTGTTTTCTGACAGCAAATTCATCTTAGAATACCGTGGCAAGTAGTGCTTATGACAAATTTAGGTTTTTATTGCGCATTCTGGCACTTTTTCCAACCAACCGCAAATATAACTGCATAGCAACGCCCACAGCAACCATTTTCGCATTTTTAGACAGCTCTTTGGCCCCTCCGTCAATGTTTAATTCTTTGCAATAGCTAGATGATACTTTAGGGCCTCCTAAGGCAATATGTGACAGTTCTGAATATTAAATGAGGTGTTCCACATGCAGTCAGAAAGCTATCTTAACAATGCACCCTGCGAAGTGAACTCAGACTTAAGACTTAAGGTGTTAGGTATTTGGTGCTTTTCAGGTCGAAATAGTGCTGGCGTACACCTTTTGTCGATCCACATGCCAAGAATGTCCATAAAATAATCTTTAAGTTTAAGTTTGGAATCCACGCGAAACAAGAATTCTCAAGATCGAAGCACACACGCTTTACAATTTCTTCTGTCGATGCAAGCATTAGTACCACCTAGTGTTTAAATGAAACCGATTTTTAAATCGAAGTTTTGTCTTTCAGTTATTTTGTCGAGATATTGCCTGTTTTGCCCTGTTTTAGATTTTTTTTCGTTCAAAAAATACCGCATCAGTTCTCTGGAAGACGAGTCAGCCTTGCGAAAATGCGCTTCACTCAATCCATACACGTGACCCTTGAGGAACATACGCGGCCAAAAAGTCGCTTGAAATAAAGCATGTTATTCAGTTATTTGGTTAGGCTTCGAGCAGCAAAATGTCATATTTTGCCTATACTTTTCCTAGCAACGGGTAACCATGGCAACCAACCAATGAAATTTTTGACTTAATTTTATCGTACTGTCACATACTATGATATCCTCATCAAGTATCTTCAGAAAAGACAATCCTCTGCGATATAGTTTTTTCCTAGGGGTACCACCTTAACAGCGACAACATATTTGTCCACAGAGTTGTTCAATTTCGCCATAAACTTTTTCTTGACGCACTTGTTTTCAAACACTTTTATAGATATGGAAAAAATTACCTTAAACTGAGACTAATATCTCATTTTTGTCTAAGTTCGAATTAACGGACATCGTTAAGTCGAACTGTTTTCTCTGGTCCCTTGGAGGTTCGAGCTACCGGCAGTTAACTATAATTGATAAAAATTACTTTCGAAAGTAAATAAATACAAACAAAGGTCTTACTGTTAGGTTTCACTAATGAAAACATTCTGAATCCACAAAAAAATTGAACTTAGTTAAGTTTGGGAAACACTACCCCCTAGACGAAATTCGGGGGACTTTCTGCGCCCACCAGAAACTCCGACAAATCCGACAAAGATGGCATATTTGGCGTTATTAATCTAACATTGGAAAAATATGCCTCTTTCCCGTATAAAAGTTCTTATATAGTTTGAAAATTGTGTTAGTTTTCACGTATCTAGTCATTTTAAAACTTGGTTTTCTTTATGGCGTTTTTGCCTTTTTCTGAGTGACCTAAATTTAAAATTAAAATCGGCAAAAGTTTTAACATACAGTAGACTCCCGGTTATTTACTTCGAATAACCGAAATTTCGAATAACTGAAAATTTTCTTATTTTGGTCCAATTTTCACTCTGACGGATTTTTTGGAGGGATTTGAATAAAAAAGTAGTGATATTCAACTTTTAAAAAAATTGCTTTGTACATAGTTTTATTTTTAGGAATAAAGACTATTTTTCTTTTATAAAAAGTGTTTGAAGTTGAAAATTCTCACTTTTACTCCAGCTATTGTCAAGAATTTTGAATAACTGAGAGAATATTGAGCCAAGGGGGTTAGAAAACCACTTCGAATAAACGAATTTTCGAATAACTGAAGTTTGAATAACTGAGAGAGATTTACTCTAAAACGAGTTAGAAAATTCAAGGGGAATGAAAATCGCTTCGAATAACCGAGAATTTCGAATAAGTGCAGGTTTGAATAACCGGGAGTCTACTGTATTTTCTAATTTTAGGAAAAATCGTAATATTATGGCATAATATGCAAAAAAATATGCTTTGATATTAGGTTGGAGATTTTAATTCACTGTGCACACCCTTTCCTAATAACGCTTGTCTACACTCCATGGTTTTTAATGTTTTTCTTTAGTCACGCCCTACTACTTTTTTCGATTTTTTCTACTTTGGTAATTTTTTTTTTCACAAAGCAGCAAAAAGGTATATTTTCAGGCAAAAATGCATTTAAGTAATCGTTACATCTGATGATCTAGATCTTATAAATTTCCGAATTTTACATCTTTCCTAGATGTAAATTATTTTAATAAGAAACTTTTTTCACAGATGTGTTCGATCAGTCAATTGCATTTGAATGATATTATTACCTGATACATGAAGTAATTGGACATTATCGAGTATCCTGACAATTCGGAATACTAAAAAAATGACTATTTAAACGGAAAAGACATCATTTTGTGTGATCATTATTAAAAGGAATTGTTTCGATCTGTCTCGTGTTATGTTGGTAAAACTGTGTTAGTCGCGTCAAAGTCATGTTTTGTTCCCTCTACTCCGTCAAAATTGAGAAATTTGTTAAGAATATTTTGCTGGTATGCGAATGCGAATTTAAAAAAAGTTTACCCTTTGTTCGATCTTTCTTATAAATATAAATATACCTTTTAGTTGGATCAAGTTGGACCACTTTCACCGCTTCTCGGAAAAGTAGGGATACCTTAAAAACGTAAAAAGTGTGAAGAAGTAGCAAAACAAGATTTTCTTGTATCTTTTCTGACATCGGTATATAAAAAAGAGACAACAAGCTGGAGGATGCGCCAGGGCTCAAAAAATAAATATTGCTGAGAAGAATCTGGATTTATTGTCTACGTGCACATAAGCTATTTATTATATAAATCAGGCATATCTCTTTAATAATAGCGGTATTCCGTCTGTCGTTTTGTGCGCGAGAAAAACGTTGAGGTACGGAAACACGAAATATGCGATATATACAGGACGGGAGGCCCCGTGGATGTTTCCACGGGCTACCGGCTAGTCTCTTTAATAACAGCCGTATTCTGTCTGTCTCTTTTTGCGAGAGAAATAGTCGTGTTACGAAAACACGAAATGTGATATTTAAGGTACGGGCTCCGACTAGTAATATAATAATTGTTTAATAATCTTTAGATAACACGAGTTATCTTAAGTTATCAAAAATATCGTCAAATTGTATTAATAACAGCTCTAATCTCAAGATAACTACAAAGTAAAGATATAATTATCACATTAATATGTTATCTTAAGATTACTCGAGTTATCTTACAATCAGGACATTAATGTGAATATGCACGCATTCCAAAGTCACATTAATAGAGTTATCTTAAGATAACATTTGTTATCTTAAGATAACTGTATTAATGTGACTTTGGAGTGCCATAGAGCAGAGCAATCATTTATGTGGATAACAAGCCACTGGTGAAAAAAGAAGAGATAAAGCGAACTATCACAGCAGTGAATAAAACGTGCAAGAATTCTGGTACACGTAAACTTGCACATCCGTTGAAGTCTCGATTTTTTGGTTGTTCAGAGATATACGTAATCTCGTCAAAAATAAACAGCAAATCTGTGCCGGTAGGTTTCACAAAACAATAATTATTAAACTATCAGAACGACACCAAATAGATCTTGTTGACATGAAAGATAATGCTGTTGAATATAATGGCAATATTTATCGGTATATTCTCACTGTTCAATATGTTTTCGGTCGTTTTCTTTGGCTCCGTCCGCTAACGAGAAAAAAAAAAGTTCCATTGTGTCACGTGAACTAATCAAAATTTATCGTGAACACGGATCACCTAAAATCTTACAATGCGATAATGGAGGTGAGTTTAAAGGAAATACTAAGAAAGCATGTAAAGCAATTGGCGTCAAAATCATTAACAGTCGAGCCTACCATCCCCAAAGTCAGGGAAAAGTCGAACGGAGCCACCGAACGTTCATTTATGATGATGTGAAGAAAGAGCTAGGTGGTAGAAACCCATTTTAGATCTATTTCTGTCGGAAGTCCAATTACGTGATAAACCCAAATGCTGAGAGCGATCCGGAAATTGAAAGCAATGATGCGGTGATACGACCAAAGTTGTGGCCTACGCTAAGTAAAAAGGACGTGTTAGATATGGATAGTATGAGAAAACGTTTGGAAAAGGCAGCGTATAGTTCAACAAGTAATTGCGCTAAAACAATGATTAATCGATCACTAAAAAGATTCCCACTTCCAATATACAAGTTGAATGAAAGAATAATGTTGAAATATCCTCTTAGTACAACCAAAAAAGCAAGAAGGAGATTTGCCATCAAAGGAAAAGTAACTGGTAGGAATATACCGTTGTCGAAATATCGCATCAAGTTTAAAAATCCTAAAACAAGAGCACTTGAGGTCTTTACATACAACAACGAAACAATATGATTAAAAGGTTTTGTGCAAAGAAATCTCACACAACTCTGTGACTAAAGTTATCATGCACCCTATGATTGCAAAGGTTACACTGGATAACGGAATCATTCGAAATTTGAGGCATAACCATCACTCAATAATTATTAAATAGCTTTTGTTGGCTATGAATTTTTGCTCAAAAGTTGTTTTGGGTGTTAATAGTCTTTGCGACATTTATGGTTGATCATCAATTTTTGTGCGACATCTATGGTTGCGACATTTATGGTTAAGTTTACGACATTTATAGTTGATGTGCGACATTTATGGGCGATGTTGCGACATTTATGGTTGATTGCGACATTTATGGTTGATTGCGACATATATGGGTGTAGCAAATGCTACAATCTTGGTCATAAATTTTGCAAAGATTTTTTTGAAATATGGACATAAGCGTCAAACGGACAATTATCTGCAGCCGGGAGGTTGCCAATTCGCCAGTTTTGCACAGGCGTTTGTCAGCCAGTGCTTAAAATCTGCTACTTGCAGTCTCTAGCACATTCTCGCAACGTCGGGGTTCAAGAAGGCTGCAAAATTCATAGCAAATGGTCAAGCTGACGACGGAAATAATTGACCATTCCAAGAACATGGATTAACAAAACAACCTGAGATCCTGACTTCTAAATACACTTGCAACATTGACAAATTTTTTCCCTTTCTAGTGATAAAAAACAACAACGCTAATTAGTTACAAATGTAGCATTGCAATGATGGTAATTTCATATTGAGCGAATACAGATTTCCAGAGAACACTGGAATTGGCCCTTCATTATTTCGTGTATTACAATTTTGTGCAAATCAACCGCAAAAATAGTGTCTCAGTAGGCTTGAGGTCACAAATAATTTAAAAAAAATGTATCATGCAATCGGCAAGACAAATACCAATAAAAAGTTATGTGTGTAAGTACAGGTTGTATCGTCACTTCGCTTATTGCTAAATTTATCGATCATATCCGTTTGCTTTGTAAGAACAATCTTAGCTTTGCTGGAAAATAAGAACAAAGTAAGAGCACTTTCATGCTTTAATTATTGTTTTCAGAGTTTAGAATATACCGTGCGTCTAAATCAATGCAGAGAACATGAATTTTCTTCTAAAAAAGCTAAAGATTACTTGCGCACGTTTCCTCCCGCTCTTCGGTCGTTTAGAAACAATAATTATAAACACATAAATTCCTAAGAAATGAGTGAAATTTTCTTGAATAAAACGAAAATGTTGTTGGTTCTTTGGTTGTGGTTTTACTATCAAGAACAAAATAAGAACTTTTTAGAAGAAGGAACGCTTAAAAAATAAGAACAGATACCCTTTTTTAAAAAACCCGTGTTAATGATTACTACAGCAATTTTGGGGTAGCTATAGCTGCCATTTTCCATACTGCTCACTGATGTAAGTGCACCTTTCACTTGAGATTTAGAACAGAAGCTAAAGTACAATGGAAACACAGAAACTCGATATTGAAAATAAACCGGACCCTTTAACAGCCTTCTGTATAAATAGTTGATTCAGAGGTTTGAGTGTTATCTTTTTTGCAAAAATAAAAATATGCGCACCAAATAAATTGGTGAAATATTTAATATACTAAAAAATTAAAAAAAAGAAAGAAACAGGAATTGGTTTGATTGTTAATTAATTAAAACAATCGGTGTTATTTGATTAAAATATCTTATGTAAACATTCAACACTGAAGCTTGGTTCTCACTATGAGCTAACAATGAGCTAATCATAGTGCGCATGACGTACTAAGACCTTAGCCCATAGTGTGAAATTAAAAGTACCTGCTTAGCTCGCAGCTGAATTTATCGTTAGCTTATCGTTAGCCGATTTTTTTAAATCAAAATTTTTTGATATTTTTTTTTCCGGCTAACAGTGACTTTCAGCAATCTTCAAAGGAAGCCGACATAAATCGTGTTTAAAGCAATACACCGAATTTAAATTATCGATTACATCATCGGCATGAAAACGAGGCACTTCTTAGTAAACTTTGTAAACATTAAAAATACAGCTGGTGAGTGTGATACTTTTATGCGTTGTGAATGATCTTTTATTGTGTATCTTTCTAAAGGATTGCAGTTTTTTCTTAACGAAACTACTTATAATGTATTTAAAGGGCCTACGAACCGGTTAAAATGCTCACATTCCGTATATCCCGCGCACATATTAAAAATCCGGCAAACGCGTTTGGCGCAATGAACAGACCAGCGCACTTTGCTCGCTGGTTCAATATTTTTTTTCAAAAAGTATAACACAAAGAATTATTTCAGCAAGACTCATTCTGGATGAAAACATGACCAAGGCTGGAGAAGATAAAAATTCTAGATATATCTATATGTTCGAGTCTGTAAATTACATACATGCCGGAAAAATGGCCATTTTTGTTTTTCGCCGCCATCAGGTCGACTTTCGTGTAAGTCACTAAAGTCGAAAACCAACAGCCGTTCCGTAGCCCCTTTAAAAACATACTTGTCTTGTAAAAGAAGAATATATACTTGTGATGGCGAGTAGCATCCAGAAAAGTCAGCAAGAAATTGATCATAATTTAATCTATCCAGGTATATCGACGTCTCGACCTAAGGAGCAGCAGGTTATGGTAACTTTTGTTGCGTACCGTTATGCAAAAGTTCTACTCTTAATAAACCCAGGGTTAAACAGGCATTGGAATGTTTTTATTTCCATCGGATCCAAGTTTGAGAAAAAAAATGGGTAAGCATCATTTCAAGATATCGTTGAAGGGGATGTAGCGATGTGTTCACAGTAAGCAAGAACACAAAAGTATGCGAATTCCACTTTGACGTGCGCTGTGTAAAATTGGGTTTTGGCTCTGGACGAAGAACATTAATCAATGGCTCTGTGCCAAATATATTTACGTTCAAACAAAATAATATAACACAAAAAAGGAAAAGTTCGAAAAAAAGAGCACTTCCAGTAGTAGTCGGAACAGATTCTAAAAGCATATATGAAAGTTCTTCATCTGATTCTGCTGAGATCACTGAAAAACAACCTAGTTTTTCCGCTTCTGATGAATTAGAAACTATCAAAACTGAGAATTCAATGTTAAAAGAAAAACTAATTGATGATACCATAAACGACTTTACTGCACAGCTAGGCGTGTGTAATGTTGATTAATACAGAATCTACATCAATAAACTCATAGGGTTGTGTTTCGTTATGTTTTGATTTATTTGAAGTATTTGATATATTAATATTAGTAACAACCTTGATGTTATGTTCTAATTGTAGTAGTGTGACTATGTTGATCCGACAAGAAAGTTCCCGTATTTAGTGTTGTTTTTTCTTTTTCGTGTACTGTCAATACAATGAGCAAAACCAACCCCTTTGTCAACCATAAGCATATCTTCTTGCAGTTTTAATATTCTTGGATTTATGTTACACAAACTATCATTAATTCTAGGATCATATAACGTTAGATGGATACCTTTTTTGTCAGCATTACTTTTTACAGGACCAAGCATAACTGGGTCTTTAAAAATTCTGTTTTCACTTGGTACACCCTATTGTCTGATCTTGCTTGTGCACGAGACTTCTTCTGGAATTTTGCTTAAACCATTTAATGCATATTCTGCTAGCTCAAGTAATAATGCCATTATGTGATTGCAATATGAGCTTTGTCCTAAAGGACAAGTACACACAGCTGATACTACTGTACCATTTACTTTGTCAAGACATATTTCAATGTCTCGAAATTCTTTTTTCATGCTTGCTTTACATCTTGCTTTGACATAAAAAGCAAAATGTTGATGTGAAAATGCTATCAGCAGATATGTATCGTTCATCCCTAAACTTTCCGCCACGCTCCAAAGTCTTAATAATCGCCACACCGTGTTGTTTACCACTATTTTGTCGATGCATTTCAATTTCTTTTATCGTGGCATTCCCTTCATGTTTTCCCCCACGCTTTTTCTTGAGTATCATCGAAGACTAAATCTATATTTTCCTCAATGTTATTAAGCAAAATATATCTCAAAGCATTGTCTTCCTCCATGTTTATATGACCGTGAATAATGTTTACCAAGATTTGCCTCGTTTTCATGCACGCAATATTTTACAAAATATAAATTCGGGAAAGGTGTATTTATGTTTTTTAAAAATAGTAGTATGTTTCGTTGTGAAAGGCCATTTTAAAAATAAAATGGCTGACAAAATTACAAAAAACGATGCTTGAAGAAGAAGAAGAAGAGTTTGCGTTCATGGTGAAAGATTCGGCTACAAAAGAGCTAACGATGCACCGTAGTGCGAACGTGAAGCGAATACATAAGGTACCCGCAGCTCAAAAATTGAAATCGGCTACACATTATGCGCCCTATAATTAGCTCACCTTTAGCCCATAGTGATAATCAAGCTTAAGTAAACAACTTCATTTAAGCCTTTGTCACACTAATGAAACAGATGCAGAAGGAAGTAAAGTAAGCATGCGCAGTTACACGCTCTTTTTTATAAGAATATACTCTAATAGAATATCGAGGCTGAGAAATGGGTTAAAAATTAAGAATATCCCAAGAATATACCCAAGCTCGACCTTTTGTTTTGATATGAACATTTGTGTGATGCACACATTTTGATTAAAAGTTTAATTTATTATATTGTATGTTAATTTTCTTGTCAGCTCACATGTCTTCTTTTGGTGTTTTAAATTAGTAGTTCGTTCGTCAATTAGCAAAATGACTCCAAGGGTAAGTACATGCTATCCGGAATATGTGAGGCTGAGATTTGTCAAAAAGTTAAGAATACTGAGGCTGAAACAAAAAAAGCACTTTTCTTATAAAAGAAAAAGCGTGAAGTGTGAAACAAGAAGTGAAGCCTGTGTCACAACTATGAAACAGATTCAGATGCTGATGCAGAAGAAGATGCAGGAGCAAGTTAATGTGGGCATGACTGAAGCAAATGAAGCAAGCGTGAAGAATGAAGCAACGTTGAAGCAAGAATATAAAAAAATATGATATTCTTGCTTCATTGCTGCATCTGCTTCACGCTTGTTTCATGATTTTTGTAGTGTGAGCAGGTAATGCAAGGTGCGCAAGCGAAGCAAATAGTAAAAAAACATAAAAAAAGCAGAACTTATTATAACCACAAAGATCTTGGAATGATGTTGCGACCGACCGGTTTTTTTAACAACAAATATCCCAAAATCATAACTAAATACTCCTCTTCATCCATGTTTATCAATTGCCTCTTGCTTCAAGCCTGTGTCACACTAATGAAGCAGATGTGTGACATATAATATTTTAAGGTAAATTATACGCACTTCTGATGCGCATTATGATCAAGTATATTACGCACAGTAAGAAATAGCAAAAACGTTACATCTTAAGTTATTTTAAAGTTATTTAATTACATCAATTGGTTTTGTTAAGGGATGTTAAGGGATGGGTATATCAACTTCGAAAAGACAGATAAAAGCTTAATTAAATCCGACAGAGATCAAATTAAAGTCACAGAGGACAATATTAAAAAATTTCATGATCTTGACCAATATGACGACATAGATGAAAGTGATGAAGAAGAAGATCATAAAGATTTTGACCCTGTAATTGATTTCCCTGATAACGATCCGAATTACAAGGAGAAAGAAAAATTCATCACAAAGTCGATTGGTAAAGAATCTCATCAACAACTTCACACCATTACAAATACATTGATACATTAAATGGATAAGGCTGCCCAAAAAATTGATGATATTCAAGAGTCTGTACGCGAAGGTACAATGAGATATGACAAGTATCTGGCAGAAAAGAAACGAAAGAAGAAGGAAAAGTATAAGAAACTAAAGGAACAGGATGATACACAAATAGGAATAAATCAAACAGAAGGAATATAGAACACTATATATCCGATGAAAATGCATAATTTTTTCTTAAAAAATGATCCGGACATCGGTGTTCGTTTTTCTTTTTGTGAAATGTCAAAACTAAACGATAATAGATCAGCCGGTTTGGCAGGATGTTCTGCTTTGGATTTGGAAAATTGCTAACAAATTTCTGAATCTGCGTTGACGAATTAAAAATATTAGATTATTAAACATTTCTCCAACCTCTATTTTTAAAAAATGCTGTTATTCTCTGTAAAGGTCCTAACAGACGGTAAGCTATTTGCTAAAGAATATAATACACCTTTCCCGCTGCTATTTCTTAACTTTTCCAAGCAAAATGAATGTGATTTTACAATCCTCACGTGAATGTGAAATCTTTAGATTAATACAGCAAACAAACAACCTGTTATCACATTTTTTTTTACTTTTGTACTAATTGACTGCTTGAAACAGAAGCTTATTAGTACAAGTTGAAAATTAAGAAGACTTTCATCGTAACATTAATACCACCAAAACAGCATTTTCACCTGTCGGATTAACTTAAAAATTTCACACCAATTCAATGATGCTGAATAAGATGTTAAAGTAAAAGCATCAAAATTCTAAAATTTTAAAAGACATGCAATTCGGGAAAGAATTGTTTACTAAATAATTGATCTTGTATCGTTTTATAAACTCTTCAAAAATTATTAAAATAAGAAAAAAATAGTTTACTTTAGCTTCGAATAAAATTAAATCTTCTTGATTCTATTCTGAACGGTTTAGCAAAGTTAAAAGAATGCTAACAACACACTTGTCTGTACAAACGAAACTGCAACAAGCAAGTCGAAAAGTTTTTTGCAAGGAAAGTGTAATTGTATACAAATATGTATGCAACAAAAAGTTGTAAACATAGTCAATGATGGCGAGGAAGACGATACTAAATTATGATAACCAAATTCTATAATCTTTTTATGCGATATTGGAACATGCTTGCTATCTGCTGGACCAGAGAAATTAACAACTTGCCCACGTTCTGCTGTTGTATGTGCGATTTCTGACCACACTGCTTCTGTTGTGTAAGGTTCACTTAAATACTTAGATTTTAGACCTTGGTATATTGCTCGATAAAATTCAGTAATAATTCCGCTAATAGTTGAGTGACGCTATTTAAACTTGAAAACGAACTCGAAATAAGAATTGCCTATGGTGAGAAATCGCACCAAGTCATACTAAGAAACAAGTACCTCGCGCACGTGTGTATTTATTCTTAGACATCTAAATGAATAAGGTTCTTTAATTTAAAAAATAGCCGGCTATGATGTCACAACCCCTTCATTTTTCTTCCGTGTATTTTCTCAATTCATGCTGAAGCAGTGGGTAATATTTACGACTATTGTGTCAGTCAATCATTGGTCTACAGCTCTTTTTGTTGCAGCAACGTTAGTAAACTATTATTTCATAACGCCGACTTTTCCAACAATACTGACAACATTTGATTGTGTTTGGCTCTTGGTATGTTCCACTTTTTTTTAAAAAAGATTGTTTTTGATCATTAAAAAGATAATCTATTACTGATAATTAATCTCTATATATGTCGACTTTGATCCAATTTACATGGCATGTTGCCACTTTCTACGTAGATGGCCGAGATTATTTTTAATGATTGAAAATCTGATCAGTGTTGTTTTTAAGTAAGTAAATTAAGAAAGGTCGGAAAATTATGATGCATAAAAGCATAAAAAATTAATAGGAATTTGCGCATGTTTACAAAGTCCCGCATATGCGCATACATCTTGGCAATCAACAAGATAGCCGTACACCTGTAAAACTGTGAAACCAATGTTATAACGAAGCTTTTTTTTTTGTTACTTTGGGATACACGAAGCCTATTTTTAATCATCGACGTACCTCAAGTCAATAAAAACTCTTTTGCCTAGCATTTGCTAGATTAATTATTAAAAATCGTTTTTTAAATACTTTTCACAAACGCAAGACTGAAATATAATGAAATAAAAAGTTACATCATTTTTTAGAGTAAATAAGGTTTTGTAATAAAAGTTGTACCAGTAAAAGCATGTTCTAATAAAACAAAATGCCTGCGTAGGATCTAGTTTATGCCAATAAAGTATGAACAGCATGAAGAAAACACTTTAGAGCGTGGAAGACAAGAAATTCATTAAAACAACAAAAGGTTAGCATTGCAATTTAGGTTGATCACTTAGCCCAGTTAAAACCATTTCGCTCGACCAGTGTGGAATGCTTGAAGTAAAACTCTTACAGAGGTCTGTTATAGCAAAAACTGTCAGACGAGTTGTTTTATTTCACTTAATGTGTTTCCCTATAAAGGTTGCAAAACTAATGTTAAAACCGGTCAAGCAGTCAATGCAATAAACCACATTGACCATCAAGATACAGGTACGTGTGTTACACATCCGATGAGAAGCCCTTTGAAATGCTATTTAAAAAAAAAAACACCCATGTAACTTCAGATTATTTAAAATAATAAAGAGGCTAAAAGTCTATTTACTAAGATTTACATGGATGTGATAGTATTTTCGTTAGCAATATAGAAGTATAGAAAACATACGAAGCATTTACAAGACAAAAAGAGCTCTTTTCAAAACCTGAGTTTTGCAACTTTTAGAATTGCAAATTAAACGTCAATTTTACTAACCACGTCCGAGTTACACATATCTTCACTTAAATTGCAGAAGATCAGGATTTTATTCAGCTTTCAACCGAAACTAGAAGCTGTGTATTCCAGAGCTAATAAAAGTCCACATAAAACAAAATGGCTATTGGTTTTAATTTATGGATTTTAAGAAAAGTATATCCAAAAGCAACTGAAATTAGTTTTCCGTAGCTCTCAAGTTCTTTCTTTGGGAGAAAGTTTTAATTATTTCTGCTTAAGTTGACTTTATTAATTGGATTTTCTTTATTCATGATAAATTCCTCGCATTTTCTGAAAAAAAACAATTTTTTTGCGCAACGTACTTTAATAGCGCCTGGCGCTAGGGACGAGTAGTGGCTAGTTTAAATTCCTGGTACGTATTGATACGTTACTGTGCTACGAGGATTTATTAATAAACGCTTTAAACTTTTTCATTTAACATTGAATCTACCAACATAATTAATTTGTGGAAATGGGAATCAATTTTACTGCATTAACATATAATAATTATTATATCTGATCGTTTATTGACATGAACAGCCCATGATAGTAAAATACTTCTTAACATGAACTTTAGTACGGTTGCCTACCGACGAATATAAATGTAGATCAGCAAACTTGTTTGGAACACAGCACGGTTTGGGCACGCGACGTATTTTTTCCTCACGCATTATAGATCGGATGATAGCATGATTCGTGAACTCGACAGAAGAGTGCGAATCCGGATACGAACATTCTCCAACGCAATAATTCCGCGGGAATGTTTTAGGATTAAGATTAGGATCCCATCCCGACCAAGATTTAAGAGTTACATGCATGTTTACTTTTCGGCATTCAGTTTTGCGTATTTCTTCGATTTTTTTTAGCCGGTTGTCTTTATCTCTTTTATCACCTTGTTCGCGACACTTTGTAGATTGTTCAGCTGTTGCTAGTGTTTCACATTCTGCGATGTTTTCCACTACATTTCCTGCAAAAATAGATATGTAATAAATTAAAAATAACAAATACGGAGGCGAATATAGCTATGATGTACTGGTGTAAATACGCAAGCAAAAATTCGTTTTAAAAGTGTAAACCTTTTTTCTCAATTAGGATAAAGTACGGTTTGTCAATAAAACATTTACGCTATTTTATCTGCAATATATTTGATTTTACTCTGTCAGTGCCGATTTTACTATTTACACAAGTTTTTGCTGGGGTAAGCTGTCTGTCAAAGTTACTGTTTGAAATTGTTTGCTTATATGATATCTGACCAACTCCCAGCCTCAGTTATCATGTCTTCTTTTGGTATCGTTTTTGCAAAGCAGTTTTCAGTGACGTCCAAACATGACTACAGGGATCTTCCCTGCCAAGGACGACCATTAGCATGCCGTAAGCATACAAGAAAGCCCTGTGGAGAGGGTGAAGTGGTCCTATGTTCTTTTATAGTCCTGCAAACAAATTTCCTTTTGCAGACAGGAAAATACACAAGGAAAATCAAACAGACTGACTAGCTTTCTAATATATATATGACATATTTTCTATTGGCTTATGGGCTGAAGTTTGATAATGCAGACCAGATTCAGTTGCATGTGGATATTTTAACATTTAATGTAGGTACGTAAAATTATTTTGACAAATATATTGATTTATTTTTACGAATTTCAAGCTTAGATCGAGAATGTTATTGTAGCTATGTTTAACCGGTCAATTTTTTACAGCTCATAGTGGATTCTTACAGCTACTTACTAATAAAATCTAACAAATGTTAAAAAAGCATAAAGTTATCTCCATTAAATAATGGCCATAGAATATCATGAATCGTACGGTCTTGCATTATTTGATAGACGGTTGTATCACCAAAAAAAAGAAACTCTTACTTATTGGTTCTTCGTTCAATAATCTTTCGTTATCACGATAATTATCGACTTCACTGTCTTCAGTTTCTTCTCCTCTGCTTAAATTCAGATGTTGCAAAGAAATAGATAAAAATATAAGAACGAATTGGCCTAGAATATTTAAATGTTTCATTGTGTTTTCAAAACATGCAATCCAAAAGTTCCGGAATAAAGAGGCTATAATGCTCGTCTATTTATGCTAAAAAATTTTGTAGCTCTGCTCAATGTGAGCAGTTGCATCTGTGCTATTATGATCTTAGAGCAGCACAACCTGTCTGTTCAATGCATGACACTCACACACCAATGAACAAGTATATATTGTAAATATAATTAAATTTAACTGACAATGTGAGATATGTTTTCACCTAGCCAAAAGGCATAATACTCATTTGCTGTATGCAATTGTACTGATGGATTGCTAAGCATTGTGACTCTCCAACAATAAAAAATTTCATGCATTAAAGAATATTATCGACTATGCAAATTAGCAAAACATATGGTGCACATTTGGCAAAAGTGTGCTTACAAAAGCGATCAAATCTTAATTCACAGCTCCAATCAAGCATTCTTAAAATACAATCATTTTCCCTTTACAATGCTCTAGTTGAGAATTAGCAGGAAGTAGCTATTGACTTAAGGTACGAAGTTAGTACACCCTGGCTATGAAAAAATTTAGTTCTTTGTGTAAAATTTGGAATGGGATATTTACAGTTCTTTTACATATGGATAGCATTATTGTCAATCTCATAATCAATTTTCTTCCCGTAAACTTAAAAAGCACTAATAATATTGCATACTTAAAAGTGTTAATAAAGTCTTTGTTTGCTGTTGAGTACAACAACCAGTAAGGCGGACAACATGGGATAGGAGATGAGAACATGGATATTTTAAGGAAAGGCAGAAATATTTAATAATGAAAATAAAACAAACAAAATTGAATGTAGTATTACTCTAAAGATACTTCACATTAGAGTACTTTAATACAGATAGCTGATAGGTATTTCAGATTTCAACACAATATATTGTAATATTGTGAAAAAACCCAACAGTATACTGATAAAAACGTTTATACAAATATTTTCAATTCAATATAATCTAAATCAATCTGAGTCTGAGTCCATTAATATTTTTCTGCAGGTCTTGGAATTTTTGTTAAAATCAAAACAGAAGAATTCAACTAAAGGACAACAAAATGGGTTGTAATGTTGTGAACTGCATTCGCCCTTGTTTTACGGTTAAAAATACGAGTGAGACTAAAATTCGATCGTTTGATCACTTTGTTGCCGAGCATACACAAAATGTGTCTTCCTTGTTTAAATGGCCACTGATCTCATGAATCATTAATTATTCAAAAGTGTACACCACTGTTTGATCGATGCTTTTTTAACAGGTTTTAAATTTTTTGCAATGATGTTAGCGATTAAAATCAGTGAACAATGTCGTAAACACTTCATAAACAAAAGCTTTTCTCATGATACTTGCTTCTTAATCAGTGTATAAAAATTCTCCTTTCAGCTTATCTTCATGCATGCTCACATATGAAGCAACAAACGTTAATGTGAGTACTTTATGAACTATTTGTTGTTTTTTTAATTACTACTGTGTTATTGTTCTTAAACAGGGACTTTTTTATTGCTGCTGCTTAAAATTATTTACAATATTATATTACCATATCGGTAACAGAGTTTTAAATAATTGGTTATACATTGTGCTAAAGGTTGACCGGGCTGCCTCACTTTGGCCAGATCTCGCCATGTTTCTTAAAACTTTATAAAAAATAGTTGTGTTCATATGAGAAGCAACCAAGCCCGCCTTGCCAAATTGTTTTTACCGAGATCTAGGCAAAGCGTAACGGAAATAAACACACCAGCCCGGCTAATTGAGCTGACTCTTTCATTTTTGTTCGTGATCAAAAATATTTTATTTGTAGAGAGCATTTTTTTCAAATGATGCATGGAGAACAATAAACATAATAAAACACTCCAGATGAGCAACATTATCGTCAAATTTTATTGTCATGTTTATATTATTTTAACAAAATAACCATTTTTAGTTAGCACTCTCATGGACTTCATTTTTTTTTAAAGAATCTTTGTAATTTAAAGTTATTTTAGAGCGCGCTGTTACGTATTTAAAGAGACTTTCTTGAATTTTTTCAGTCCGCCTAATAGGGCCAGCTCCCCTCATATAAAGGTAAAATAATAAAAACTGTTTTTTGTTGATTGCAACAATTTTTTATTACTTTCAACTTTAATTTTGTTTTTAGTAACACGAAACAAAACTAACTTGATTTTATTTTGTATCTAGTTTCTAGTTGCAAGAAAATGTTGCGAGTTACAAAATTGTGACTGGTAAGAATAAAGCTTTGTGTCACCACTTTCAAAAACAATTCTGTATGAAAACCTTTTCTATCAGCCAATCAGAATACTGAATCTTTTCGTTGTTGTAATGGAAATGTTACTTGTTGCAGAGGTGTGTGGAGGCACTATAATTTTTTTAGGGGATTTTAACCAAATTGTATTTTGTACAATCGCGTGGAAACATTGTCTTGATTACCTATGGATTTGAGCCTGTTTTTAACTTCTGTTCTCTCAGGATGATGCATAATTAAAATTTTACACTACGTTAACAAAGAATTTTTCTTCTCTGCGTTCTGTACAGAAACAACATATATAGAAAAGTGGGACAATCAATTCGTAAGAATTGCGCAAAGTGTGCTTACTTTCGGTATTAAAAAGTACACACGCAGAAAAATTTCCTGTTGTGCTTTTGCCGTTGTTCGAAGAGAAATATTTCCTTGATGTGTAAAACGATCTTTCGCCCTGTTCAAACCTGGCTTTAGTTAACACAACTAAATGACGTTTGAACAACAATACAATAAAATACGTTAAATTGCTGTTAAGGCAGCTTTGTAAGAACAACACTGTCGTGACGAGCTACCGTGTATTCTTACTGTAATAGAAGACGAATTTAAATGTAATGTTTTCTTATTGTCATCGTGCAGGTATAAAACAAGAGGAGATACATATTTTTAGAGTTATTGATATCATGCGTGATGCAAAAACAGGTGCCACATTCTTTCTATTTGCCCACAAGAAGATAGTTTGGTTCTTTAAAAGCAAATTGAGATTGCCAAATTTGGACCACATTTCATATTTCCAGAACGGTGTTGGTAAAATAATTATAGCCACTTAAAAAGCCAGCTAAGAAATTTGAAAGAAAAAAAAGGTCCTTGCATCAATTTAATGCTTGGCTCAAAGAGAATAACGATCAAACTACTTGTTTATTAATTAAATTTGTTTCTTATAGTGTCACATATTGTATAAATTCATTCTTCTTTGGTTCGTACATTTTTTCAGAAGTATCTTTAACTAAATAACTTTTTCGGATAATTTTGTACCAAAACCCACCATCTATTTTGCAAATTGTGCATATATTACGACGCGTGAATAAATTATCGATGTCGGATGTAAACCAATCGCATTACAGAACTCTGTAGTCTTTATCAGGGGTTTCTTCGCTTTTCCTTGTGACAATTTAATAAAAGCAGGAATATATTTTTTTTTAAAAAAATCTTTCACTCCAAAACAGTTTTTTCTTTTTTCCTAGTTACCTTTTATATATCATTTCTTACGATCTTCTAAAACATCTATTTGAAACAATAAGAAAAGGTACAAAAAGATACGGATATAGATGGAGCCTTTAAATTTGTAATTTTTCAAGATTCCTTCTTGGTTGTCTTATATGAATGTTATATAAAGAGAATACTTTTTACAATTTGTGTAATTTCTGTTTAGACGATAAACCTGAAAAGAAATTGCTGTGACATCTAAAATGGCGAATTTGTATGTTACCAGCGTACTTCCGCTACTTATGTGTATTATTAATAGCGAAACGACCGCATCCTTACCAGACACTCAGCAGCAGTACGTTGTTCAAAATGAATTAGATACCCCTGCCATTACTCAACGTGATAAAAGTCAAGAACGGGTTACCTCGTCAAATCTGTACTTGAAAAAGATCTATCAAGAGCAAAGTTACGAGCTGAATGGAGCAAATGAAATCGCAGCTCTTCTTCCTATTCCTCCTATGAGTGAGTGACATTTTGTTGTTATGTGTTTTCTTCCCAGTCATACTGCAAAGCGCTGTAAGCGCTAATTTAGCCAGTGCATTTTGTTGCATTCTATTTTTCTTTATCGTGGTAATTGATTGAAAGCGCAAAGTAGAAATAACATTACGTATCTGTTTAAAGTTTTAGACATAGCAAAATAATTAAATTAGGCTGTTGACGTTCAACTATTGTAATTGACATCGTGACGCTTGATTTGTCGATCAGTACTTAGGACATGCATTGTTTTGCAATTTTAAAAGAAACTGAACACATCTACTTTGCCTGTTATAGACAGACAGACAGGCAACTAGAGAGACAGATAAAAGTAGCCTGTTAATATAAGACGATTAATCGCCAAAATATTGCATGGCAACTAGTCCATAAGGCACGTGGAAAAATCCACTTAGGCAAAAAGGACAATTGAAAATAGGTTGTTTAAGGTGTTTTGCTGACGTCAACAGTGTATATAGAAATAGAAAATTTGGCTAAATTCAATGATATTTGCCTGTAATGTGTAGATGTTAAAATGTTGGTCAAAATAATGTATAGGATCTTATGTTTTTGACGAACACCTAAGGAAATATAGGGGTTTAAAATTTTTGCTGACGCCAGCAGTGGTCTGTCGAAATTGTAAAGAACGTTTTTAGAAATTTGTATACCTGCCTTTATCGTATAGACCTTGAAATCCCAATCAAAAAAATGTATAGCAGGGGCGGATACAGGGTTTTTTTCTCCTAAGGCGGATTTGCGAAGCGAAGCGAAGTCCACGCGTAATTTTCGCGTAGCAAAAATGCGCGTGTTAAATCAGCTGGGGGTCTAGGGGGGCGCTGTTAGCCCCCCAAGTCGGGTCTGGGGCAAAGCCGCAGAAGCTTTAGCTTATTAACCTATTTCAGCACTCCAAAATGCAGCAGACAGGACCTTTACAGGTCCATCTCTTACATGTTATTTGAAAAAAAACAATCACAAAATTCAAATGAAAGCAAAATAATGTTTTCAGAAAAATTAAGGCTAAAATTAGCCAGCCAGCAAAACTTCTTCTTTCTTCCACATCCACAAAAATATTTGCAAGCGCGTTTTTGCAAGTTATGGGTGAATATAATAGCTTTTGGGTAATATTGAGGCTATAAATTCTCAGAAACTAGATTCAGTACATAATTCTTTTAAGTCGGTATGCAAAACGGTAAAAACTTTTCACATTTAATCTATTTAAACTATTTAATAACATGAAAAAGGAGGCCTATAAGAAAAATAAGCAAAAAACAACAACACAAAAATGCATATGTAAATAGGCTTTATTTGTATTATTATATCATAGCAACAACAACATAAACAACAACAGATAAATACAATAAAATAAAAAATGGCAAGATTATATCAAGATTTTGTATAGGTAAGGCCAGCACTACTTAAAATTGGGATTTTTAAGCAGCAATAGCTAATTAAAAACAAACTTATAACACAACAAACTATGAAAACGAAAGAATGAACACTGATTTAGCAGAACATTCAATCAAAAAATATTTAGCCCTATTAGCTTAAAGCAAAAAAAACACTGTTTTTATTTATCGGTAACATTTCTGGCTCACACTTTTAAAATGTTGAATCAAACTTGAAAATACCTTGTAGCTAATATGTGATAATTACTATAAATAATTGAAATTTTTAACAATACAAAATCATTCAAGAACAGATATCGTTAACTACATTATTACACATTTTTGTGTCCCTCTGGATAGGGTTGTAATAAGTATATATGCTAAGTCATTTTCGCCATGTTAGTAAAACCACAAACATTTTCCATGCCTATCAGCATGACGACTTCTTTAGTGAAAATGTGAAAAACATTCCCATTTCACCCATTAAATAAAACCATGCCTTTTTCTTATTCGAATTGTATATAATTAGCACCATCTCCAGGGATTATTTTGATATGACGCTAGAGATTTTAAGCCAAAACATCATCAAGTCTTGTCAAAGTCTTCCTCTCAAAACTATTGTTCTCTTTATTGGCCTTGTGACATGTTGAAAAATCGTTTGGAAAGTGTCTACTGCCAGAAGATTTGAATCTACAAAAGTTAACATACAAAGTTATTATGAAGTCAACAAATTGTTATACCTTACACATTTACCAGCTGGCCAGCTATTCGATTTATTGTGTTGTTATAAAATGTTTTGTTACTTAAATAAAAAAGAAACCCAAGATAACACAAAGCTCTTTTGAATTTGACACAAAGCTTTTTCAAATTTGATGAAAGTGAAACTATAAACAGTTTCATGTTCACACTTGCTAGCACAGCAATAGAAAGCAATTGTGTATCTTACTCTAAGATCAATGGAATTAAAAGTAAACAGATGTACCTGAAAGCGTAGTCACTAAATTGATGCTAGATCATTTTTGTTAAGTCAAAGCCTGATTTTCTGCCAAACTGCTTTTCTTCTGCAATCACAGGCGACACAGAAAATAAATGTTTTCCAGTAATGTTTCTTCTTAGCAGCATTGCTCAACTTCATTCCGCAATCATATATTCAAAACTTCCGTTTACTTGCTGCAAGTCAATACATAACGATTCCTTAGCCTTCTTTCAGTTCAGTGCCCGCCGAAGTCGGCCGAACCTATCGAACAGACCGGCTACCGCGAGGCAATAACAATTGGAAAAGTAAATTATTCCTACGCACCCATCCCCTAATATCAATCTTTCTTCTACCGTAAATTTCGACGACTTCGGCGAGATTCTTTTTACGTCACAAATTATTTTGTTTTAACCAGAGTCCAAAAGTCCACACCTCGGCGGCCGCCGAAGTCGACTGTTTTTACGGCAGAAAACAAAGGAATCGAGAGCAACAAAATCAGCGAAATGCGTCAAAATGTAGTTCGACTACCGTGAAAACCATAGTACTTCGGCAAAGCACATCGAAGGAGAGTCGAGCCTCGGGAAACACTCCTGGGTGGGGATAAAATTATTAACTCGGATCCTGGGCGCAAAGGAACCTTATTAAACGCTTATAATAAAAATTATGCGTTGCTTTAACTCAATTACTACTTTTAGATACACATGATTTTCTCAATGGCAAAATTTCTCCTTAGGCGTGTGCCGAAGTGGCCGAAGTCTAAATCCGCCCCTGTATAGGATCAGGTACTTTTGACAAACGGTTGCAGAGATATTGGGGTTTAAAGGTTTTTTGATGACGTCAGCAACCCGTTCACTCCGAAACAAATTCGGGGGCCCAGGTTTGGTAAAATTACCCAAATTGGTCCCAAGTGGTCCCTAGTTACCCACGTGGTCAAATATCATTGACGTCATCACCTCGTTTCCAAGTTATTTGGCCTCAAAGTTTAGGTGCGCTGTAATGGCTTTATTAATTTAATACCTGATATTGACGATAAAGTAATGTTATTGACGTCGCGCCGTAACGTCATAAAATATAACATTTGAGACATAGTTTTTTTCGGCAACTTCAAAATAAAATTTCGGCGACATCAAAGGAAAATGAGGATATCCACTATGACTGTCACATAAATTTCGTATTATTATATACTAGTCGATAAGGCCCGTGGAAAATTCTACTTAGGCAGAAGAAAAATAGAGAAGATTTTAATTTTGATGACATCAGCAAATATTTTAGTATATAGTGCCCTTTACCAAAAAAGTTATATTGAAAATGCAAAAACAGACGTTTCCAAAAACCCACGTAAATTTGGTAATCAAGTATCTACAACCCCCTGTAAAATTAGCCTGGCATTTTACATATAGGCTGACAAAAGGATTAACAGGATGTCAGAAACAAAACAACCAAAAAATAACTTAACATACACGCTATAAATTCTGAAAAAATTTATTTCACTTGTAATATTACACATGGTCCCCTTGCAAAGTTTACAGGACATGTGAAAAGAATTATACCCTACGGGCATAAAATTACATCACACTATCCTGCCAAAAAGATTTTGTAGGTAGCTAGCTAGCTTGCTACATCAAAGTTCGTGCTCATAAAATAAGAGAAGTTTGGAAGCTAAAGTAGCTAGCTATAGATAAGTATAAAAGAGGAATAACCACCCTCGTCCCCAGGGTTTTTTGACCTCTTGACATGAAAGATGACGTCGAAAAATACCCTGGTATCGTTGACCGGATTTTGAAATATGATTGGCTTTCACATTTTCGCATAATTATGATGATTTTTTTCCTTAGTCAACACTTTTTAAGGTTAATAATAATGGTGCATGAAGCCGTGATCAATTAGTTTTGTAAACAAAACTTTATAAAGCTAGCAACATTTTATGAAAAACGTTTTGGTGTTGTTACTTTGTTAGATTTATTAAAACATAACTGACTCAGTCGTGGTGCTGCGTTGTACATCAAGAAAGAATAGTAGACTGCTGAAATAATAAAAGAACAGCCCTGTCTTTCTTATGACTATGCTTTTAGCAAGTGTTTGTAGCTACCTAAACTATTTTCCGGAAAGAGGTTGTTAATATGCTTAGCACGTAGTAGGTGATGAAAAACCTTCTGCAGACTTGCTAATAGCAGCTATTTTTATGTATTTTAGCTTAGTACATTAAACTTTAACGAAAGGATAAAAGATTTTATTCCTCCATAAAATCACGTAGCAACATATTTGTTTGAAATCAAATGCACAAGAATAAATCCTACAAATATGTATATTTCTGGGGACCCAATTTGCAAAACGTTATCAAATATCTACTTAAATTAATGAATTTATTCAAGAAAAAGAATATAAAAAAATTTGAGAAGGGGGAATCTAGTGTCTCTGAGAAAGTTAATTTCAATAATACCTTAACCGTATTCAATGAGAGGCAGGCAAAATCAACCCACTTCACCTACAAGTTCAAAAGGACGCCGTATGTTAAAAAATTGGCCCATTTGAACTGAAATTTAATGAGTTATTTAGCTTTCTGTGATATAGATGACTTGCCAATGTTTACAAAAGTTAAAAAGTTTGGTTTTTTTTGCACATTTTCTGTAGGCAGAAAATATAAACAACAAACCACAAAAATAAAAAAAATCCATTCAAAAAAGAAATATTGGCTCAAAATTAGCGAAATTGTTTAAGAAGAATTAGAAGAATATATATAAGTACAATTTAATTCCAGTTCATCTTGGATCTTACGCTACCCAAAAAAATCTGCATTAATAACCATTTTACCCTGTTTGAGTCCTGCTTTTTTACTTACACAAAAGTGCGCGCACGCCCATTGTTCTCAAAATGAAATCAAAACAACTACGTCACACAGAAAGTGGTCTATAAGAAAATAGGAAACTGTATTGCACCGATCAAGCATGGCACATATACTTATTTAGACCCTATCTGACAATTTCAATCATGAGAATTGCTTATTATGTTTTTTACACATGTATCTTTGTCAAAATTAACTTGACCTCGATTCGAGGTATTCAAGTAAAGATATCGATTCTGCTTTATATAGAGTTTTTGTTTTAGTTTTGAAGATTTTTTTTAGACCATTAGACATCCAAGGAGAAAGAATGTTTTTATTCTTAATTGTAATTTTTTCAGAGGAAAAAAATAGTTATAGTAATGTGAGTATATTCTTAAAAATGCTTCGTAAGATTTATTGGCATTCTTAACGTTTATCACATCTGTCCAATCTGTGTTTTTTAGTGTTAGAGTGAAGTTCCTTTAGGTTTAGTATTTAAACATCCTTTTGTGGATAATTGTAGATTTATGTTTTGAAGTCCTACAATTAATAGTTTTCATTGTAAAAAATATGGGGAAATGATCGGAAATATCTGTTTCAATGATCGCTCTGACTTCAGTGTTGGTTGGAAGTGTTTCCAGAGTCGCTGGCAGTATTTTGGGGCCCAAATCAACACAAAATCAACACTGACTACAATCAACACAAAATCAATCCTGACTTCAGTGTTAGTTGGAGGTCTTTTCCAGAGTCGCTGGCAGTATTTTGGGGCACAAATCAACACAAAATTAACACTGAGGGGGAGAGGTGGCAAACTCTGGAAAAAAGCCTCTAGAGCCGTTTTTCCAACATATTATGAACATGATTGTAGTGTTGGTTTATTACTTATCTGTATAAATTTACCAGAAAAGGGAATGTTGAAAACATTTTGAACGTCAGTGTCGTAGGTTGAAGAATATGTGTTAAAATCACCTGTTACGAACACCTGTTTGTTTTCACGATTTATCACATTAAGCATTTTTGTTACCATGGAATTAATTGGATGATATTTTTACTAGGCAGCCTATAAATCACGCCAAGTAAACTGTTTTTCTTTCTTTTGTTTTCAATTTCTAAGCAAAGGATTTCATTGTCATTATTAGAAACTGGGAGATACTCTCTAACTTAGAATGAGAGGGAATCATGTAGAAATGCACATATTCCACCACCTTTTTGCTTGTTTTGCGCTCAAAATGGATGCTATTATAACCAGTAAGCTAGTAGTTATGTTCGCAATAAAAGGATTTGTTAGTTAACCATGTAAGAGTCACATCATTGAAAATGTTGGAAATAGTTTTTCATATGCGGTTAGGGATTCAATAGTAAAAAGAATGTTAATTTATGTATCATCTTGAAATTCTTTTAAGAATGGCATTGTGCAGCAAACACTTGCGTCAGAAAGTATTATTTTTAGAAGAAGAAAACATTTTAAGAAGGTACTGAATGTGTGCAACAAACATTTGTGTAAAAGAACAAAATATGAAGAAAAAAACTGTAAAATAAATGTAAAGAATAATTACCTATAATTTTAAACGTTTTCTTTTCCTCTTATTAATAAAGGGATACTGACTGGTTTTTGATATTGTACTGTGAAATACGAAGCCAGAGGTCAAAATTGCAGCCCAAGCTTGCGAGTTCTGTGCCCTTGACCGAGGGCACAGACCTCTGGATCTCCTTTTATGAAAAAGGGTAACCAACTTTCCCAATACAAAGAGACCTAATAATCCCTTAGGACGAATTTGTGTTATTACTGCACTTGTTAACCGTCACCATTCGTTTTAAAAATAATTTCACAACAATGCGAATAACGTAATTTCTTTGCCCATTTGCAATAAGTAGCGGGCAAATACACGGTTTTGATATTTCAGAGCTTTTTAAGATTTGATTTCATTTTGAACAAAAAAAAAATTAAATACTAAAATCCTAATACGCATAGGTTAGAATTATCTAAAGCAGGCCTGCCTTTACAGTGTAAGATTTGAAAGAGACCTAAAGCAGGCCTGCCTTGGCAGTGTAACGTTTGAAAGAAACTAAATAAAGACGTCTTTAGGACGTTTTGGTACCTACAGGAACGTCTCTAAAACGTCTTTAATATGTCGCAAAAACGATTTTAGATGGGTCAGAGACGTCTTAGGGACGTCTCATCTGGTCTTTAAAAGACCTTTTGAAAACGTATTTAAGAATTCTCGTAATTACTGGGTTGTTGTTCCAAAACCTTACACTATGGTTTTCTTCTTTACCTTTGTTCTTCCTGTTATGTGCACCCTTTCAATTTATACATCGTCAGTTCTCTCCAGTTGGTTCAGAATAATCCTTCCATTATTCATTCTAATTTATATGTACGTTTTCAAATCTTAAATTTCGACATCTTTTTCTCCAAAAAGTCATATTGTTTTTGGTGTAGCTAATTTACCTGCTTTATTTGCTTTTTCTCTTGCTGATGTTTTTCGTTATTGAAACTCGATCCTACCTTTATATCGTCAATTTCCTTATTTAACTCTTTGTTCTGATCTTTCAGTTTGTTACGAATTTCTTGTATTGCTCTTTTAAAGCATTTTTATAACCTCAAATATTGTGTTTTGTTGCACTTTCACTATAGCTTGTAGTTGTTCAGTGTGAAAGTTGTTTTCTGTTCTTCTTCTTCAGTAATAGATTCCGCAATAGATTCGTCATGTTTGTTTTTGGTATTGTTAAACTCTTTTCTTGAAACCTTTTCCACTCATGTTAAAAAGTTATAATTAAAGTTATAACTAAAGTTAAAATTAAAAACATTTGATTTTTGTTGTCAAATTTGTTTTAAAATTTTACGAGCTTACAAGAACACGTCTGCTCACAACAGCAAACGCGAATAAAAATTATAATCTATATATTAATACGGAAGTTGTGTCTGTCTGTGACTGCGAAAGTGGATATCTTCATTTTCTTTTGAGGGTGCCGAAAAAAAAACTTTAATATTGCCGAAAAATATATGTCTTCTTTGTCGAGAAAAGCTGCGAGTTTTGTTCCCTCCAAGTTCAAATGTAAATGGTTTGTTAAATGAAGTCCTTGCACAAAGTAATGGAAATTGTGTTTGCAAAAAAAGATAGCTGTTCTTTTTAAGCATTTGTCTACTCTCTCCTTCAAAATAAATCTTTACAAAAACATTTGAAAAAGGGCATGGTATGTACATGAAGTAGCAAGGTTTCGATAGGTTTGTTTATGTTTTTTTCAGTTTTGATATTATTGATGCGAGACATGTTTGTTAGCTAGCATCATAAAGCCAACTACACCAACAACAAACCTACTAGGTAGCTAGGATATTATAAATATGTAGCCATGTCCTTTATACATAGCTAGGTATATTTAACTGACCAGCAATTAGCTGCTGTAGCTAGCTAATGTTAGCTTCAAACTTAAGGTTTCCAGTACCGCTTTTTTTTGTTGCTTTTTGCATGTAAGCTAGCTACCGTAGTTATCTTAGTTGTCTTTGCTAAGAATATGACTGTAACTTATTTGACTTGACCTGTTAAGCTTAAATTAACAAGCCACAACACCTTTTAAAAAAGTATTACATAATATTTAAGAATAGTTTAACCCTTTTCGGTCCGGGGGGGGGGGCGGATTCCGCCCCCCCTGACGGTTTTTTTTTAATAACTCCTTATTGCTTTGTTATATGGCTATCATACTTACTGAGTTTCAATATTTATCTATTAGACACCTGCATGCCAAATTTTTAGGTCCCATACCTTTCAGAGGCTTTGATATTGGCCACTACTCGAAACTACCCCTAAAAATCTCTATGAAATCCTAATAATGGGGCAAATATAATAACTCCTGTTGGGATTATCCTTAGAACTTGAAACTTTCAACACAACTTTCTTTCAGCAAGAAGAATCATTTTGCATAATTTAGAAGCGTGACTAATACGATTTCCCGATTTTCTCGGGTTTTACCCAAAAATCGGGAAAAACCGGATTTTCGGGCAATTTTTGGCAATTTTTTATGCGATCCATGTAAAAACCGGAAGATATGTTAAGCAACTTTTATTTAGCTTTCAGAAACTTCAAACAGAATGTAAAAATTCGCTATAGAACAAAAGTAATTAAATTTTAATCAGATAGTGGCATTTTTAACAAATTTCAAGTTTCTGATGACGTCACAGAAAATGTGCTGACGCAAGCAAAAACTTATTGCCGCCATTTTGTTCCTTTTATGACGTAATATAAGTGTGCCAAGTTTGATTCAATTTGAACAACCCTATGAAAAGTTATTGAGGGGGGGGGCGGATTCCGCCCCCGGTTATAGTATGTTCGAAAAACCCCGGACCGAATAGGGTTAAGGACTTTTCTTATGCAAATGTATAATATATTTTTCACATAACTGTGTAACTAAACTTATATACATCAGTTGCACGCAATGTGACAAAACAATGTTTATTTAACATGTAGTAATTCTGGTAGGTTAAGTGTAGTGATTTTTGTTGTTCTAGATATTCTTACTCAAATGTTTTTTTTATGACATTTTGGGTTATTAAGAAAAGGTTAAACTTTTTTGATGGAGTAGCTACAACACCGAAAAACTTTTTGTTTTTTTAAGTCTTATTTTACAAATGTTTTTGACATTATGGGGACAATTTACATAGCTTTTTCACATTTTTGGATTTTATTGCAGTATTTACATGGGTTGTTGATTATTTATTTTAAATGTATGTGAAAGGCTGAAAGGCTGGGGTAACTTTTCATTTATATACGTATATAGTGTATATAATTTATACAAACAGTTGTGTTTTTTTTGAAGTTTTATGTTAATTTTTGTGGCAAAAGGATCATGCGATATATCAAAAGAACTAATTTGAATTTACATCTTGCAAGCTATATATTCCTGAAACGTTATTAACCCTGAAAATTTTAAACATTTTCCCGATTCTTTTTTTGGTTTGCGAAGTTCTTTTTCTGCAAAAATTTCTAAAAATAAAGTTACTTAATTTTAAAATGTATATATAAATTTAATTTTTTCTAATTCATGGTTTTGACATTTTTATGTAAGAGACATAAATCAGCACTGACGTTTGTTGATTTAGAATTACTAATCGCAACCTTTTTTTACATTTAGTATAAACTTTTGTGCATATGGCCATATCCAATATACAATCAAAGAGCTACTTTGTTGATTTTTGTTTTATACTCTTTGTAAGCTACTTTATTCTTCTTTTTGACATTTTGGATTAACTTATTGTTGCAGAATTTGTATTTAAAAAAATGGAATTTTCCAAATTTCTGTTTTACTACTCAATTTTCACATTTTATATAAATTCTTTGGGGACAGGATGGTATGAAATAGACCAAAATACCTGATCTTAGTTGTTTTTAATTTACAGGCTGTGCCTGGTAAAACTTTATGTAAGACAATGGCATGAAATATACTGATAGAACTGATTTTTGTTGTTTTAGACGTTTATAATTTAAATTTTTTTGACATATTTGTGTTATTTTGAGAGGAAGAACCATACACATAAAATTAGATTTTGCACATTGCAAGGTTTTTTTATATTTTGTATAAATTCTTACTACTGAGGACTCTGTACAACATACCGAAATGACTGATCCTTCTCTATTTAAATTTGTTGCATTCCAAATCGCAGTTTTTTGAAATTTGGGATATGATTTAATGAGTACAATACGCAAAATGTAGAAAATACTGATTTTATTTTGAATCAGAAGTATTTCCTCACAACCATTCTTTTTTTACATTTTGTGAAACTTTTGTGGGGAAAAGTGTATGCAATATCATCAGAATAACTAATTTTGTTGCAAAGTGTTTTTCTTTTTCGCATTTTGGATTAAAATATTGTTTTAGAAGGCATATGCAAAAGATATATACCAAGATAATTAAATTCTGCAAACTTTTGTTGTTAACCTCTCATCTTTTATATTTTGATTAAATATTTAAGGAAGACCGTGGATACGCAATGGACCAAAATAAGAGAATTTAGAGTTATTTAGAATTTATGTTTTGTGTTGCAAATTTGGTGCTAAAATTGACATAAAATGAACTGTTAGATTGATTGTTGTTATTTTAATATGACTCATTATGACTCAAACTTTTTTTTGCATTTGTAATTTGACTAATTGGCCAAAATGTGAACATTTGTGACAGAATACTATGTGAGATTCGAATTTTTTTGTAAGACTTATTGATGGTGAAACGTTTGTTTGTTTGTTTGTTTTTGTTTTGTTTTTTGACATTTTGTCCAAAATTTAGTAAGGATATATTTTTATATATGCAATATATAAGAAAACGTTTTGTTGTATTATAATTGATCCTTGCAATCCATTTTTTTACACCTAAATAAACATTTATTGTTTATTTTCACATTTTGTGTCAACCGTTTTCAGGTTTGTAATAAACTAACTGATCTTAACATATACATTGACAAAGATTTGTTTTGGACATTGATCAGTTTTTTTGTCTGTGACATTTTGAGTGATTTAGATTTTTTGGAGGAGATGTAGTTTGAAATGCTTTGGTAAACTTCTTTCCGAATAATTTTTGCATTGTCAGAGGGTCAGAGCAAGTAATATTAGTAGATTAAAATTGTAAATGTCAAATTATATTGCAGTTGTTGGATACCTTCAATTTTTTGGTCATTTATATAATAATGCAAATTGTAAGCTTCGCACTGCTGTATTGTATGTTTTTTTATGTTTTTTTATGCTTTTTTGATCTGTTATACATGAATTAAATGAGAAATCAGTGGATTTTTCCACGGGAAGTAGCTAGTTTTATATTAAAAATAAATAAAAAGAAAGAAAGGAGTTAATATAAATTTATTTTTTATAGTTTTCAGTAGCTGTCACAACATGATCACATAAAAAAAATAACGCATAAATTTGTATCACGGTAACAAATCATCAATAATAGAAATAACTCACGCTAAAATAATTTTAAAGACAAGTAATGGTTCCGTTGCATAGAGATTATTCCCAGTTATATGTAAACCTTCCTTTAAACAACATCACCTTGTTCCTTATCATTAAACTTGGACCAGTTTATTGAAGCTGGAGACCTTTTAAGCAAAGTAAAACATCTATAGTTTCAACATTATGATATATTTAAACTTTGTTATTATTTTATATTTGTTTTTATTTTTAGGACGACCAACTTATAGTGATCCAGAAGGTGTTATTTCTTTTAAAACAATGAAATGTGTAGAAAATAAAAGAATAATCAAATCCGCTCTTAGAGTTTTTGTAAATGCTAAAGAGGCGAAAACAACCAATGACAGGTTCAAATTAATGGTATCACAAATACAGAGAGGAACTTGTCCTAAATTGATAGGCAGCTTAAGCATCTATACAATGCAGTCCAAGTGGCATGAAGTTGATACAACAATCTCTGCCTTAGCATGGCAAAAAGATCCGTCTAAAAATTACGGTCTGTTAATTGAGTGTAAAACGCTAAGAGGGAAAAAGAAAAGTTTGAGTGACTGTGGTATCAATCTAAGTGGTGGAGACGAACATCTACCACTTTTAACTTTATTCCTCTACAGTGACTCTGGTGATCAAATCAATGTAAATGAATTGCTGCCACATGGCGACTTTGAAAAGGATAAAAAGACGCCAAAAAAGTCTACAAGTCTCGGCAATAAAAAAAATGCTCGTAAACCATGCAGGCTGAGAAACGTTAGCGTCAGCTTTCAGGATCTTCGGATGCAGAAAAGGATATTCCAACCAGAGAGTTACCAACTTAACATCTGCAGGGGAGAATGTCCTCGTTATAACTCAAGTCATGCTGATTTTACAACAGTAGCTGTCGCTAATGATGACGTGCCTTCGCCATGCTGTGTCCCAACTTTAATGTCACCTTTGACATTTTTGTGGCGAGACAAACAGGAAGGGATTTCCATAAGGAAAATGCGCAATATGATAGTAGACGAATGTGGTTGCCGGTAGCAGTAGCTTCAAAAAATTATTGTCGTTTTAACATGGAGGCAATCATTTACTGAATCATCATTAATTAAATCTTTCAATACAAATTAGATTATATAAACAAGAAATAGTGGGATATATAGACATATTGAATTATGTAAGAACTTTTGACATGAGTGGGACTTTAACAAGTGCATATTGCTAAAAAGATGGTGTATTTTTGTGTGAGTTTCATAGAGCTGTCCTGTAAAGTTTGCTAATGTTTTTTAGTCTTTAGAAAATGTTGCTACCAATATAATTAAAAGTCACCATCTTTACGAGGTAATACAGTATAGTATTTCCCGCTGCAATGATGAGCGATTAAGTTGGACAAGATAGCTAATTGCTGACATTGGCTGAATAGAGACCAGGTGTATCCCTCTTCTCGCTTGCACTACCCTATTGCCAGATATTTTTGCAGGAATCAACAATACTACTAACGAATTTTTAGCATACTTAGCATGAAAAGATAGAAGCTAATATAGTAGAATATAAAAATTTGCGATTCAAAATTTCTTTACATATAAATATACATTTTAAAGGCGCGTAATCACCCTTATCGAAAAAAATTAACATATACATTTTATTTATTTATTTCAAAGTTCAGACGGAGTTATGACTTTCCTGAAAATTTGAGGATGTAAAACGTACTAGAAATGGAAATAATGGTACTTTAATATCTTGAATTTATTGGGGTTTTTTTCCAGCCGCCATATTTAACGATCTTGTTGATCTCTTATTCTTGTCTAATAAGCGGGCCGTCGCAAAATGTTCGTGTGAAACCGTAGGTAAACAAACGGCCTTAACTTTAAATGAGCTCTGAGATGGAGTTCGATAAAATCGCCAATATGGTAGGCTCCGTTCACCATGCTGTTCTTTTTGGCTTGTTTTTTCTTTGCAAAACATGGCGTCAAAAAGTGGAAAGAAAGTTTGGTTCTGTTTAAAAAAGTGGCCGCGCGTAAAAACATCCGTATCACTTTCTCCACTTAGATTTAATTTTCTTCTATTCTATTCGTCATTGTTTTTGGAGACCAGACAAAACAAAACAGAAAGAAGAAATCACAGCATTGCCTCGTGGTTATTAATTATGATAATTAATGCTTATCACGCTCCTTTTATTTTATTAGCATTACCGGGGATTACTGCATATTATAAGCCAAAAAACCCAACGGGGGAGAATGCTCATTGTGATAGTTGAAGATAGTTGAAGCACTATGGAGATAATTAAATTTAGAGCATGAAAGGGGAAATTCTGAAAATTTAGGTATTCTAATTGTCTAGATCTGATACTGTCTCCATAAGGAAACGACTAACTGTTTGAACAAAGGAAAATAATCAAAAAGTAAGACAGCTAGCGAGGCGAAGCTGTCTTCACAGAAACAACAACAAGAAGTGGTCAGTGTTGCAAAGAAGTCTGATTTCAGTAAGTTAAAACGTTTAAATAATAAAGAATAACACAGAAACTTCGATTGATTTATCATGTTCGGAACTTTGTGGATACATTTATAAAAGCATTACGATGGAAACACAGCTACGGATACTCTCCCTTATTCATTATTTTTTCTGTAATGGCATGAATCCAGCAACCATGTGATCGATTTTGCCGTGCGTTTATTATCGCATGATTCGTGCAATGAAATGCAATGAAATACAATGGTGGTTCTGTAGGCGAAGAGAAATTGGGGTGAGTTTGTTATTTCTATGAAACATTTGAACATGTTCTAGTTGTCAGTTTTCAATAAAATTTTCAGGATAATGTCTTCTTATGTATATCTTTCAATTTTTACAATAAAATAGGCACCTCTAAAACAAGTTGCCTACAGGGTGATTACGCGCCTTTAACAAACAAAATTTAGCGAATTTTCGAAAACACTACTAACCCTTTAAATTTCCTCCCTGTTAAGACAACTTGCTAAGTTTGAGGAGCAAAGCTCCTGTCAAAAGTCAAGGTGTGACCCGGCGTTGAGCACTGTGTGGAGCGCTTAATAAGAGCCGTAAACTGAGCCAAATGATCAAGTGGAGCGCTACAGGTATACAGTATGTCGTAAATTAAATGAAGCGCATACACCGGTATAGTGTTGCGACTGTAGCATCTTTTTTAAAAAATTCACTTGCCCGCAACTATAGCTTAAATAAAACCAGAGTTTACAAACCGTTGTTACTCGTCATAGCAAAAACAATCGGTTAATATTATCTTATTTAGCCGAATAAGTTTTTGTAAAAGTTAAAAAATTAATCGTGACACTGGACTGAGGCGTACAGGCGTATAGGGATAACACCCTTTTGAAAAAACTTTTCTGGCAGACTATGCTTAAATAAAAACACAAGAAACAGTCCATTGCTAACACAGGACTGAGCGGTTAGTCCGGGTAAACAGTGTTGTACATCGGTACAGACGTTATTAAAAAATAATTGTCACAGTTGGATGACTCTTAGTTCAGGTAAACCATGTCGCGAATAAGCATAGGCGTAACAGCCTTTTCCAAAAAAAAACAGTCTCTTGGGAAAGCGCTTAGTACAGTTAAGCAGAGTTAAACAGACGTATAGGCGTAATACCCTTTTCCAAGAAAACTTCATTGCAACTTCGGTTTAAATAAAAACACAGGAAATAACCTGTCGTTACCCGTCCAGCTAATACAATCGCTCAGACATTTTATTTACAGAAAAAGTTTTCAGAAATATAATAAAAGATGTAGGTAGCTACCTAGCTACCTGCATTTAGCATAATAATTATTGCTTAAGAATATTGTTGTAGCTAAACTGCAATTTTATACTTTCAATTTTTAGTCAAAGATAGGAACTAGCTAAATGGTCACAGCCTTAATATAAAAATAAATGTTGGATAGGATAAAAAGCTCTTATACCATACAGAAATAAGGAAGGCTCTACAATCATGTTCATAATAGTTTTGGAAAAACCACTCTCCCCCTCCCCCCCCACTCTTCAGTGTTGGTTGGAGGTCTTTTCCAGAGTCACTGGCAGTATTTTGGGGCACAAATCAACACAAAATCAACACTGACTGTAGAGGGAGAGGGGGCAAACTCTGAAAAAAGCCTCAAAAGCCGTTTTTCCAATAATTTATGAACATGATTGTCTGTAAATGACATAAAAAAATTGAAAAGGCGTTCCCCCTGTTTATAGCCAAATTTTTTGAGAGAAAACAAGGCTATTAGGTGTGAATTTAGGCCCTAAAGGTAGTAAGAAACGAATTTAGCTAGCTCCGCCATCCGCCATCTTGAATTTCCATGTGCTCAGATTCGTGATCATTTTACCTGGCATCAAAACAAGAAAACGGCGCCAAATTGAAAGCGAAAGTGACTTAGTAAATAGCAAACTGTCAAAAGGCATTATAACTTCTCTAAAGGTAGGTAAAATACGAATTACAAGTAAAATTACACCTTATTTGCATATTTCTAGAATATTTACGTATACTTCGTATCGGCATAAAAAAAATAACATAACCAAAAGAGGTAAAAACAAGTATAAATAAAACTTTGCACTACACAAGATCTGTCCAAACTTTAGGGGACACCTCTACCGTTACCTACACGTAAACAATAAGACTTATATATTTACACTGAAAGCGACACGTAAACAAAAAGGTGTGTGCTTTGACGTTTAAAAATATATACACTGTAACCGAAACGTAAACAAAAAGCCTTTAAAAGAATGTAAACAAATAAAAGGTGTAAACGTTATGTAATCTCTGTACTTGTTTCAGTTCAAGAATGGCATCTGCTGATCTAAGCCCCTGCCCTGACCAGAGCACCCAAAACATTCGAAGCCGGCAATACCTAGTGACCTAAGTCGAGCGGACTTAAAGGCATTTCCGACTCGCGAGACCTTTGGCACCGCATTGGTGAACTGTTTCAACGGTTCAGGAAAGGTGACAGTGGACTACTGGGCATGTTGTCGGGAAGAGCACGAGTCCACTTCCGGCTACCACTACCACGCATGTGTTAAGTTGTCTGGCCCGAAACGATGGGGTCCTGTGAAGAACGCGTTGACAAAACAACACGGAATCATTGTAAACTTTTCAGAGTCGCACGACTGCTATCACTCTGCGTATAAGTGTGTCACGAAAACTGACAAATTAGAAAATATTGGTTCCCCCAAAACAAAAACTTGCATGCGCGCATACCGCGAGAAGTACACAGAGAAACGCAAGCTTGAAAAAGTGAACAAGAAGGACACAACTTAAAAAAAAACCATGTCGACTTTCAAATATTGAGGTTTCCGAATACATAATCAGGTATAACGTTAAGACTGAAACAGAGTTGTTCGCGCGGGCAAATGCCCGTAAGGACGCGGGGAAAAAGGACCTTGCCAGTTTTCTATTGTGTAAGTCGCCCAAATCTTTACAAGATTTGTTGACCACAACGTGGAAGATGCACAGTGCTTCTGCACAGCTTCATCGCAACGCCACGCCCCGCATGCAACTAATCAGAGAGCATGCCGAGAAGGATTGCATTCCTGAGTGTGATGGCCAGTGGTTACGATGTGCGACCGAGGTGCTTCGAAACAACAACTTGCACCCGTTTGTGTTTGCCGATGCATTGCGAGATCTGTTGGTAAAGGGGAGAGGAAAGTTTCGCAACATCCTCATTGTTGGACCAGCAAATTGTGGCAAAACCTTTCTTCTCTCACCCCTGCAAAAATTTTTTGAGACCTTTTGCAATCCGGCAAACGACAAATATGCGTGGCTAGGCGCCGAAAGTGCTGAAGTGATATTCTTAAATGACTTTCGATGGTCCCCAGAAATGATTTCCTGGAAGGAGCTGTTGTTGCTGTTAGAAGGCCAGACCGTACACCTTCCCTCCCCAAAGAACCATTACAACAGGGACATAGCCATCACTGCAGACACGCCAATCTTTGCAACTGGAAAGTCAGAGATTACATACGTAGGCAAATACAACACGACGGACATAACCGAGAACGAAATGATGGCCGTACGCTGGAAAGTATTCAAGTTTAAGCGACAGATAACACAACAGGAACAAATAGAGCTCCAGCCTTGCAACAAGTGTTTCTCTCAATTGGTACTAATGGGAGAGATATAGTCTATTGGCAAAAACAAACTGTGTGTGCTTTGATGACACGTTTCACACACGTTCCACACACGTTCCGCACACGTTCCGCACACGTTCCAAGGTGTTCCAACAACAGTGTCACCTAAATGGAACACGTTCCACACGTACCGCCAACTTCAATGAAATAAAAGTAAAGTTTAATTTTTATAAATAAATGACGGAACGTGTGGAACGTGTGCTAATTCAGTCTTCCCTTGTAGACTTGGCTATGGAACTTGAGTGGAACGTGTGTGGAACGTGTGCGGAACGTATGGTAAAACAAGCGTTCTCTTTTGTTGTATTTATGTTCAGAGCAGATGTTATGTTTCCGTGTCGAGCAAGGCGAAGGGACTAAAGCAGAAGATCGTATAAAACAGAAAGAGTTCTACAAAAAACGACACAAACACAGGCGTAAACACAAAAGTAAACTAACACATTAAAAAAACAACAACAAACCAATGAAACACAGCCACTTTCGGTCTGAAGTTGTATGATCGACCAACTATGAAAGCAATTGAAATTTCCTGTGCTTATAGGCTGTGTTTCAAGGGTGCCTAAGGTGAAGTAAATAACTAAACAAAACAACCAGCGAAGAATAATAACAAAAATATAAAAACAAAATTAATACTTCAGCCTGGACTCAATGATCTTATCGATTTCTTTGGCCGGATACTCATCCATGGTCTGTTTGACACGGCGGGAGAACTGCTTAAAAGTTTCTTTCGTTATATTATTCTTCACCGCGTCCCCTGACAGTTTCTTGCCGATAAGGTGGAAAAAGTTTTCAATTGGGTTGATGTCCGGGCTCCGTGGTGGTATGGAGAACATGGTGGCTCCTATCTCCTACACGGCTTGTCTTGCTGGTGCTGAATTTTGACGAGTAACTCCATCCTGCAAAAACAGTTTTTCCTCTTTGTTGCCACAGATTTCCAAGGCTGTTGGGAAATGCCGTTTAACGAAGGCTGCAAAGTAATCACCAGTGAGACGGTCTTCATATTGCTCACACATCACAACACCAAGCTTGTGAGCAATGGCATAGAAAAAGTTTGCCATTTTCCCACCGGTGCCTGCCTTCTTTCCCTTTGATGTGCACTGGAAATGGTGACCCTCGCCACGCTTTCTCCACATCATTGCTCCTGTCGATCTTGCCTGGTCATTTGGGTTTGACTTATGCACGAACGACGTCCCGTCAAAATAGAAACTTATGCCAGTCGTCCATAAGCATGGGTGGTACTCTTTCTTGATCCGTCTGGCAAACGCCGCTCGTGTTGCCATGTTTTTCCGGGACATCAACCCTTTCCTTCGCGCCTGCAGGTACATGTAGCCATGGCGACTTAGTGCACGCCGCACAGTCAAATCGGATACTGACGGGTCTACAGAAGCTTCTACTTTTAGGCGGCGCACACTGAAATCGCCTTCGTCTTTCCGAAGCTTCTTTATGCCGCGTATCAGCAGGCGTTCGTCTCTTGTTGTCAGGAGACGCGGTCTGCCTCTGTTTGTTTTCCTGCCATCAGGTTGCAAGTTGGTCACGTCCATTTTTGCATGTCTATACACATTTGACTTTGAGAACTGTGGATATTGTTTGCATATGTCGGTTATCCTCATTCCGACTTCCATATGCAAACAACGGATCCGCACCGACACATCCAAAGGAATCTTTTTGTTTTCCCGCTTAGCAGGCCTTTGTTGTCTTCTTTGTTCCATTTTTTTATATAACGAAATGTCTATGTTATATATAAAGAACAATTATAGTCATGTATACATAATATATAAGCACATGATGTGTAGACAGACACACAACAAAAAATAATATGCAGATCCATCGCACAAACAGTCTTTTCATTTGAACAAACAGACAATAGACAATAGGAGGCCTGGAACCTAGTTTATGAAACAAGAAAACCAGCTCTGCATGCACATTATTATAATGAATGACACAGTAGTACTTGTTCTTAATTTAGCCAACACAAACGCACACAAAAGCTTTTATAAAAAAAGCCACTTAAAAAAACTAAGTCTCAAATTTTAGAGACAATCATGTTTATAATAGTTTTGGAAAAACCACTCTCCCCCTCCCCTCCACTCTTCAGTGTTGGTTGGAGGTCTTTTCCAGAGTCACTGGCAGTATTTTGGGGCACAAATCAACACAAAATCAACACTGACTGTAGGGGGAGAGGGGGCAAACTCTGAAAAAAGCCTCAAAAGCCGTTTTTCCAATAATTTATGAACATGATTGTAGATGGCTAGCTAGCTAGCTAGCACAATCTTCGTTCCTAGCCAAAAATCCTAAAAATGGTGCGTTTAAGATTTGTACATTGTTAAAAAACGTGACAATATGTTTATCTTACCATGTAAAAACATACAGAAAATATTACAAAAATAAAAAGCTTTTAGAACACAAGAAGAACACAGAACTACAAAGCAACACTGAGCACGACCTCTTTCAAAACCAAAATGGCCTTTGTCATCATGTTCCTTTGTTGGCGGCATGTCGTGGTCGCGAAAATCTTGATTGGTTTTTCAAATCAAAGTCAGTAAAATTGTTAGTTAACTGTCCCATTTATTTTTTGTGGCTCCTAAGCAAAAATGGCGATTGAGATCACGGGAATTAATTTTGTTTAAAAATAGCGTATTAAAATAATGCATTTATTTTAGTCACTTAATCTATTTTTCTTACTTATAGTAATAAACCAAATTAATTAAATTAATTAAGGAAATAAATTAATTTCTTCAATATACTTTAATCAGTTATACAGTTTTTGATTAAAAAAACCCCTGTTTCTTTAAAAATCGCGGAAAGATCAAGAGGATATCGGGAGCCCCTTTAAACAGACAGACAAAATACGGTTATTATTGAAGAGATAGTTGTTAATCCGTAGAAACATCCACGGGGTCGCCTGTCCCTTATATATCGCATTTATGGAGCAGGACGCGCCATTCGCGAACACACAAACAGACGGAATACCGCTATTAATAAAGAGAATAGTTAGAATCCCATAAACGTCTACGATAATCTCTTCCTTGAAACTCGCAGCTACCATCCTTAACTAACGGACGGAAAGTTGAGTATTATAACATAGAATTGTAGCTGATCAGTAGATAAATCCACGTGGCCACGTGTCTGTCATTTTGTTTGCATTACATGCTTCCGGAGAGCAACTAAAACATCGCGCAGCGCAGATACAGAGAAAAAACAGGTTTTACTAATATAGATACTATACGGTACCTGTTGATAAATCCACGAGTGTGCGAGTCCTTCATATATTGCATCTCGCGTTTCTGTAGCACGATGTTCTCTTGCGTAAGAGCATAAAGACGGAATACTGGTAGTTGTGTATGGTGCTGGCCATAGGTCAATAATACTAAAGCGATATATAAATGAAATTAATTATCCATTATCGACTGGAATTTTCCCGTCAAAACGTTCTATATGAATTTGCTATTCGCAACACGCTGTCATCACCTTTAATTGAAGCGATAAAAATATATTACGTTTGCTACGACGTGTGTCCGTTACTATGGTAACCATGCCTAACGAGAGTATATTTTAAGTTGCATGACACAATACTTTTAACTGATATTTTTTTCTCAGGGGGTTTCATCTTAAATGCACGTACACCGTGTGTATGTGTATGTATACCTTTGGGTATACATACACATCATTAATCCAGTGACGCTCTTACAACGATACAGGGCTCCAAGAGGATTTTATTTTTTCCTTATTTTCAGGTACAAAAAAGCTTATTTTTCTATTTATTTTTTATCAATATTTATACAGGATATTTACATTTCAGATAACAATTTGCTTTACAAATGTGTCCTGTTTACAAGCTGTTGTTAAACCCCTCATAGCGATAATAGCCCGTCAGTACTTTTTACCGAATATCTTGTACTCATCTTGTGAGTAACACCAAGATGAGTACAAGTAAATAAGTTCACGTATCCATGCGATGCTCAAAAATAATTGATGCTTAAGTGTTAATTTCATTTCTCAACAGCGAAAAGCAAGTAACAGCATAAAACACGTATATAATAAAAATATTTCATTCTTTAAGAAATTTTCGTTACATAGTAACATCTTAAGATGGATACAAAAAATAAAACAAGAAAACCTGTCGGTCACACAATTCAATCCTAATAAATCAATTAGAACATGGTTAAAATCTGCCTATGCAAGAAAGTGGGACGGCTTAAACACTCACAACTGCCAGAAGGCTATTTTGACCTTCTGTCAGTTGAAACAAGAAGGTTTTCAACTATCTACGCTTTTGTGTGTTCTATTATAAGGGGTAGCAGCAGTACTTGCATATAGAGGGTGATGTCGATTAAAAAAACACTGTATATAAAGAACTTTTACTATAAAAAAATATCAGTAATATTTTTTATTAATTTTCTTTTAATAAAATTTTCAAAAACCATGAATAACAAAAGAATACACAATTAACTATATATATAAGTATATATATAATAAAAACAAAGATACAACACTGGATATGCGGAAAATTGATTCCTGTAAAACCCAATAGACAAGTCCTGTTTGTACAATCAGAACATCATATTACTGCAATTTTAAGTAACAAATTTGCAAATGAGAAAAAAATATCACTATCAAAGACAAGGAATTTATAAAAAGTAGCAGCTTGGATGTGATTCTCAAAAATCTTCACAAACATATCGGAATAGAATTAACATCATGAAAAAAGCACCGGTACTTCGAACTTCAATCCTCAAAAATTTATGTGTTATTTAATATAACAATAAACGTTAAAACTGAGAAAATGGATCTGACAGGTATTCTCATAAATCTTTATAACAATATTATGTAAATAATTAATATATGTACATAAAATATATTAGGCAACCACATTGTTTTTCTTTCTTATATTTATTGCATTTGTTGAAAGAGAAAAAGAAATATGTCCTCTACCATCCTTTTATTACTCCAGCGATGATCTGGTGACTCATCTCGCCACATAACTTCATGGTTTTTAGCGAGGGTGCCGATAAGCTGCAAACCCCCGCATATATAAGGGCGATCTCGGACGACTTTTCGAATTAAATTGACGGTTGTCCGCCGAAACCGCCCGCACTTTCCCGAACACGCCCAAACTCGCCCGGAGCATTCCCGAAATGCAACACCTCGTAACATAAAAATGGCGGACGACAGTTGAAAGCATGCGTTTGAACAGAAAGGAGTTAATAAAGTTTAGGTATAAGTTATTTATCAAGTAAATCTTATTAAAAAATCCATCAAAAACAATTCTTTTAAGCACTTCCCTACCACATAGTTAGTTCATTTTAATTTTTATACTTTTTTAAATAATTTGTGGTGAATAATTGAGTGTTTTTGTGCTGATTCTTTTTTTTTTGTTCGGGCATTGTTCGGTTCTATGTGGTTTTTTTCAGGCGAATACCTGATTTTTTTTCAAAACGCCGAACTTGCCAGAAAACGCCCGCACTTTTCACGGTGTATGCGACTTATCAGCATCCTCGTGGTTTTTATTCCATAAAATAACTTTGCAAAAATGCAGGTAAACAAAGTGGAAATTTTTCCTGGTTGAACAAAATGTGTTTTTTTTTCGATGTGAGATACGCTAGGCTCTACATATACATACTAAATAATATAAAAGCTTCTATGCAGCTTATTTCTCTTCGATTTGAAAAATCTCAACAACATAACAAATGCAAAATTCTGGACTTCATTGGCGATAAATTTGTGGTGTAACCAATGATGTTGTTGTGTATAATAAAGGGAAACCTTGTGTTTACAATTATATTTGATTGATGTCAAGACTTTTGGGGTGAAGAATCATCTGAAATGACAAATTTCAAGATGATCGTATCATCATAATGGAGATACAAAATCATTAGCAACACTGGTAAAAACTTTATAAATAGAATAAAATGGAATAAAAAATAGAATCGAAGTCTGCAGAATGAATTTCCAAAATGCACCTAATTTAGCTAGCTAGCAATAAGTTCCTTATAATTGATGCAATTAATATGTTTTAAGCTTCAAAATGATATTAAATCAATATAAAACCATAGTTGAAAGACTAAGATAAGGACTAAATACATACATTAAAATCCACGACAAGTAACCAGTAACCATCTAACATCCAACGCATGTGGGATAAGACTCATAATGGCAGAAAAAATCAGTCAAACGTTTGTACAGAAAGCTAAATATGCGCCTTTTGCACAAAAATGAATAAACGGCGCGCCATTAAAAAACTTTTCGTTCCTGAAGTTTCGTTTCCAAACACTAGCCACCTAAGGTGTGAGTCGGTAACTTGTAAAGGAATATGAAATACGTTTATCTTAAGCTAGACTTAGCTACACTATAATAAATACAGCATTATGAGCACTAGATCTTAAGACATTCTTTTAAAAATCAATGTCAACCCCCTTTATAAATAAAATTTTGACCGCATCTGCTAGTTTCCCATGTAATCTCGCACATGAATTGGCTCCGCCTAAAATATTCACCAATGTGTTCATTTATATTGCGAGACGAAGAAAGGCTAAACCAAACACACTTTCCTGCGGATTGTGTGAGTTATTCACTTAATGTACATTATTAAAATACCGATATGTTTATTATCCGTTTTTAGTTATTCTATCACTTGAGGAAAGTTTTATTCTCGCATGCGTTTTAATACATACATAAAGTGCATAAATAAATATATTTTACAATTTTTCCCAATGAGGTAATAGACTTTAAAATATATTTATATAAACACTTTATGTATGTATAAAAACGCATGCGAGGATACCTGCAATATTTTGTTTGCAGATTGAACATATAACTAGCTAGATACTACAATCTAAGACTTACAATTTTTCCCAAAGAAATAATAGATTTGTGAGTCTTAGATTTTAGTATCTAGCTAGTTATATGTTCATTTCGAAAACAAAATCAAAGTTGGCTTAAATAACTAGCTAGCTAGGTATACAATATGTTTCAACGCATACACGCCAAAAGATTTAATGATAATGATAAAATATGAATCTCTTTAATAATAGCGGTATTTTGTCTGTGTGTCCGCGAAAGACGCGTCCTGTTACGGAAACATGAAATAGCGTGTAAATCATGGACGGCCGACTCCGTGGAAAATCCACGGGTTAACGACTTCTCTTTAATAATAGCCGTATTTTGTCTGTGTGTCCGCGAAAGCCGCGTCCCGTTACGGGAACACAAAATTTTGTAAATTACGCGCCGATACCAAATGCGATATATTTTTACCGACTTTGTTTTGACCGCTCACGCGTAGTATACCAATCACGACGCCTGATTCTTTAAAAAACAATCCAAGATTTTCGCGACCAGAAAGAATCCAAAATCTTCGCGGAACGAAGGCCATTTTGATTTTGATAATGGTCGTGTGTGTGGTCAGTGTGTGAGGTTTGTAGGCCTGTTTGACTTTTTTATCTTCTAAAAGCTTTATATATTTGTAATATTTGTTTTCTGTTTGTTTTTAATGTTAGGATAAATATATTGTCACGTTTTTTAGCCACGTACAGATTTTAAACGCACCAGTTTTAGGATGTTTGGCTAGGAACGAAGATTAGCTAGCTAGCTCTAGAGAGCCTCACTTATTGCTATTCTGTTTGGTATAAGAGCTTTTTATCCTAGCCAACATTTATTTTTATATTAAGGCTGTGGCTATTTAGCTAGCTCCTTAAAAAGTGAAAGTATAAAAATGCAGTTTGGCTACAACAATATTCTTAAGCAATAATTTTTATGCTAAATGCAGTTAGGTAGGTACATCTTTTATTATTTTCCTGAACACTTTTTCTGCAAATAAAATGGTTGAGCAATTGTTTTAACTGAACAGGTAACAACAGGCTGTTCCCTGTGTTTTTATTTAAGCCATAGTTGCAATGAAGTTTTTTGGGAAAAGGGTTTTACGCCTATTATATGCCTGTTCAACTCTGTTTAACTGTACTAAGCGCTTAGCCCAGTGTTAACAACAGACTGTTTTTTGTAAAAGGCTGTTACGCCTATGGGCATGTGCAACACGGTTTACCTGTACTAAGGTGTTAGCCCACTAACAATTAATTTTTTAACTTTCCCGGGAATCACACCTGTATACGGATGTGCAACACTTTACCTGGACTAACCGCTCAACCCTGTTTTAGCAATGGACTGTTTCTGGTGTTTTTATTTAAACAGAGTCAGCGAGAAAGTTAACGAGAAAGGGTATTATCCCTACACGCCTGTAAAACACTGTTTAACTGAACTAAGCGATCAGTCCGGTGTCACGATTAATTATTTAACTTTCACAAAATCTTATTCCGCAAAATAAAATAATATTGACCAACTGTTGTTGCTATGGCGGGGTAACAACGGTTTTAATTCTGTTTTTATTTCATCTAACGTTGCGGAATATTATTTTTTGAAAAAATATGTTACAGTCGCAACACTATAATGGTGTATGCGCTTCTTTTGATTTACGACATACTGTATACCAGTACTAAAGCGTTTCACCTGATCGTGTGCAACAGTTTACGACTACTATTAATTGTTCAACCGGTGTGTTCAAAGCTGTTTGCCTGTACTAGGCGTTCAACCTGGTTGCACAAATAATTTTGAATTTACGCCGAAACTTAATCTGCAAAATAAAATAATATTGACCGATTGTTTTTGTTATGACAGAGTAAAAACGGTTTGTAGAACTCTGTTTTTATTTCAGCTATTGTTGCAGGAAAGTTATATTTTTAAAAATGTTACAGTCGCAACACTGCAATGGTGTATGCGCTGCACTTGATTTACGACATACTGCATACCTGTACTAAAGCGCTCCACCTGATCGTGTGACACAGTTTACGGCTCTTATTGTTCAACGCCGGGTCACACCTTGACTTGTGGCTAACCCCGGCGTTTCGACGCCGGGTTTCCCGGCTAGTTTAGATATATTTTATGAATATCATGAAAGATATGTCTTCCGCGCGTTAGCGGGGCGCAGGGTGCAGGCGGGGAGCTCATTAGTTCGTGAACACCCGTGTTGAAAAACCAATCAACGCACCACGACAGAACCAATTTCAACAGTGTCACGTTTTATCCACTACATCATCAAATAAAACTATTTATATTGATATGGAAAGTAGTCACATCACTCAACCAGGTAAAATTGATTAAAATAAGTTTGCCACGTTAGATCGGAAAGAAGTTGAGTATATGTTTTCATGATGCTTGACGACGCACAAAACCTTTTTTTGTCAAAAAGCCCAGAGACATTATTCAAAGTTTTAAACGCTACTCAAAGTTCTTCCCTCTGTATAGCTAGTGAATGTGAACTCACTTGATATAAGTGGCTGATTGGCAGTCACTGTAAAAGACAGTAACAAAGGGCTTTTCCCTGCGTGACAATCACAGTTTTATATGAAACTAATCACAGCTAGTTGCCTTTAATAATTGGCATGGTATGGATGCCCTAAAATGTTACTTTTCAGTGATTTTGCAGTAGCACAATAAGATGATAAAATTCCTTTCGGTTCAGATAAGTTGTTTCAATTATAATATGCTAGGGGCCTTCGAAAAATTGTTTTGGGCCCCGTTTAGCTAAGGAGGGGGTCTTAAATTTGAAAAAAATCTGCTAAAGGATTAAGAAATTTCAAAAATTTGTTCGTGGCCTGAAAATTCTTTGTCGTTCGCAAGCATGTTTCCTCTTGTCATCAATCCCGATAACTTTTATAGGTACAAAACACGCCCCTGAGCCTTCCAAGATTTATTCAATTATATATATATATATGTGTATTTCATGGACGGAAATCTGCTAAAGAGGGGGAAGGGAGGGGGTCCGAATCTTAGCGGTGATATTTTGCTAACGAGGTCCAAAATTTTTTTTGAATAGCTATTTGTTTGTCAGGACCATGTGGAAGCACCAACTGAGGACTTACTTTATTAATAAGGCTTGACTTTCTCGCAAACGATAGAGACATGGTTTGATTAATTTGATGATGGAAAAATTGATAATTCATGTTGAAATGCTGTCATTGTATATATTGAATGTTTTGAAAATATTTGTAGGAACATCCAAGATGAAGAAAATAATAATATAACATATGCCGTACGTTCAAAGGTATAGACATCCAGTATATTTAGATTTTTAGAAAACAATGAGAATTTCTATATAGAATATATTATATATCGGTTCAGTCTAAATATTATTTAAAGAACTAACGATTGATAGCAAGTTGGGCATAAAATGTGCATTGTTGTCTGAATATGAACCGCATTAATTTTTTTATGTTTGTGAGCTTTTTGGTTCTCAAGAAATTTAAGGTCAAAGTAGTCCTACGGCCACCGCCATGACAGTGTCGATTAGAACATTCTGTTCGGTAAAATACTAATTTGTGTTATGTAAACAAATGCATTCTGATTGAACAAAGAGAGAGAATGGTAACCTGCCATTTTGCGACTGTCTAACAGTAATTTTATATTTTATTTTGTAATAAATGTCTTTATCAGAATAAATAATGTTTCACCATAAGTAGAGTTTTAGAGTTTTAGACATGACTTATCACTTTTTTTTTTTCGGCGGTCAACAAAATATGTGATTTCTCACGTAACAATTTCAGTCACAAATGTTATATAAGTACACAAATTTATGATTGGGGCAATTAAAAATGTCTGACTAATATAAAAACTAAACAATTCATTATTGATTTTCATTATTGCACAGTTAAGCATGATGAATGCTAAAGTTTTTTTGTTGCGGGTGAGACCTGGTTTAGAAACGGACTCAAACAAAAACGAACAAAAACATTATGTGACTACGTTGGATTAAGAAAATAAAACAAACAAATAAATTAAGATTGTTTGTCGTTCTTCCATATATACCTAAAACAAAAAAATGCAAGAGATATGTGCTGTTTTTTAGGTTTGTGTAAATTGTGAAACAAAGAATGAGGTTGGGAGAAAGAATTGCAAACAATGTTTGAAAAAAAGTTGCCCAAAACTGCTACAAGTGCTGGCAAAACCAATGTGACCACACAAAAATCTTTAATTCATAGACGGGTTAGAAATGATTGCATACTAGTACTATAATTTTTGAACCAACGCCAATACATTGGCTTTCAGATAAACATGTATATATATTAGCATAAACATTTTCTTTTCTGTGTATATAATAACTAGATTCTGAATATGTCATATTGTTATTCCATTGTATGATTTAGCTTTTAGGTTTACAGCAACAACATGATTACCATTCCTTCGTTGTTTATATACGCAAGGGAAAAAGAAATACTGTTGAAGACATTTATATCACTCCAGGATTTTCTGAGGATTTTTTGTGGTCGACTGAGAACCCAATACGGTACGGTGATGTGATAACGACAGCATTCAGAGAACACTTTAAACGTAAGTGAATTATCAAAGTATTTGAGTTTAAAAACTGTAAATTAGCTTACAGTTCTTTTACTGTACCTTCAGGATACAACAATCGACAACAAACTGAAAAAAACCCGAGGAGGTTGATGAAGGAGGGCAAAATAGTGGCGATGAAATGATGGTGAATGAAGAACAGATGGGAAATGCTGAAGAGTCACTGGGTGAGATGACAGAAAATGATATTCTGAATGAACACACTGAAGGTAATATGTCGTTAATATTTACAACTTTAGAAAATGCTTTGTACCCAAAACCTGTAACTTGTTTCTACAGAGATAAGCAACAACCAACATGTATTTCTACTTGTTTTCATTGTGAAACTTTGGGCTAATAAGATAGCATCTACAAGCTTTCAATCTGCTCATATTTTTATCTTCCATACAGCATCCATTGATATGCCAAGAATTTCTGCAGAATCAAGTATAATGCCAGCCGGTTCTGTATCTTGTTTTGTGAGAGGATTATCAGGTGAATATGATTTAATTTTTTATTGTTGGCCGAATTCCCGTGGAAGAATCCACTGAATCTCTCATTGAATGCATGTAAGGGATACCAAACAAAAACATACAGCATGGTAATTTGAATTTTTAAAACTTACAACCCAACCTCGGCTCTTTGTCTCTTTTTATAACGGGACGGAAAAAAGAGAGAAAAAGCCCTGGGATCGAGGTTGCTGAAGTAAACCAGGGAAAAAAGTATATCAGACATTTAAAAAATCCAACATATTTTGCCAAGTTCTACAAAAAAAGTTATTACAAAATTTCCACACTGTACAGTTTGTAACACGTCATACCAAAATCAGATATTCAGTCTATTGCATACAGCAACCCTTTCAAAGTTTTACACAAAATATAAGAAATTAACAGTTATCTGAATTCCCGTGGAAGAATCCATTGAATCTCTCATTAAACCGATGTAAGGGATACCAAACAAAAACATACAACACAGTTATTTGAATTTTAAAAACTCACATTTCAACCTCGACCCCGGGCTCTTTGTCTCTTTTATAACGGGATGGCAAAAAGAGAAAAAAGCCCTGGGATTGAGGTTGCTCACAATCTGCGTTATTCTATGTGTATAACCGCTGAAACAAAACGTCTAAATATATAAGCATGGGCAACAAAAAATAAAATGAAAAAAATTGTAAAATAGAAATGGAAAATGTCCAAAAAAAATCAAAGGTGTCTAACAACCGTTCATAAAAAGCGAAATACGCTAAAACTATATACTTGCTTTGCCATTCCAGAACTCAAAATATAAGAAATTAATAGTTAAACACATAAAGAGAAATATAAAAACTTGAATCATTTGGTATATTGCATATCTACCGAAATATTTCAATCCAAAATATTAAAAGAACAGACCCAAACTTATAAATCAAGAAAATCACGCATAAAATCAAAGAAGATAACAATGCAGCGTTTTCGAATTTAAGAATCGAATATATTTCAAACGATCGTAACGTAACAGATGTAAACATTGATTTAGGTTTAGGTTTTAGGTTTAGAATTATTATAACGACATCAACACTGAATCACACAGTCTGCAGTGTTAAAAACAGTAACAACGGAAAAATTACTTTTTACAGTTTATGTAAATTCTTCTCTAGGATATACACGCCGTTTTCATAAGAATAGTGTGTTTTAGTTTCAACCTCCGTGTTCTTAACTTTTTTGATAAATGCTATCCTCATTACTACATGGAACGGCCCATTGGTTGGACACAAAAAGTGCAGTTCGTTATCAAGCTTAGACATATTCTTACAAAAAGTTCTTAACTTTCGTGACAAATACTATCCTCGTGGCCTAAATATGTATAATGCCTCAATAAAATAAAGCTTGCTATATGTTGCTATAGCTATTGGCAATTTTTTTTATATTTAGAACAAACAATCAAGGTTTGACATATTCTTAGAATATTCTGAACTTCTGACCCATTGTTTAAAGTACATATATTCTTACAAAAAAAGTTCTTAACTTTCTTGACAAATACTACCCTCATTATTCTTAATATATTCTTAACATGTCAATGTCCTGCAAATATATAATGCAAGGGCCAAAAAAGCTCAGGTATAATAGGGTTAATAAAATAAAGCTTGCTATAAGTTGCTATAGCTATCGGCAAATTCTTTTTATATTTAGAACAAACAATCGAGGTTGGACATATTCTTAGAATATTCTGAACTTCTGACCCATTGTTTAAAGTACATATATTCTTACAAAAAAAGTTCTTAACTTTCTTGACAAATACTACCCTCATTATTCTTAATATATTCTTAACATGTCAATGTCCTGCAAATATATAATGCAAGGGCCAAAAAAGCTCAGGTATAATAGGGTTAATAAAATAAAGCTTGCTATAAGTTGCTATAGCTATCGGCAAATTCTTTTTATATTTAGAACAAACAATCGAGGTTGGACATATTCTTAAGATATTCTTAACTGACCCTGAGTATATTCTTACAAAACAGAATATGTTAAGGCTCAAGACAAAACATATTTAACTTCATATTTAAGAGAAAGTTTAGCTCTGAAAGTGTAAACGGCTTAAAAATCTTTATTCACCTAAATTAATTTCTAAACCAGATAATCTAAACAACACACCAATTGTCTGATACATTTCCAATCAGTTCTCTTTGTGACGTTATATCATCGTACGTTTTTCTTCTTTATATAACAAATATTTCTGACAACAACCATGCAACAACATAAACTTTTTATACTCGTTCGACAACAAAAGCCGCTCTACAACAACAGAAGTCCCGTGGAAGAATCCACTGAATCTCTCATCGATTCCATACGATGGGTGCCAAATAAAAACATAAAACACAGTAATTTGAATTTTTAAAAGTCACAATTTGCATTATTCTATATCTATAACCGCTGAAACAAAACGTCCAAAAAAATAAGCATGTGCAGCAGTAAAATAAAAAAATAATAAAAGAGAAAAAAACCCTGGGATTGAGGTTGCTCACAATCTGCATTATATTTATACCCGCTGAAACAAAAAGTTTAAAAATATAAGCAGGTCATGCAACAAAATAAAAATAAAATTAAATAAAAATTCAAAAGGTCTAACACAATCAAAGGTGGCTAACAACGGTTATGTAAAAATCTAAATCTGCTAAAACTATATACTTGCTTTGCCATGCCAGAAGTACACCAGGGAAAATGGTATACCAGACATTAGAAAAAATCGTTAAGTTTCCACAACGTACAGTTTCTAATGCATCATACCAAATTAGCTATTTAGTCTATTGCATACCGCAACCCTCCCAATGCGCAAACGTGCCGTGCATGATAACAATGCAGTGTTTTCGAATTTAAGAATCGAATAAAACGGTAACGTAACAGATGTAAACATTGATTTAACTTTGTTTACATTAAGGTTTATTATAACCACATAACCCACGTCTTAGCGTTAAAACCAGTAACAACGAAAAAATTACTTTTTATAGATTATAAAATTTTTATCTAGGATATACACCGTGTATTTTATTATAAGAATTGTGTTATTCCGTTTCAGCCTTAATGTTCTTAACTTTCTTGACAAATACTATTCTTATTGTTCCTAATATGTTTTTAGCATGGCTATATTAATAAAATATTATTATATAAGATAAAGCTTGCCATAAGTTGTTATAGCTAATGGCAAATTCTGCTACATGTAACGGCCCATTGCTTTGGACAGAAAAAGGTTCAGTTTGTGAGATATAAACGCAAAAAAAAAATTAAATTTCTAATTAAATTTGTGCATCATACAAATTTTTATATTAAAACAAACAATCAAGCTTAGACATATTCTTAGGATATTCTGACATATTGTTTAGAGTATATTCTTACAAAAAAAGTTCTTAACTTTCTTGACAAATACTATCCTTGTGGCCTAAAAATATATAATGCCTCAATAAAATAAAGCTTGCTATATGTTGCTATAGCTATTGGCAAATTCTTTTTATATTTAGAACAAACAATCGAGGTTGGACATATTCTTAAAATATTCTTAACTGACCCTGAGTATAATCTTACTAAAAAGAATATGTTCAGGCGCAAGACAAAACATATTTCACTTCATATTTAAGGAAAAATTTAGCTCTGAAAAAAACGGCTTAAAAAACGTTATTCACCTAAATTCATTTTCCTACCAGATAATCTAAACAACACACCTGCTTTTCTTTCGCTTTCTCAGTAGGTCGCTAGCTAGGGTTCTCTGGATAAAAGTCCAATCAGTTTTTTACTTCGATTACTAAACTTCGCTTCATCACAAAGAAAACAAATTGATAATGTATACCTAGCTACAATTGCCTGATACATTTCCAATCAGTTCTCTTTTTGACGTTATATCATTGTACGTTTTTCTTCTTTATAACAAATATTTCTGACAACAACATAAACTTTTTTTATTCTCGCTCGACAACAACAGTCGCTCTACAACAACAGTTTTGTTTGTTGCATTTTAGATTCGAATTACATTCATATTCGAATGCGATACAACCTCGGTCCCAGAACACAAAAATGGAAAATATAGAAGAAACAAATAAGCTTTAAGCTAACCTCATGATGAGTAAACATTGTTTGAAATAACTTTTTTCAGGATTATTTTGAAAAAGAGACAACCTTCTTCGCTTCGGTTTTCTTTTTTCAGTTGATAAGCAAATTGTTTCCGTTAGATACGCGCGCACATGGTAAACCGGGGGTAAAATTAAATTATTCTATCTATAACCACCAACGGGGCTGTTAAAACAAAAGAAACATATAAAAACGTTTAAGAATAAAATAAAATGTAGTTTTAATAAATTAAATAAACAGAGTTTTATTTTTTAAAGTAATAAGAAAAGAGAATTGAATGTTTAAATAGTAACCCCCTGATTTGCGTTTTTTTTAACTTGGTAAATTTTTGCGTAACGCCACGTCGTAAGAAAGTGACCCGTACTTTGCGTGTCGTGGTCTCACATGGTTACTCACACAAGCGTATTATTATATAGACTAGCCGAATTCCCGTGGAAGAATCCACTGAATCTCTCATTGAATGCATGTAAGGGATACCAAACAAAAACATACAGCATATGGTAATTTGAATTTTTAAAACTCACAACCCAACCTCGATTCTTTGTCTCTTTTTTATTACGGGACGGCAAAAAGACAGAAAAAAACCTGGGATCGAGGTTGCTCACAGTCTGCATTACTTTATATTTAATACCCGTTGTAACTAAAACGTTGAAAATATAGCACGTGCAACAAAAAAAAATAATAAATAAAAATACAAAATGCAAAATGTCCATAACAAAATCAAAGGCGTCTAACAACCGTTGCTTAAAAAGCGAAATCTGCTAAAATTTATATTTGCTTTGCCATGCCAGAATTACACCAGGGAAAAAAAATTTATCAGACATTTAAAAAACCCAACATATTTTGCCAGGTGAGTTATACAAAAAAAGTTATTACAAAATTTCCACACAGTACAGTTTGTAACACGTCATACCAAAATCTTTACACAAAATATAAGAAATTAACAGTTATCTGAATTCCCGTGGAAGAATCCATTGAATCTCTCATTAAACCTATGTAAGGGATATCAAACAAAATAATACAACACAGTAATTTAAATTTTCACAACTCACAGTTCAACCTCGACCGTCTCTTTTGTAACGGGATGGCAAAAAGAGAAAAAAGCCCTGGGATCGAGGTTGCTCACAATCTGCATTATTTTATGAGTATAACCGCTGAAACAAAACGTCTAAAAATATAAGCATGTTCAACAAAAAAAAAAATAATAATAACTTAAAATAGAAATGGAGAATGTCCAAAAAAATCAAAGGTGTCTAACAACCGTTCATAAAAAGCTAAAACTATATACTTGCTTTGCCATTCCAGAACTCAAAATATAAGAAGTTGATAGTTAAAAACACATAAAAGAGAAATATAAAAACTTGAATCATTTGGTATATTGTATATCTACCGAAATATTTCAATCCAAAATATTAAAAGAACTGACCCAAACTTATAATCAACAAAATCAAGCATAAAATCAAAGAAGATAACAATGCAGCGTTTTCGAATTTAAGAATCGAATATATTTCAAACGGCAACGTAACAGATGTAAACATTGATTTAAGTTTAGGTTTTAGATTTAGGTTTTTTAAAACGACATCAACACTGAATTACACAGTCTGTAGTGTTAAAAACAGTAACAACGGAAAAATTACTTTTTACAGTTTATGTAAATTCTTCTCTAGGATATACACGCTGTTTTTATAAGAATAGTGTGTTTTAGTTCCAGGCTGATGTTCTTAACTTTATTGACAAATGCTATCCTCATTATTCTCAATATGTTCTTAGCATGACTATGGCCTGAAAATATATAATGCCTTAATAAAATAGAGCATGCTATAAGTTACTATAGCTAGCTAATGGCAATTTCTACTACATGTAACGGCCTGTTGCTTGGACACAAAAAAGTTCAGTTCGTTTGATATACAATAAAAAAAGTAAACATCTAATCAATTTTGTGCGTCATACAAATGTTCATATTTAAAACAAACTATCAAGCTTAGACATATTCCTAGGATATTCTAAACTTCTCACCCATTTTTCAGAGTATATCTTGCAAAATAAGGGCTTAAAGAAAATATTTTCCGGCGCAAGACACAACAACAAACTTAATCTTTAAGGAAATATTTAGCTCTGAAAGAAACGGCTAAAATATCGTTATACACCCAAATTCATTCCTGTCCTAAATAATCTAAACAACACACCTGTTTTTCTTCTGCTTTCTCAGTTGGTAGCTTGCTAGCGTTCTCTGGATGAAAGTTCAATCAGTTTTTTACTGCGACTACTAAACTTCGCTTCATAAATTGGATTACAATTATTTGATACATTTTCAATCAATTCTCTTTGTAATGTTATATCATCATACATTTTTTATTTTTTTAAAAAAAGTATTTCTAACTAACAACACCAACTTCGTTCGACAACAACAGTTTCTTCTTTTACATTTTAGATTCGAATTACATTCATATTCGAATTCGATAGATTTTTTATAAAAGGAAGCAACCTCGGTCCCAGAACACAAAAATGAGGTTTAAGCTAACCTTATGATGAGTAAACATTGTTTGAAATAACTTTTTTCAGGATTACTTTAAAAAAGAGACAACCTTCTTCGCTTCGGTTTCCTTTTTCAGTTGATAAACAACTTGTTTCCGTTAGATACGGCGCGCACATTGTAAACCGGGGGTAAAATTAAATTATTCTATCTTTAACGAACCCGTGAGGCTTTTAAAACAAAAAAACAAAACAAATCAAAACGTTTTAAAATAAAAGAATAGTATTAATAAAATAACAAAAGAGTTTTATTTTTTAAACTAATAAGAAAAAATGAATTAAATGTTTAAATGATAACCCCCTGATTTCCGTTTTTTTTAACTTGGTAAATTTTAGCGTAACGCCACGTCGTAAGAAGGTGACCCGTACTTTCCGTGTCGTGGACTCACATGGTTACTCACACAAGCGTATTATTATATAGACTAGCTGTTTCCCGTGGAAGAATCCACTGTATTCTCATTTAATTTATGTAGCAGATATACGTCCATCAAAAATAAACAATACAGCAGTGCGCATCTTACATCTGCATTATTATATAAATGACCAAAAAAATTAAAGGTGTCCAACAACTGCATTATATATGTGACATTTAAAATCTAAATCTACTAAAATTACTGCTCTGACCATCTGACAAATGCGAAAATTATTCGGAAAGAAGTTTTCAAAAGCATTTCAACATACATCTCACCCATAAAATTTAAATCACTCAAAACGTCACATATATACAAAAAAAGCTGATCAATGTCAAACACAAATCTCTCTTATTGTATATCGTTTTTTGATATATTGCATACGGTCCTTCCTCACTAAACTTTAGACAAAATGTCAAAAAAAAAAACGGTGTTTAAACCTGAAATTAATAAAGTCCTTTTAGCAACTTGCATGCTGTTTTACCATCAATAAAGTAAACAAAATTTTAAATCTCACATAGTATTCTGTCACAAATGTTTTCATAAAATATACATAAAAGTCATAATGAGTCATGTTAAACAACAGCAATCAATCTATGAGTTCATTTTAAGTCAATTTTTGCACCAAATTTGGAACACAAAATACAAATTCTAAATAATACTAAAATCTCTTATTTTGGTCCTTCGCATACTGACGGTCTCCCACAAAAGTTTAATCAAAATGTAAAAAATGAGAGGTAACGACAAAATCAAAGTTTGCAAAATTTAATTATTCTGGTACATATATCTACTGCACATGCCCTCTAAAACAATATTTTAATCCAAAATGCGAAAGAAAAACAGTTTGCAACAAAAATCAGTTATTTCGATGATACTGCATACACTCTTTCCCCACAAAAGCTTCACAAACTGTAAAAAAAGAGAATGGTTATAGGGAGTGCTTCTGATTCAACAAAAATCAGTTTTTTTGGCATTTTGCATCTTGTCCTTACTCATTAAATCTTACACAAAATTTCAAAAAAATATATACGATTTGGAACACATTAAATTTAAATTGAGAAGGATCAGTCATTTCGGTATATTGCACAGAGTCCTCCCCAGTTAGAATTTATACAAAATATAGAAAAACACAGCTTGCAGGGTGTAAAATTGAATTCTTCTTCTGTGTATATATGGTCCTTCCTCGCAAAATTAACATAAAATGTCAAAAAGGTTCAGATATAACATCTATTAACACAACAAAAATCAGTTCTATCAGTATATGTCATGCCATTGTCTTCCACAAAATGTCCCCCTTAAAGTTTCACAGACACAGTCTGTATATTAAAAACAACTAAGATCAGGTATTTTGGTCTATTTCATACCATTCTGTCCCAAATAATTTATAAAATGTAAAAATTGAGTGGTAAATCAGAAATTTGCAAAATTCCATTTTTTATATGCATATATTTTATATTATATGCCTTCTACAACAATAAGTTAATTCAAAATGTCAAAAAAAAGAAAAAAATAGCTTACAAAGAGTATAAAATTGAAATCAACAAAGTAGCTCTTTTGGTATATTAAGTATGGCCATACGCACAAAAGTTTGCACTAAATGTAAAAAAAATGGTTGTGTTTAGTAATTCTAAATTAAGAAAAGTCAGTTCTTTTAGCATGCTGATTTATGTCTTTGCCCACAAACTCTTACATGAAAATGTCAAAACCACAATTTGAAACAAATTAAATTTACATTTTAAAAATAAGTAATTTCTGAACTTTATTTTCAGAATATTTGCATGAAAAGAACTTTGCAAACCAAAAAAAGAACCAGGAAAATGTTTAAAATTTTCAGGGTTAATAACGTTTGATGGGTTTTGTGGGAATTTATATATATAATGTGGGAATATATATATATAATGTCAGAGTTGATTTTCTTATTTTAATATAAAAACATGAAAGGCTTGCAAGGTGTAAAGTCAAATTCTACAAAAATTAGTTCTTTCGGTATATTGCATGATCCTTGTGCCACAAAAGTTAACACAAAATTTCAAAAGAAAACCAAAACAGTTTGTATATATTATACCATGTATATAAATGGAAAGTCACCCTAGCCTTCCCTGTACATTTTTTACCCTACATGTAAAAACATGTAAATCCTTCCCCCGCTTCCCCCCAAAAAATAAATAAATAAATAAATAAATAATCAAAAATCCATGTAAATACTGCAACAAAATCAAAAAATATGAAAAAGCAACGTAAATTTTCCACATAATGTCAAAAACCTCTATCGATTAAGAATTAAAAAAAACACAGGTTTTTCCGGTGTTAGCATGTAGTAACTCTCTCGAAAAAGTTTAAAGTTTTCTTAAAAAACACGAAATGTCGTAAACAAAAACATTTAAGTAAGAACATCTAGAACATCAGAATTACTACATGTTAAATAAAAATCATTTTGTCATATTGCATGCAACCGATGTAAGTTTAGTTACACAAAATGTGAAAAATACATTATATATTTGCATAAAAAAGAGTCCTTAAACTATCCTTAAATATTATAAATACTTTCTTAAAAGGTGTTGTAGTAGCCTCTTATCTTCTTATTTAGGCTTAAAAGGTCAAGTCAAATAAGTTACAGCCATATTCCTAGCAAAGACCACTAAGATAAACTACAGTACCCAGCTACATGTAAAAGCAACATAAAATTCACAGGTTAGCTAGGTATATTGGGAATCTTTAGTTTAAAGCTAACATTAGCTAGCTACAGCAGCTAACAGCACGTCACTTAAACTGGAGACTTAGCTAGGTATAAAGAACATGGCTACATATATATAAATTCCTAGCTAGCTAGCTATAGCTGTTGTTGGTGGTTGGCTTTTTATGATGCTAGCTAGCTATAAAACATGTCTGGCATCAATAATATCATCAAAACTGAAAAAAAACATGAAAAAACCTTACAGAACCTTGCTATGATTAATTTATAAAACCATGCTCTTCTTCAAATGTTTTTTTAAAGATTTATTTTGAATGAAAGATTAGAGGATACTCAAAAAGAACAGCCATCTTTTTCGTAAACTCAAAATTTCCGTTCTATGCTGGGAACTTCATTTAACAGTCCGTATGCTTTGTGAATATCTAATACCGTTTCATATGTAGCGATACCTATATATATATATGCTCATATAGATTTTTTAGCATAAGGGTATATATATATTTATATCGTTATTAGCTGCGGGTTATATATTTACACCTTATGTGCGATTTCTATGAAGTACAACCCTAACTTTTTTAGTTAAATTTTAGCGTACAGCCACGTCATAAGAAAGTGACCCATGATTTCCGTGTCGTGGACTCACAGTTTTACTCACGCAAGGGAATTAATATATATAGACTAGCCGAATTCCCGTGGAAGAATCCACTGAATCTCTCATTGAATGCATGTAAGGGATATCAAACAAAATAATACAACACAGTAATTTAAATTTTCACAACTCACAGTTCAACCTCGACCGTCTCTTTTGTAACGGGATGGCAAAAAGAGAAAAAAGCCCTGGGATCGAGGTTGCTCACAATCTGCATTATTTTATGAGTATAACCGCTGAAACAAAACGTCTAAAAATATAAGCATGTTCAACAACAAAAAAAAAAAAAATTAAAATAAAAATGGAAAATGTCCAAAAAAATCAAAGGTGTCTAACAACCGTTCATAAAAAGCTAAAACTATATACTTGCTTTGCCATTCCAGAACTCAAAATATAAGAAATTGATAGTTAAAAACACATAAAAGAGAAATATAAAAACTTGAATCATTTGGTATATTGTATATCTACCGAAATATTTCAATCCAAAATATTAAAAGAACAGACCCAAACTTATAATCAACAAAATCAAGCAAGATAACAATGCAGCGAAGAAGAAGATAACAATGCAGCGTTTTCGAATTTAAGAATCGAATATATTTCAAACGGCAACGTAACAGATGTAAACATTGATTTAAGTTTAGGTTTTAGGTTTAGGTTTTATAAAACGACATCAACACTGAATTACACAGTCTGTAGTGTTAAAAAAAGTAACAACGGAAAAATTACTTTTTACAGTTTATGTAAATTCTTCTCTAGGATATACACGCTGTTTTTATAAGAATAGTGTGTTTTAGTTTCAGGCTGATGTTCTTAACTTTTTTGACAAATGCTATCCTCATTATTCTCAATATGTTCTTAGCATGACTATGGCCTGAAAATATATAATGCCTTAATAAAATAGAGCATGCTATAAGTTACTATAGCTAGCTAATGGCAATTTCTACTACATGTAACGGCCTATTGTTTGGACACAAAAAAGTTCAGTTCGTTTGATATACAATAAAAAAGTAAACATCTAATCAATTTTGTGCGTCATACAAATGTTCATATTTAAAACAAACTATCAAGCTTAGACATATTCCTAGGATATTCTAAACTTCTCACCCATTTTTCAGAGTATATCTTGCAAAATAAGGGCTTAAAGAAAATATTTTCCGGCGCAAGACACAACAACAAACTTAATATTTAAGGAAATACTTAGCTCTGAAAGAAACGGCTAAAATATCGTTATACACCCTAATTCATTCCTCTCCTAAATAATCTAAACAACACACCTGCTTTTCTTCTGCTTTCTCAGTAGGTAGCTTGCTAGCGTTCTCTGGATGAAAGTTCAATCAGTTTTTTACTTCGACTACTAAACTTCGCTTCATAAATTGGATTACAATTATTTGATACATTTTCAATCAATTCTCTTTGTAATGTTATATCATCGTACATTTTTTATTTTAAAAAAAAAAGTATTTCTAACTAACAACACCAACTTCGTTCGACAACAACAGTTTCTTCTTTTACATTTTAGATTCGAATTACATTCATATTCGAATTCGATAGATTTTTTATAAAAGGAAGCAACCTCGGTCCCAGAACACAAAAATGAGGTTTAAGCTAACCTTATGATGAGTAAACATTGTTTGAAATAACTTTTTTCAGGATTACTTTAAAAAAGAGACAACCTTCTTCCCTTCGGTTTCCTTTTTCAGTTGATAAACAACTTGTTTCCGTTAGATACGGCGCGCACATTGTAAACCGGGGGTAAAATTAAATTATTCTATCTTTAACGAACCCGTGAGGCTTTTAAAACAAAAAAACAAAACAAATCAAAACGTTTTAAAATAAAAGAATAGTATTAATAAAATAAAGAAAAAGAGTTTTATTTTTTAAGGTAATAAGAAAAGAGAATTAATCATTTAAATAGTAACCCCCTGATTTGCGTTTTTTTTAACTTGGTAAATTTTAGCGTAACGCCACGTCGTAAGAAAGTGACCCGTACTTTCCGTGTCGTGGACTCACATGGTCACTCACACAAGCGTATTATTATATAGATTATAGAGACTAGCCGGGAAACCCGGCGTCGAAACGCCGGGGTTAGCCACAAGTAACTGTTGTTGAACGCCCTGAAGCGCTTAAAAAGAACCGCTAACACGGTCATGTGAAGCGCTTTAGTACGGGTATACAGTATGTAGTGAAACTGTGCGGCCTAGCTGTGAAGGCCAAGTGGAGTGCATAATAAAAACGGCAAACAGTGTCACACATTTAGGTGGAGCGCTTTAGGTATGCAGTATATATGTTTTGAATCGAGTAAAGCGCACATAACATTATAGTGTTTCGGTTGTAATGTATTTTGGAAAATATAACTTTACCGCAACTTTAGCCAAAATAAAAGCACAGTTTACAACCCGTGTTGTTACCCCGTAATAGCAAAAACAATTAGTCAATATTATTTTATTTTGCGGAAAAAGTTTCAGTAAACAGTAACAAATTAATCGTGACAGTGGACTTAGCGCTTAGTACAGGTAAACCGTGTTGCACATGAGTATAGCTGTAACCCACTTTTTATAAAAACTTATCGCAACTTCGGTTAAAAAAAATTCAGGAAACCGCATGTCGTTATCATTTCAGTTAAAAAAATCTGTGTCAATTTTATTTTGCAGCACAAGTTTTCATAGCAGTAAAAAATTGGTACCGTTGTTACCCCGTCATAGCAAAAGCAATTAGTCAATATTATTTTATTTTGCAGAATAATTTTCAGTGAGTCAAACAGCATTTGGCTACTTTCACTTTTTAGCAGGATGTAGCTAAAAGAGGAGCTAGCTAGGTAGATCCAACTTCAACATAAAAATAAATAATAATATACCACACTGACTAAAAACTTTAAAAGTATAGGAATAAATAAAGCTGCCTTAAGCATGTTGTTTCAGAATCTATGTTTTTAGCTAGCTAGCTAAACACTTAAAATTGGTTTGTTTAAGATTTATACATGGCTAGAAAACGTGATGAAATATTAACCTTAACATGTGAAAACACACAGAAAATAAATATTCCTATAGGTACAAAGTATTTAGAGAGAAAAGGATCAAAAGGAGACCTACAAACCTCACAACATCACTGCTAAACCAAAAATGACCTTGTAAGTTAAGCATGGGTCCTCCGTCGGCATGCTGAGGCCGCGAAGAACTTGGATTGGTTATTAGTGCCAATCGAACCTCGTGATTGGTTAATAACGCGTGAGCGGTAAAAACAAAGCCGTAAGAAACGGGGTCTGCTGGGGATCCAAAATAAAGCAGCAGGGCCGCGGGGATTTTCCGTCCGCCTGCGATTGAGATCACGGGGGTTAATTATTATTATTAAATTTAGCGTATTAACATAATGCATTTATTTTAGTCACTTAATTTATTTTTTAATTAAGGTTAATAAATTATAGTAGTAATTAAATTAATTCAGGAAATAAATTAATTTCTGAAATTTATTTTAATCAATAATACGATTTCCAATTAAACAAACCCCTGTTTTCTAAAAACTCGCGGAAAGATCAAAGGAATATCGGTAACCCTTTTGAACAGACAGACAAAATACGGCTATTATTATAGAGAAGCCGGGAAACCCGGCGTCGATACGCCGGGGTAAGCAATCAATGACGAAGGTAAGTATGTAGAATAAAAAAAACTTACCTTATAAAACAGGCATAAACTTTCCTAGGGGATTGCTCAAATAGTAACCCATGCGTGATGTTTTCTACAAAAAAAGAGGAACAAATCAACACTCTACAGATACAAATTTAATAGGTTCAGGCTTGCTGGTCCGACATTTATGATGTCCGTATTAGCTGCTTCTCACAGGGGTATCAGTTTAGCCAGAAGGTTATCCAAAGAAAAAAGTTTTGGATAATCTTCAACCTCATTGTAGCCAGCTTTGAACCAACATATAAAGAGTTTAGAACTTCAAATTTTAGAGAGAATGTAAATTATGAACTAATTTAATGGTTTAATGTAGCTATGTGCAAACATTTACAGAGGTAGTCATGACAGGGGCAAGATAAATAATACAATGGCTTTGTGTAGAACTTAGTAACATTGAATATAATAACTGTCTATATTATTAACAAAGCGAACTAAAATAACTATATTATAATAAGAACTAAACATAAAGATAGAAACAACGATACGCTAATAGGCAACACTGATTTTTTTAATTTTTGACAAAATATTTTTACGTATGATATTTTTTGACATAAACTATGAATATTAGAAATATTGATACTAACTATGCATAAAGACTGCAAACATGTCATCTACAAAATATTGATATTGGCTAAACCTGAAGACTGAGGCAATTGAATTTAATGCGAAACTAAGAAAAAGCAGGCAACCCTTTTATAGAAGACTGACAAAGAGCTAATGATTTTTAAGTACCGTATGTTTTTTAAATAAACTATGAATATTAGAAATACTGATACTAACTATGCAAAAGACTACAAACACTATTACGTTATCTGCAAAATAATGCCAGTGGTATATTGATATGGGCTAAAACTGATACTGAGACAACTGTATTTAATGCCAAACTATAAAAAAAGCAAGCAAACTTTCAGAGAAGACTGACAAAGAACTGAATTTCAATGCATACTATATAATAAAACTGGAAATATAATGGAACTTCAAAATAATAAATTATAAATAACATTAAAAAGTGAGTGATATTGATCACTGACAAACAGGGGAGTAAATTAGTTTAATTAAAAGATTTCATGTATCAAAGTGGTTACCAATTAACGGTATTCCACTTTGATAGAGCACTGCCCCTGTTCTATCAGGATCGATCTGGCCCCCTCTTCACGTGTAGAGGGCCCAGGCCGCTCCCGCCAGCGGAAGCCCTCACGATCCCTGCCCCCGAAGCGACGCCACACCAAGTATGAGGCCTAGACCTGGGCCCCGGATTATGCCTGCGATACCGCAGATATGCTCGGTAGGATAGATTCTAAAATAGAGAAAATAATATATTGAGATTAAAACTTTTTCTGCAATAAGGTGATGACAATATGCGAGAGAAGTAGAGGCTATAAGGGATGGTTATGAAGGTGGAGCTTACATCGTTGCGGCCTCCTTGCTCTGATTGAGTTGTTGTTGTTGTTGTTGTTGCTGCTGCTGCAGCTGTTGTTGTTGTTGCTGCAGCTGGTGTTGTTGTTGTTGCTGCAGCTGGTGTTGTTGTTGCAGCTGTGGCAGCAGTTGTCGTTGTAGTTGCAGCTTGTATTAAATTTAAAGGCATTGTAGCCGTTGGTGGAGGTGCTGGGGCTCCAGAATTTTTGAATCTATCAAATCTTGACATTTTTAGGTAGCCTAAAAATAAATTATTTAAATGAAGTTGCATGAATATTAAGAGAGATAGAATTTGTGCAACTGAATATACATGTACAGCTACATAAATAGTGATTTTCTTAACAATAGCAGACCATATAAAATTTCTGCAGAAAGAATGCCCCTTAGGCAACCCTGGCTTTCATTTTGTGAACTTTAACTGGACTTCAACAAAGAGCATTTAGTGTAAAAAGTTTTTTAACTTAGGAAGGGCTGAAAAAATTTTATTTTGTGTTTGCAAGTCAATTTTGTAAATTTCTGAAATTAAAATTCTGTAAAATTTGTTTGTTTATAAATCCAGATAAAATTGACGTAACAGGGTGCACCGCGAGAAGGTAACCATTGGATTTCGCACCCCACCTATGAGAGAAGAAAAACATACATTTGAACAATAAAATATGACGCAAACTCTGACAGGCAGTGGACAACAATATTTTACAGTGTAGGAGATAGAGGTTCTTTTAAGAGGATATACAATTTAATTTAGCAACACCGCGTGCGACAACTGTGTGCCACAAAGATCAAGTAGACGCGGCACTTGTTCAGGCGTAAACACACACTTTAATCATTCAAGTTGAGGAACTATCTCCGATTAAAGCTAGAGACAGAACATGCTAACACTGTCAACACACCTATTAAGGCATGAGAACACCTGAAACCCATCATATAATGGTCACGTAGGCAATACACAACTTTGATAAGCCCCAAATCAAAATTCTAAGTTGCTTATTAAAATTATGTGATTGCAGGGTTAATGTTACATAACGACATGTAACACTAACCAATACTTGAAATCTTAGTGTTGCATAAAAGCGAAACATGAAAAATTATAATACTTGTGGAAAAATAATATTTTTTGTAAAACACCTATCTCCTACATAACCTTGCCTAAAAGTATTAACAACCTGTACTTTAACTGCTTGAAATGACCGAGCACGTGAAAATGCAACATAAAGTTGGCCATGACTAAAGCAAGGTCTACGTAAAAATATACCAACTTTCTCAAAAGTTTGGCCTTGACTTTTATTTATAGTCAATGCGTAAGACAATCTTAAAGGAAACTGGGTGCGTTTAATTTGAAAGGGTAGATTTGTGTTATTTGGACAGAGGGACACTCTCGGAATTAACACACGATCACCTCTACGAATACCGGTAAGAATTTCACAATCGATAACATTTGCACGCAGATTACGAACCATTAACCTTGTACCATTACAAAGACCGTCTTTAAGGGACAGATTTCTCAACAACATTACAACAGATCCAACTTTGACATTTAATTGGTGTGGTGGCATACCACTTGGAGTTAAGGAATTAATAAACTCCATGGGATATAAATCAATTTCTTCTTGATCATCCGAAACAACAGAGTCGATACTGTAATATGTACGGGTATCACCAGGAATTTGATTCAAAATTTGTTCATTTATTTCCAACGCTTCTTCGTTTGTTGGGGTTAGGATGACACAACGTGAAAATTCCACATCATCTAATTGACTAAAGATAGAAGTAACGATATTTTCATTAGGTTGCAGAACACATTCATGGGGAATTTCAATACAACCTTGATTTGGATCATCTGGTTTTTGTGGCACCCGACCACTACCAAGGTTTAAAAGAAATTCAGCAAAGACTTGCTCTCCTTCTCCAGCTCTCATGTTCGTGTGGTGGTAGAAAATTCGAGTCAAGTGCCAGAGTTCTGAGCTTTTCAAACAAACTTCTACAATTTGTGCAGGTCCGGCTCTTCTGACAACAGGGAGTACTTGACGGAAATCTCCTCCCAGAAGAATAACTTTACCTGCAAAGGGAATTTCACTTTTACATATATCCCTAAACATTCTGTCAATAGCTTCCAAAGCATATTTAGGTATCATGCTGGCTTCATCAAATATAATGATGACCTGTCTTCTTAAAAATGCTGCATGATCACTATTGGGTTTGATATTACATGTACAGCCGTCTAAAACAGGGACTGGTAACTTGAAAAGAGAGTGGGCAGTCTTACCATTCTGCAATAATGTGGCAGCAATACCTGTCCAGGCACAAGTAGCAACACACAGATTTCTCGCAATAACTTCCTTAGTAATGTAATTATATGTAAAAGTTTTACCTGTGCCACCTGACCCATCTAGGAAGAAAATATTGGCAACATTAATGTTATTATTGGTGACGGCATTTATAATAGAATCAACTACATGAACCTGCTCAGCATTTAACAAAGGCCTGATATTTACAGCCTCCTGCCTCTTTTCTTCAGCATTTGGCAAATCATCAAGCAAAGCTTCCTGTAAAGCAGGAAGACCAAAATCAGTAAGACGCTTACCAAATTGCTGAATAACCCCTTTAATTTTACCTAGCACCATTTGTTCTGCCTGTACTTCAGGGTGGTGACGTAAGTAATCCTCCATCATTGCAGCACGAAAGGTTTCCCACAATTCATGTGGGTTATTCGGTTCACCGTGAATCAATATAAAAGAAAACGCTTTTCTCATTTTAGATTGAGAAGCATATTCCACTAACTCGTTCATGGTGCGAATCCAAAGATTGTCATCAGCTAACAATCCTCGTGCTAAGCATGCATCCCTAAAAGAAGCATAAATATTTTCTTCGAAATGTCTTAAGTCGTCAAAAGACGTAGCACCAGGGACATGCAATAAAAGGACGCGCAAAAAATACCTTTCACCTTCGCGGATACTGGCATTATACATTCTACTTACTATCTTTTCAGCACCGCGTTGCCTAACTACCCACCGTTTTTGTTGTTGTGTATTCCGAAAAACAAAGTGGTAAGGTATTTCAGTGTAAAAAAATCGTGGCGCATGCTGGTCCTGCTGATTTAATTGAAACCAGGCTGTTAACATCGCCTTAGAATTTTCAGCCCTGTCAGCAGCAACAGCCTCGTTGCCTTCCCTAAAAAACACTTGTTGGTGATTTGGAAGGTGAACAGGAAGTCTTATGATGGAATGACTCTGAGTATGCATAGGAAATTCACAGATACGCCAAGTTGCTTCAGGTGCAGACACATATCTAGCATCTAAGAATGTTGTTACTTCATCATGATCGATGCGCTCATTGATTTCTATGTGTGCAGTATCATAACCTTTGTAAATATATTTATACAAATACTTAACACTTTCAATTGACACACACGCTTCCAAGTTTCTATGTGCCATATATTTTTTACGTAGGAAAGGGTATAAGGCACAACCCACCTATTATCAACATCTAAGTTTCGAATTCTTACAGTTCTTCCATTATCAGGGCGATGGTACATGGGATAACCACCCACATTTATAACAGTTCCGTCATTAAACTGCTTAGGAAAATGCTTAGTACACTCACCCTCTTTCATGCACGGAGATGTATTATTAAGGTGGCCACATGGCCCATGGATCATACATGACTTTATTATATCATACAATTCAGCATCTTGGTTTTGATCCGGAATCTGTGCACAAATTAATGAGTCAATATCATCAACATTTCGTAATTTAAACTCATTGTGTAGATGTAAAAGCATATGAACATGCGGTAAACCTCTTTTCTGAAATTCAATAACATCTACATGTGCACACAGAACACCCAATACACCGTCTTTTAAATCTTTTTTCAAAGCTAGTAATTTTAATTTAAAAACCCTTGCAACCAAATCCGGTCTATCAGAAGCAGATTGACCAGGTAACAAATTAGTAACAATTTCTGGCCATTTAGGATTGCATGTAAAAGTCAAGAACAAATCTGGCTTACCTTTCTTTGACACCAATGCCATTGCATCAAGGTACAACTGATGCATGTTGCGGAGTGAGCCGGAAAAGGTAGAAGGCAAGACAACAACATTACCTGCATGTAAGTTACGTTGATCTGCAGCATTTTGGAGGTAATCCAGAAGTCCTTGGTAGGACTCCGCTCGAAGCTGGTTTTGATTTCGTCGAATAAATGCAAGCCGTTGGCCTTCGACTTTAACATATGCATCTACTAAAAATTGCTGAAACAATTTGCCTGCTAGATGAAGGGCAGAAAATTCTCGCCTAATAGCTATGCGGTAAATATAATATTCCAACTGGGTTAGCCTATTTCTAACTGGAGTTGCATGCTCCCTGACATGGGTCATGTTTTGGTCCCAACCAGGCTCGCCACGTGGAAATAAAATGGGATACATCATAGGATCAATATTGCATGATGTATGAGGGATTTGCTGCAAAGGTTGATTGCGTGGATAAACAACAATATCTCTTGCAGCAGGAGGTGCCCCATCATTACCAACAAAGATGGCAGCAACTTCCTGGTGCAAGGGTGCATTATACCTTCTGCGATCATTACCCTCGCGCATTACCATACTTACAATAGAAGGCTGTCTATTTTCCGCTGCTGCTCTGGCTGTTTCTTCACGTTCCACTTCAGCCATATTTCGATAAGCTGCAGCATATGGAGAATCCCTGTTAAGAACATCTTGAATTATCTGCATTGTTTCACGATTACAATAAGCATGTGTTGGATTCTCAATACGGATGTTTAAGGCAGCTGCAGCCTCTACAATATACAATGGGCTAAAATGAGGTAGTTCATTTTGAGGAGGTAATAAAGCACCATACCTGTGAAATAATTGACCACATATTCTAAAACAGGGTGGCCCATGACCTGGGGGTGGTCGAATGTTTTCTGACAAAGAAGCAAAACTAAATGCATTATTGTATACTCTGATATACTTACGAAACTGTTTAGCTTGGGCAGAGTCGTTGCTTAACAATTCACGTATTTCAGCAGGAAATTGTAATTGTGACAACACTTAACCCTATTCGGTCCGGGGTTTTTCGAACATACTATGACCGGGGGGGGGGCGGAATCCGCCCCCCCCTCAATAACTCCTGATAGGGTTGTTCAAATTGAATCAAACTTGGCACGCTTATAGTACGTCATAAAAGGAACAAAATGGCAGCAATCAATTTTTGCTTGCGTCAGCACATTTTCTGTGACGTCATCAGAAGCTTGAAATTTGTTAAAAATGCCACTATCTGCTTAAAATTTAATTACTTTTGTTCCAGAGCGAATTTTTGCATTCTGTTTGAAGTTTCTGAAAGCTAAATAAAAGTTATTTAACATATTTTCCGGTTTTTACGTGGATCGCATAAAAAAATGCCAAAAATTGCCCGAAAATCCGGTTTTCCGATTTTCGGGTAAAATCCGAAAAAATCGGGAAATCGGATTAATCACGTGTCCAAATTATGCAAAATGGTTCTTCTTAATAAAATAAAGTTGTGTTGCAAGTTTCAAGTTCTAAGGTTAATCCTAACAGAAGTTATTAATTTTCCCCATTATAAGGATTTCATAGAGATTTTTAGGGGTAGTTTCGAGTAATGGCCAATATTAAAGCCTCTGAAGGGTATGGGACCTAAATATTTGGCATGCAGGTGTCTAATAGATAAATATTAAAACTCAGTATGTTTCAAAGCCATATAACATAGCAATAAGGAGTTATTAAAAAAAAACCGTCAGGGGGGGCGGAATCCGCCCCCCCCCGGACCGAATAGGGTTAAAATGATTTTCATTATTAAATTTGATAGCTCCACAATGCTCACATACAATATTAAACTCACCTGCAGAATGTGTAGGAGCTAAGACATTGTTAATTCTGGCTAAATTTAAGAAACGTGAACCCTAGCTCGATGACGCAATAATTTTGCCCTACGCCTTACTGCTGCTTGCTGGGGTAATTCATTTTCTCTATTCGCACGATGACGTTGTGCATCTACCTGTTGGCGAGCATTAGCTTCATGAACATTTTCATTAGCACGTCTTTGGTTGTGCCATACTGCATCTTGCTCCCTACGTTGTTGAGCTTGTTCATAAGTTAAATTGGCCACCCTTGCCCTTTCACGTAAAGCATGCTCAGCCCTCCTTTGTGCACCAGCAACATCAACATCATTTTGCAATCGAGGAAGTCGATAGGCAATATTATTGAGATCCGCATTTAAATTAGCATTTTGAGGTGGTGCATTAGCATAGTTATGCTCAAACAAATGAAGAACAGGGACATGATTGTTGAGGTTCATATTTAATATAGGATTTTGTGAGGGTACATTAGCATAGTCATCCTCCAACAAATGAAAGTCGTTGAGATTCATGTTTCCCTAGTAGGCAGTATGAAATAAAAAAAAGTTATAGCTAGCTAGGTACAACACTTTAGAAAATAGTGATGTATTTTTGTATGATTAGCTAGCTAGCTAGGTAATATTAAGGAAACTACAAAGAAATGTAAAGAAACAAAACAGTAGTAATAGTTTTAAAAAAGACTGTGTATCAAAAAGGCCTTCTATTCTAAGAAGTAGGTATAAAAAGCAATAAATATAGTTACGAAACTTTCCTTCACAACAATCGTCTTGCTCCGGATCTTATTCAAGATACCGATGCATTTTCATTTCAACGGAGGCTATCAGAATTTCGAAAGTGCTAATCCGATAATAATCGCAGCAAATATAATAACAATAGAATTAATTTTATCGCGCTAGCTGATTGGTTTATTTTTATAAAAATTGACAGCTGCCCAATTTAAAAGAGCGCAGGAAAACGAAGCCGGTAAAAACGGGGTCTGCCGTGGAACCGAAATAAAGCTGGAGGGCCGGGGGGATTTTCCGTGTGTCTCTCGCTACTTGCTCCGCCATGTTGCGCAGAGACAGACAAAATACGGCTATTATAATAGAGACTAGTCGATAAGACCCGTGGAAGAATCCACTCAGGCAGAAGATTATAGGTTGTTTTTCAGGTTTTGCTAACGTGTCAGCAGTGAATATACAAAAATTGGCAAAATGTAGTTTATCTGCTGCCTGTTATGCGTACAGATTGAAACGCTGATGAAAAAAAAATATAGGAGGATCATATGTGTTCACCAACGCATAAGGAGATATAAGTGTTTTAAAATTTTAAAATTTTGATGACGTCAGTAAAGTCCTCTAAAGTACAAAAAAAAATTTGCGTTAGAAATTTGTAATGTAAAATTCACTTAGGGAGAAGTACATTGGAAAAGAGAATCCTAACTTGTATTTTGATGTCGTGTGCCAGGACCCGTCAAAACAAAATAAATTTTTCCTAAAATTTGTTGACACATTGCTTCCAATGTGTAGAGCTTATTTATTTATTTATTTATTTATTTCACGAATGTTTTACAAGGATGGCCATTTCAGACATTATAAAGTCTGTTATCAACATGGGTCCTTGGAATAAATAGGATAAAAAATATTAGTAACAATAAAACAAGAAAATGTAAATGTACAATAAAAACGGTGAGTATAAAATATATAAACTGCAGAAAACACACAGACAAAAGGCTAAAAATCAAAATACCACACTAGAAAAATGAGTTGATCAAGACGAAAAACAAAAAACAAACAAAAAGCCATAAAAAGGACTAAATACGCAGATAATATTCTCTCAGTTGCGACTTAAAAATATTGTATGATTCACATTTTCTAATGTCCAACGGGAGTGTATTGTAAATATGTGCTCCAGTGTAACAGAAAGATCCACGAGCATATTCCAAACGAAGATTAGGTAATTTCAAGCTATTTCTGTTGTTACGTGTGTTTCTTGTGTGGTTTGTTTTTGTGAAGTAATTTTTAAAATTTTCACACACATCGTTGTCCAAGCAACGGCGAATGAAATTACAAGCTCGCATTTCTATCATATTGACAGTATCAGGTGGTGTCAAGAATTGATTTCCAATAATTGAAGTTGCTCGTCTATGTAAAGATTGGAGTTTGAGTAGTTGTGTCTGAGAATTCTTAAGGTGAACAAATCCGCAATATGTTAATACTGGTTGAATCATTGTTTGAAAAATTGCCAATGCAGCTTTTTCTGTAATCAGCGGTCGAATGCGATATAGTAAACGTAATCTACCGGAAGCTCTTTGATACGTTAAATCAAAGTTGCTGCTCAAATTCAATGATGGTTCGATAAGTACACCAAGATATTTATACGTGGATGTTACCCTCACAGTTTGGTAGCCGTAAGTTACGTTTAATGAGCTGTTTTGTTTAGAGAGGTTATTTTTCGATGTTCATCAGACAAAGAATTTTTGTATTGAACTTGCTGAAATCTACCAAACAAATAGTCTGTGAACCACTCGTGTTCGTCTCCAACAATTCCAAAACTGCTTAATTTTGACAGTAGTTTACCATGACTTAACATGTCGAATGCTTTTGTGAGGTCTAGAAATACGGCACCGACCATTTTGCCATCGTTAACCTTCAATTTCACAGTGTCGATAAAGATTGTTGCAGCCAGTTCAGTTGAGCGACGAGGCCTGAAACCGAACTGGTTGTTGTTTATTAAATTGTTACTTTCCAGATATGCAGTCAATTGTTCATGCACAACTTTTTCAATCACCTTGGATATAGCTGGAATAACAGATATTGGTCTATAGTTATTAACAGATGACTTTGCTCCAGATTTGAAAAGTGGTAACACTTTGGTGCGTTTCCAGTCACTTGGAAAAGTTGAAGTTTCAAAAGACATGTTAATAATATATGTCAGTGGTGAAGCGATTACCTCCATGCAGTCTTTGAGTAACCAGGATGGTAGATCATCTAGCCCAACAGACTTTTTACGTTTTAATGATTGTAGATGTTTCATGGTTTCATTAACAGTGATTGGTTTAAGTCGAAATTTTGGGTTAGATTTACTCGGTATTTCTTTATGATATTTCCAGACGGAGTTTGTCAACACAAAAGCAGATCTTTTAAGTGAATTTACAACATTAGAAAAAAATCTACAAAACGCATTAGCAATAGAATGTTGATCGGTTACCAATTTCTCGTCGATTTGTATAGTAGTATTCACTTGAGAGTTCGATCTAAGTGGAAATACTTTTTTTATCGACCGCCAGAAGGATTCTGGATTTCCGGTGTTCTCCTCAAATAACTGTCGCTGATACGTATTCTTTGCTTTACGAACTTTATTATTAACCTTGTTTCTTATTTTTTTTATAAGCAGTGATATCTGCTTCTGATTTGGTTTTACGCGATTTTCGTAACAATTTGTCGCGTGAGTTCATCTCCTTCTTGAGATCAACAGTCATCCAATCACATGGCTTACCGCGAACTTTTTTACGAATTAATGGAGCCATGGAATCGTAGGTGCGATATATAATTCCCTTTAACAAAGACCATGCTTTATTGACGTTCGTTGAATTATAAACATCTTGAAAATTCTGTGATGAAAGTGTTTGACAAAATTTATCTTTGTCATAATTTCGATAGTTAATAATAATAATCATGTATTTGGTTCCATTATTTACAAATGGTTCTTCTCCATAAAAAAAAAAAAAAAAAAAAAAAAAAAAAGAAAGAGAAAAGGTTAAAAGTTATTTGCAAATAAGTTATGATAAATTTATACATATAATACAATTAATAAAATACTATAAAATCCTACACTTAAGATAAGTCAAGACACATGGTAATTGGAACAGAACGCTGAGAAAAGGCTGAAAACAGGGAGACAAAAGAAAATTGGAAAGTGGAAAAAGTAGAAGACAAAAGTGCATAAGTTCGCCAATTAAATTGTAGCTTAAATAAATTGAATAAAATAGACATAAGTAGGCACAAGTTGCTAAGTAAATTGGGGTAGTAGACACCAGGACGCTAAACCACAAAAGATATATGTAAAATATGATGAAAATTATTCACTTGCTAAAAGTTAATTTGTTGAAATCGATTGAAGAGTTGAAGTACCATTCAACTGATCTCAGCAAGTCGTTAAAGATGAAAATAAAAATAGTTATACGTAAGAAAAGTATCACAATGACAGAAGCCTCGCTAGACCTTTGTCTTTGAAATACTCTTTCGCATCTGTTTTAAACCTGTAAAAATTTTCACAAACTCTTATTTTACGTGGTAGGTCATTATATATGTTAGCTTGTTCAGAAAACGTTTTTGCTTCACCATGTTGTAATGTCATTTCATTACCCAAACGTGGATTAAATGTGTTCATATGTAATGGAAGATAGTCTGGCCATGTATCAGTGTGTAAAGCTTTATGTACCAGTTTAACAGTCGCGAAATCAATGTTTTCTCTAACTGGCAACCACCCAAGATCGATAACGTCTGTTGTTTTCACATATCTTCCAAGAACATAAGATGCTGCTGTATTCTGCACTCTCTGAAGTCTATTTAATAGGTACTTTGGTAATTGGCCAAATACTACATTACTATAATTAAGTTTGGATAGAATGAGTGTTTCAGCGAGGTTCTTTCTCACATGATAAGGAGTAAATCGTTTCCATTGTTTAAGTGCTCGAATTACTGCATAGGAAGATTGTGTAACTTTGGTAATATGATTTTTCCAATTCAGATTTTCGTCAAAATGTATTCCCAGTATTTTTGAGATTGAGTTACGTTCGATTGAGCAACCATTGTGAATAATGTTACAGTCGTTGGTTGTTTCAAGATGATGATAGGAACTCATTTTGTTTGTTGAGAATAACATTTGTTTCGTTTTGCCATCATTAAATAGAAGGTTCTGATTGGTTGACCAACCAGATAAACTATTCAGATCGTCCTCAAGTGTTTTTGCACATGTTTTCAAATTTTTCATTTTGCAGTGTTGGTATAATACAGTGTCATCAGCATACTGTGTTGTGTTAGATGATACATTCTGAGACAGATCCATGACATACAAGTTAAATAATACTGGGCCCAGAATGCTTCCTTGAGGTACCCCAAAATGGATAGGTTGCGTGTTTGATGTTTTATCATCCACTTGAACAAACTGCTTTCGTTCGGAAAGATAGTCATGGATTATCAATAAGCTTTCTTTTGTGAAATTCATTTGGTGTAATTTGAGAAGTAAAGTTTCATAATGTACAGTGTCAAATGCTTTCGAGTAGTCAATTAAAACAGCCAGGGTTACCTCGCTTTTATTCATAGCTTTTTGAATATCATCTCTTAGTTTCAATAATATCGTTGTTGTCGAGTGTCCCTTCCGGTAACCTGATTGTGTTTCATTCATTAAAGACTGTTTATCTATATAGTCACAAAGCTGTTGTAATATGACACGTTCGTATACCTTAGACAAAACTGGTAACACGGAAATTGGTCTATAATCTGCAATTTGAGTAGGGTTTTCGATTTTTGGAACAGGACAAATTCTCGCCACTTTCCACGCACCTGGAAAAACTGTTTTATCAATACTTGTGTTAATTATATGTACAAGTGGCGAAGTGACGAAGTCAACAACTGGTTTCAGATATTTTACTGGAACACTATCAAAACCAGTAGAGCAATCATTCTTTAAACTCAGTAAAATATTTCTAACTTCGTTGTAATTAGTGTGTTGTATTTTGAAAGAGTTTTCACTGTTATTGATTGGTAGGTTTTCTATGAATTCGGCATTAACGGTGTTAGTGTTTTCTTTGTTGGTCAGTTCACTCGCCAAAGTACAAAAGTACTGGTTGATATCAGTTGGGCTGTGTCTAATTCGTTTGTGTTGTTGTTTAAGAATTTGATTAACTGTCCTCCACACTTCCTTTGGTTGCTTTAAAGAAAGTGCTTTTCTTAGAAACGTCTGTCTTGTTTCTTTGATGGTTCGTTTCAACTTTGACTTTGATTTATTGTAGCTTTCTCGATCGCTTACTAGTTGACTCAATTTGGATTTCATTCGTAATATCTCTGTGTGATTTTGTAACGAGCTTATTTTCGGGTCATTCATCCAAGGTGATGGAGGACGCGTCAATTTAATTTTTCTAAGCGGGGCATGATCATTGATACAGTCACACACTAGCTTATTCAAAACACTTATCTGGTCAGCAGGATCATCAAAACTGAAGACAAGATTCAATGGGAGATTTCGAAAGTCTGCTTTGTACTTATCAAGATTGAAAGCCTTCTCGTTCCTCTGCCATTTATATCTGGTTTCGTACCGCTGCTTTTTGATGTTCAAGATAACGTACGGCATGTCATGATCACTTATTTCATGGGTATATATAACATCTTGATGAATCAATTTTTGTGGTATATTACAGCTTATGTGATCAATTAGTGTTTTCGATTTTCTTGTTGGCTCAGTAATCAGTTGTTGTAGCGAGTATGAATACAAGATATTTTTATATCTACGAGACGATTCTGTATCAGCTAAGAGATCTATGTTGTAATCACCAGTTAAAATAATAACACCATTCCACTTAACACAGATTTTACTCAGCAAACTGTCCAGTTTTTCTAACCAATTTAACTTGATGTTTTCATCAGAACTCGGTTGATACATTACTCCAACTAAATATGGGGTGTTTTTGTTTCGGCCACGCACTTCAATCCATTGATGTTCTATTGATTGGTCGAGTTTGTTGAAGTCTTTACGTTCACTGGTGACAATATTATCTTTTATATAAAACCCTACTCCACCACCTCTCTGCCCTTCTCGATTTCTGAAGAAAGTTTCGTATCCTTCGACTTGAACGTAATTGTACTGATGAACGCTACCTTTCAACCATGTTTCTGTCACTGCAAGAATGTCGAACTTGTATTTGTTGATCATCAAATGAAACGCGTCAAAGGTGGAAGCTATCGATTGCGTATTAAGATGAGCGATAGATATGTTGTTACGATGTTCGTTTATACGTTGTAGGTGATCAACTAGGATGTTTTCGTTCGGTAATGAAGCGTCAAAGTCGCATGTGTCGTCTAATGATCTAACATTGAGGAATGGTAAAACGGTGTGAACGCAATTTGTACAAATCCAGTCATTGGGCGTAACAGATTGCTTGTTGCTCACTCTAATCGCAGAACAATTAAGGTGATACAGATTTTGACACACACAACACGAAACTTGTTTGCTGTTGGAACGAATAGTTTTCTCGCACTTCGGACATTTCGGTGCTTTACGTATTGTTGTTGTTGTTTTTGTAGGTCCCGGGTTCACTTCAATATCATTTGATAGTAACAGGCGAAGAGTGCAGACAGTATTTGCGTAATATAGTGTTCTTGCCTTTGATAGTCTCGATCTTTTCATCCGTGCTGCATTAATATTCCATTGTAAGTTAGTGCGGATAGCTGCTTTGGGAATATTTTCCACAGTTGAGTTATACTCATTAACGTGTAAAGCTACTATCAATAACAGAATGAAGCACTCCATCATAGATGCCATTTTTTATGAAGGAAAATGGCCGTCTCTGTGAATAAAATCCAATCTACTGAAAAACACTTTAATATCTTGTGAAAGTATCCACATGAAAATCCAAACAATAAACAACTTTCAATGTAATTCCAGTAACCACAACAAGTAATAGAACCACTTTATACTGATAATAAGTTCGTTATTTGTGTTTTAAAGGTAAATGAAAATATTTCTACGAAAGCACGTCCGTTCGCACGTCCGTCTCACTTCATATTATAGTTTCGACAATTTATTGTTTTGCTAACGAAACGGGTGTGATGTTGTTTTCTAATACAACATATAAGGTCATGGTCACTAAAAGAAATGGGGATGACTTTGGTATCCGCTATAACTGTGCAATTAGTTGTAGCGATAATGTCGATAAGAGTTTGTGACGTTTCCGCTATTCGGGTTGGTGATTTAATGACTTGTTTAAAACCGTGTAACGTTAAAGCTGTTTTAATCCCAACATGATCGTTCTTTTTCAGAAAATCGACATTAAGGTCCCCTAAGATTATAACTTCTTTGATACCGTCTAATGTTAATGACAGTACATCAGATAGAAGAGATGAAAAATCTTTATTAAGATACTTTGAATTATCCGGGGGTCTATAAATTACGGAAAGTAAATACGATTTCGCATTTTTTGGACATATTTCTAACCAAATACCTTCAATTTCATTTATTTCTAGATCGTGTCGCCTTTTATAAATAACATGATCAGCAACATAAAATGCTACTCCGCCTCCTTTTCCAAATTTACGAGATTTGTGTATAAATGTGTATCCATTAATTGCAAACATGTCCTCCGGTTCATCTCCCGTATGTATTTCCGTAAGAGAAAAAATGTCGATTTTTCTGTTGTTTATAAGAATGTTCGAAATCTCAGCAAAATTTGCCCATAGACCTCTAACGTTCAGGTGAAACATATTCATACCCTTTGCATTAGTAAATTCACGGATTTCATCTGTGGCATTAGGTCCAGGACACTTTTCAACATCACCGCTTAAAAGCAACAACACAAACAACCATCTGCTTCGTCTTGAGAAATATACTCGCGTTTTGTTAAGACTTGTAAAAAAGCACGATTCAATGTTACAAATACCACTACTCTCGAAAATATCCATACCACTTTTAAAATAAAGCGAATAGTTTTCATTTGAGCATAAGTAAAAACGTTTTTGCAGCAATAATACAACAAATAATAGAGCAGCCACAAACGCTGCTGCTTTCTGTGCTGCCATTTTTTAGAAACTTGAAACGCTGCTCACAATAATGTATAGAATCATGTACAACACCAACAATAATAATAAAGTCAGAAATAACACATCTCAAATATTTACATCGAATAAAGTGATTACGTTTGATTACGTTGAAAACCTTAAATATTTCAATTAGAAGTGTCAAAGACATCAAATTTATATCTGGAAAATCATTATCAAATATACAAAATCAAATATGCAAAAAATGTAAAAAATTTACCGGTTAAGAACAAAATATTTTTTTCTTAGTATGATGATCTGCAGTGACCTTTACCAACCATTTTAAACGTAAATGTTAAAAAGAATAAGGAGTAAATTTTGAATCAACAAAGATATTATTTTTGGAAAACATAGATGTAATGGTCCGTCCTCACAAAAGTTTACACAAAATGTCAAACAGTTCGGTTTTTGGGGAGCACATCCAAATCAACAAAAATCAGTTCATTTAGCAAGTTCTATATTGCTATTGCCCATAAATCTTCCACAAAAATGTTATGAAACACATCAAATTATAGAAAAATCAGGCATTTCATAAAATATAAAAAACAAAAAAGTTTTTGTCAGAACAATTAGTAATTTTTTTATCATCACCAAACACAGTTATTATATACCACAATTATAAAATTCTTAACAAAAACGTGAAACCATACAGTTTAGTTTTCACCGACAAAAGTTTATAACAACTATGAAAAAGCCATTAGCTTACACAACCGCCTTCAGTGGAATCCAATTCCACAAAAATTTGTTCTTTCAGTATATTGCATGTGGTCTTTTTCCCACAAAAGTTTACACAAAATTTTAAAAAACAGCAGTTTGCAACGTAAACAAAAACACGAATAACCATACTATCCTCTCATAAATTAAAATAAAGTCATAAACCCACGTAAATTGCCAATCAAATGTCTACTGTAAAAATTTCCTGGTATTTTACGTGTAGGCTGACAAAAGTTTAACAGGATGTCAGAAACAAAACAATAAAAAAATACTTAACACGCACGCTTTAAATTCTGAAAAAATTTATTCCACTTGTCATATTGCACGTGGTCCCCTTGTAAAGTAAAAATACATCCTACTATCCTGCAAAAGTCTTTGAAAGATTTTGTAGGTAGCTAGCTAGCTTGTTAGATCATAATTCGTGCTCATTAAAGAAGAGAAGTTTGGAAACTAAGGTATCTAGCTATAGATAATTAAAAAAGAGGAATAACAACATAAGTGATAGGTTAGAGCTAGTCATGGGATGGGGAGCTGGACTTGGAGGCTGACTTTAGCTAGCTAACAGTAGCTAAGATACCCAGTTAAATATACTTAAACTGGGAACACGTAGCTAAAACTAAAGCTAGCTATTTATGCTTAGTAAAACACATATAAAGAGAAACAATAGCAATGTAAAATTAATAACATTACAGTTCAATAAACCAAAGTTTTCCGTTTGTTAGTCAGCTAACAGCTTTACGTAGCATTTTGAATTTTAAAACAAACACATTAGTTACGCGCCCAGACATACATTAATTATGCAACAAAATGTATACAAATATGGTGGCTAGGTTTTTTTTAAAAAAAGTGTTAAAATATAAAAACTGGATATAACTTTTTTGGAGACTTCAAAGGAAATTTCGGCTACATCAAAAGAAAATTAACACATCCATTTTGCCTGTCACAGACAGACGGACACACTCTCCGTATTATTATAAGAGATTTTGTGAAAAATAAATTGGTGACGTCAGCATTTTTGGTGATGACGTCATCAAATATCGGTGACACATAGAAAAAGCCACCAAATTTGAATTTTGTTAATTGTTGTATAATTGCCTTGAATTTAGTTACAATAATAATTGAAACACAAAATATAACAATATAAACTAAGAAGTGACATAAAGCTTTTACAAACATGTAAAAAATTTTTTTAGTGAAATGTTGCCATGGCAACACTTCGGCATAATTCCAAAAAATTTTTTTTAGGAAAATAAAGCTAAATAAAAGTTAGGAAAAGTCACAAAATTTGAAGGTGTAACTATAAACACATCAAAAGTTATTAAAAAAAGAGAGGGAGGCTGAAAGAACATGTTTTCGGCAATTTAGCTGGGTGAAAAGAGACATGTAATTAACTAACTAGCTATCTTGCTAACCTGTACATACGCAGGCGTAAAAAGCTATTCTTAAAAAAAATATTTTTAATCATTTTTTTTACTTACAGAAATAAGTGCTCTCCCACAGGTGTAGTTTTAGTCAGACAAACTAAATAAATTTTCCAATTTTAAACAACTCATGTGACACCTAACAAAAAGTTTAAATTTTTGTTGGTCTGGTATGTATAGCTAGCTATAGCAGCAGACACGTCACAAAATTTAGCCACACCAGTCATATGTAAGCTAGCTAGAAAATTGTCAGGTTTTGAAACGAAATTTCGGTCTGAAAACACCACAAAAAGGATATACAGCTGAAATGAAGTTATCTACAAGACAAGGATAAAATTTATGTTGCTAGCTATACAATATATAACACATTTAAGTGATAATCAAGTGGAGTAATCTCTAACCGCTTTAGTCAGGCATTAGATTGCTAAGCCCTTTCTTAATCAGAAGTGTTTTAACTGGTTGTTTTTAGTACCTATAAATATTTTCCAAACACAGGTCAGGAAATGTGAACCAGACCTTGACCATGGTTATTAGTAGCACGTTGTATTGCTGTCTAAACGCTGTAAATATTGCTTCTGTGAAAACTCTGTTAAGCGTAGAAAAGGGAAGGGATTGTACCGCAGCGAAGATAGAAGAACTCTGGCCCTGGGATGCTTATAAAAAGATATTCAGCCAACATTTGTGAGACGTTGAAAACGTATTTCATACGTAGTTAGATAGCTATTTAAGCTAACCTTGATTTTTTTCTGATTGAATATAAACTAGCTAGATACTACAATAAAAGACTTACTATTTTTTCGAAACAGGTACTAGACTTTTAAAACATAGAAGCTAGCCAGCTAAATTGTGCTAAGATTATACACTTTATATACGTATTAATACACATGCCACAATAAAACTTACCTGAAGAGATAAAATAACTAAAAACAATAATAGACATATCGGTATTTTAATGATGTCTATAAAGTGGATAACTTTATTTTTTGTATCTATCCATCTGAAGATGTTACTACGTAACGAAAAGTTCGTAAAGGATAAAATATTTTTATTGTATACGTGTTTTGTGTTGCTATTTGCTTTTGACTGTTGAGAAATGAAATTACCACTTAAGCATCTGAAGCAAGCATTTTTGAGCATCGCATGGATATGTGAGCTTGTTTATCTGTACTCATCTTGGTGTTACTCACAATCAGTCACCATAAGATATTCGGTAAAAAAGTATGACAGGTTTAACAACAGGTTGTACACAGGACACATTTGTAAAGCAGATTGTTATCTGAAGTGTAAATAACCTGTATAAATATTGATAATAAATAAATTAAACAAAGGCCTTGTAAGAGCGTCACTGGACTTGTGATGTGTGTATATACCTAAAGGCATGTATGGTATGTTGTACGTGCATTTAAGTTGGAACCCGTGAGAAAACTATATAAACTATACCCGTTGGGCATGTCGGTTACCATAGATACCACCCAAAAGCGATATATGAAGCCATCTGAATTGTCATAAAATAAAATATTTTTTTTAATTTCTTATATGTTGTTGAACTTTTCTTATTGTTCTGCAATCCCCTTAGAAATTATAGCAATACCTTCAGTAGCGTTATCCCACAGTTATATAACCGCAGGATTTGATGAACATATTTTACCTTCTTTGTGACCTTTTGCAGATTCCTTGCAGTCTGCACTTAATGAGGGATTTAAACTGCCTGTTTTCGTTTCTTTTGTTTAACCCGAAGGAACATTTTAAAGAACATTCAGACATCAACCAAAATAATATGTAGCGCTTTGTTAAAGGTTCTTTAATTAATAACCGTATTCTGTGTCTGTCCGCAAGTAACGGACACACAACGTAGCAAACGCAATATATTTTTATCGCTTCAAGTAAAGGTGATGACAGCGTGTTGCAAATGGCGAATGGAACGTTTTGAAGGAAACATTTCAGTCGATAATGTGATAACTAATTTAATTTATATATCGCATTAGCAATATTGACCCATTACCAACATCGTACACAGCTACTCCTTATTTATACTCGTCGTTTTTATGTTCTTGCGCGGGGAGAAGTCGTGCTACAAAAACATGAAATGCGATATATGAAGGATGCGCAAACCCGTTAATTTATCAACAGGTTACGGAATAGGGTCCATATTAGTAGTACCGGTTTTTTGTCTGTATCTGCGCTACCACAGTAACCTCAGTATCGTTGCGCAATGTTTCAATTGCGCTACGGACGGACGTAATGCAAAAAAGAAATGAGAGGCACGTTTTCGCGTGGATTTATCCATTAATTACACACAATTCTATGTTATAATACTAAACTTTCCGTAGCTGCAAGTATTAAATCATAGATTATCGTAGACGTTCATGGGCTTCCAACTAGTCATTTTAATAATATCTTATTTTGTCAGTTTTAAGGCTGCAACAGGTCATGCATGAAACCTTCCAATTAGAAATGACAAATAAAATATATGTTAATAATGGTGAGTGTGTATGATAATAAAGGAAAAAAAGAACAACAACTCTTTTAGGTGAAATATATTTACGACGTTTCGGCCGTACGACGGCCATTCTCAAGTCCGTAGGGACAACGTTATGCATTATCAGAAAATAAACACAGGGGTATTGATGCAATGTTTCTATTAAGTATAGGTTTGTCCCTACGGATTAATAAGCTCTCTTTGAGTTCTAGATAGAAATTAGTATATGCGGTGGAGAGTATACTAATGTTGTCAAAACTCGGTACTTTATTGCAGTATATAACATGTTCTAGCACAGCACTACGATTTTGAGTTTTGACGGCTTTTCCAGTCAGAGAGGAAACACCCATATGTCCGCAAACTCTAACTTTCAAATGTCGTACGGTTTTGCCGTAATAGATGGCGTTGCAGCCATCTCACTTAAAGCGATAAACGACGTTTGAATGCATGGTTTTTGATGGGCGGTCCTTAAATCTGAAAAAGTGGCCAATTCTGCAGCTAGATTTAAAAATAACCCTCAGCCTACAACGAGGAAAGCTTTTATCAAAGGTATTGACTAAACGAGATCGTAGTTTAAGAGATAATTTACGTTAAGGAGATAATAGCCCGTTCCCATAAAGCGGCTAGTTTGCAATGCATTCTGGTCATTGTAGTAAAAGAAGTTTCGTCTGGCGAGATTCAAAACGTAAACAAAACACTGTGCGTATTTAACTATGGAGAGAATGATATTTGCGAACAAACTCGATCTTTTCGCCGTAATAAAACAATGTTAAGGATATATCTCCACAGCTTTGCACTATAGCGTTGGTCGCAAAAGCCAGTTTTGTAGAAAGGAGGAAAACATTTAGCTAGCTATGGAAAACGACGAAGATATTGCAATTTTTTTAAATGATTCAAACATGGAAATTGATCCTAGCTTTTCTCAAAGCTCTAGCACGGGACCAAGACATGTTTTTCGAGAAATAACAAACGAGGAGCTGGATGTAGATCAGGAATCTTCTTTACACGAAAATGTAAAAAATTGGTCAAAAGATTTGACAAATTTACCAGCCATCTCTCAAGCACACCTTTATAAATATCTTGTTGATGGAACAATATCTGTTGATAATCGAGCAAGGGGTGCAACAAAACATAAAGTTCTTGGCTACCAACTATTCAAGGAGAACTATGTTAAAAAAGTTTTTGTGAAAGATAACGTTGTGGGTGAACGTAACATGTTTCTTATGAAATGTTGTGTAGCTGCTTCTATGAAACGAAACGTTTATACTGTTTATGCACATTTAAGCCAAGTTACTGGAGAAATTTTTATGCAAAATGTACATGCAAAGCGGGAGCAGGAGGGTGTTGCAAACATGTAGCTGCAGCTTTGTATCAATTAATTGACTATAAAGAATTAGCAGGGAAAAGTGTACCTTCTGATAAGACTTGCACAGATATTTTACAGCAATGGCATGTCCCTGGTGAGAAAGCTAATGATGAAGCAATTCTGTTTTCTAATTTAATTTTCGAAAAAGCTGATGCTGAGAAAGACAAAAAGTGTTCGAGAAAGAGACCTGTTGTTTCTGGGAAGCGCAAGTTTTGTGCTACACCTCTATTCGCACACGAAACTAATACCGAAAAAATGAGAAAACTTAGCAAGGACTTACATGATCTTGGACAAGCCTTACAATTATCAGTGACTCTTGAAGGGAACGATTTCAAACCTTGTGACTTTTTTAAGACATCAGTAACTGAAGTAAATGAACCGGCAGTTAGTGTCGCTAATAACATTGAGGAGAAAGAATGTATAAATAAATTTTTTGAGAAAATGGATGATTTTGTGAATACTAGTGTTTTATCTGATGCACAGGAAGTTTTTACTGATATGCATTTAAACATTTCTACAATGGAATTACGTTCGATTGAAATGGATACCATTACCCAGTGCAGATGGCATCATTTCTGAACATAAAGGCATGGAAGTAAAATGTCCGTATTCGAAACGTTTATTTACCATCGAAGAATGTTGCACCGAAAAAAGTTTTTTTATGCATATGGTAAATGGTACCAGAACTTAAACTGAAGAATCAGTATTTTTACCAATGTCAAGGCGTTATGGGTATTTGTGACCTCGCTGAGCTTGATTTTATCGTTTACACAGAAAAAAGTTTATTCGTGCAAACCATTCAGTTCGACCGGAAATTATGGGAAGAGAAAGTGTTACCTAAATTGACAGCATTTGTAATGTCGTAAAGACATCGACGATGGAGAGGACTTGGGCAGAAGAAGAGGGACGATTTTGATGACACGAGAGTTATGATAGTGAATAGGGAGAAAGAGATAAACAGAGATATATTGTAAACACGTGTTCTTATTTAACCTATTTTCCCGATATTAAACTGGCGACGAGGAGAAGGGAATAACAGACGAAGATTAAATTCGACAAGATTAAATTCGACAAGATTTAATTCTTATCTGTGAAGTAATTTTAAATTTTTATGCACTTGCGATGGCTGTTCGAAATCTTAATCTGCCAACCTTTCCAGAGTTTTCCACAGAAGATGTGTCTACACTCAGTTCGCGCTGGAAGAAGTATAAACAAAGATTTGAACTTTTGTGTCACGCTATTGGGGTCACAGATGAGTCTCAAAAACTAGCTATGTTGTTGACCTACGTTGGAGATAGCACGTATGAAATATATGAAAATGTTAAGCCTGAACGCGAAGAAGATGTAACATATCCGAATGTCATCGCGGCGTTAGAAAAACACTTCGAACCACAAGTAAATAAAAGTTACGAAACATATTTATTTCGCAATATGATACAGCAAGAAGATGAAACGATACATCAGTATTTTATACGATTAAAAGAACAAGCAGTAAAATGTGACTTTCACGATAAAAATTTGGAAATCAAAAGACAGATTGAACTTTCTACTACTAACAACAAGTTACGTTTATATAGCTTCAGAAATCCTGATAAAACCTTGGAAGAAATACTGGTGACAGGAAAGACTTTAGAAAGCACCATACAGCAAGCAGAAGTTCTTCAAAAAGCACAGGCGAACGATACAGAGCGAATCAACGAATTGCGGTCGGTTTACACCGACCGCCGAGGTAAGCCACATTCTTTAAACCAACGAGGAATGAGTAAAAAAGGCCGACCTCAAAATGCTAAATGTTATCGTTGTGATGGACCATTTCCCCATCAAAACAGATTCCCTGCTGAAAACCAAATTTGTAACGCATGTGGAAACCAGGGTCACTTTTCAAAATGTTGTAGAACCAAAACATATCGACATCAAAACACCCGAGCACGTCTGCGGAGGGGATCCTTTTACCAATCAAGACAGCCCTTGAATAACGTTACTCATTCGCCGTTACACGATTTTTCTGCTATGCAAAATACCCTTGAAGCTGAAAGTGATGATGAAATGTTATTTTCTATCCAAACTTTGTATGATTGTGAACATCCTATGATTAGTACTGTGTCTTATTCGTCTGATGTTGTGAATTCTCCATTCGATAGCACAGAAAACACAAGTAACAGTAACCACAGTTATAAGAATAGTAAGCAAAATTCTGATTTCAATACTGTTGTTAAATTAGAAGGAGTAAAAGTAAATTTTCTAGTCGATACAGGAGCTAGCATTAACATTCTCACATTGCGTACTTTCAATCAGTTAAACGAACGCCTTCCAAAAAAATTAAATCTACTCAAAACAAAAACAAGCGTCGTAACGTACGGAAGTGACACTTCAAATTTGAAAGTTTTAGGACGCATTAACCTCTAAGTAGAAACCACCTCTAAGATGATTAACGCGCCATTTTTCGTGATCGACACTTCCCATAGAAACCTATTATCAGGCCGAACAGCAGTTGATCTTGACGTCATTTTGATGAAAAAACAAGTTTTTTCTTTACAAAATCAGCGAAGCATGCAGCCAAACTACAAAGCACCTGATAAACTAAAATCAAAAGAAAACATTCCAACACACCTCCGCAGAGTTTTAGAAAGTTATAAAGATACCGTGTTCAGTGAGAAAATCGGAAAACTGAAGGACTATCAAGTGCATCTTCATATAGATAACAACGTACCCCCAGTAGCGCAAAAAGAAAGACGCATACCTTTTGCTTTACGAAAGCGAGTCAATGCAGAAATCGCCAAAATGGAGAAAGCAGGCATAATAGAAGATGTCACAAACGAAGCGACGCCATGGTTAAATCCGCTAGTTATTGTTTCCAAACCCGAGGGAGGAGTACGAATTTGTCTCGATATGAGAGAAGCAAACAAGGCTATTAACCGAACAAGATATCCAACCCCCACCGTAGAGGATTTTAAAATCAAGCTAAGTGGCTCAAAAGTATTTACCAAGTTAGACATGCCAAGTGCTTTTCATCAACTGGAATTATCCGAAGATTCACGACCTATCACCGCTTTCCAATCCGAAACTCGAATAAAACGTTACACCCGCCTGATTTTTGGCGTGAACTCCGCGTCGGAAGAAATGCAACATGTGCTTAGATCCTTAATAGCAGACATCAATGGAGTTGAAAATATTGCGGACGATTTATTTATATTCGCAAAATCTCAAGAAGAGCACGACGTTACTTTAAACAAGGTGTTAAAACGTTTCGAAGAGAAAGGACTCACATTGAACCTGGAAAAATGTGTATTCTGCAAAAGCAATTTAGAATTTTTTGGGCATATCTTCTCAGAAGAAGGTATGAAACCAAGCCCAAAGAAAATTGAAACCATTACAAACATGCCTCAACCCGAAGATGTCAAGTCACTTCGAAGCTTTTTGGGACTCACCAACTACATGCAAACATACATACTGGACTACAGTACAATAACTTATCCACTTAGACAATTGATCAAAGAGAAAGCCGAATGGAAATGGACATCCGAATGTGAACATGCCTTTGCTACTTTGAAAAGCGCTTTGAGTAGTGAATCCTGCTTAGCATATTTTGATGAAAACAAAGAGACATTTATGTTTACAGACGCTAGCCCATATGGTATATCCGCCGTATTGTTGCAGAAAAGCAAGGGTAAAGATGATGTTAAGGTTATATCTTATTCATCCAAATCCCTCACAGAAACTGAAATGAAATATGCACAAATCGAAAGAGAATGTTTAAGCATCGTTTACGGATGCGAAAAAAATCGCTTGTACTTAATCGGTAGAGAGTTCACCATATTCAACGACCATAAAGCATTAGTCAATCTCTTAAATAACCCAAAATCCACGATACCTCTGCGAATCGAGCGACTAACACTTCGACTTCAAGGTTACAACTTCACAATAAAACATGTAAAGAGTGCAGAAAACATATCAGATTACGCTAGCAGACACCCTCACACCTTCAGCGACGACAAAAAAAGCAACGGTATAAAAGAATATGTAAACTTTACAGTCACATATGCATGTCCAAAAGCGATTACCCTAGACGATATTAAAACACAAACTTCACAAGATAAAATATGTCAACATCTAGCCAGTATTATAGAAAAGAACAACTGGCACCTACTAGACAAACCGACTAACTACCCTGATTTAAGTAGCAAAGAACTAGACGAGCTGAAGCATTACCGCAAGTTCAAACACGAACTCACCGTATCGAACAACAAAGACATTGTCTTAAAACAAAGACGCATTATCTTACCAAAATGCTACCATAACATTGCTGTTACATTAGCTCATCAAGGACACCAAGGTGTTCAGAAAACAAAAGAGTTACTCAGATCGAAAGTTTATTTTCAAGGAATAGACGATATGGTTGAAAAGAAAATTTCAAACTGCATTCCATGCCAAGCTGTTACACCAACAAGAGCAGATGCGCCTATCAGAATAATGGATATACCAGAACAAGTTTGGGAAACTTTGAACATTGATTTTCTTGGACCATTTCCCACAGGATACTACCTATTTGTCGTGATCGACCAAAGATCTAAGTTTCCAGAGGTGGAATTTCTCAAGAGTACCAAAGCTGAAACACTGATACCTTGTTTAGATAGAATGTTCAGCACATACGGTAATCCACGCAACGTTATCTCCGATAATGGCCCACCATTCAGCTCGCAGAAAATCAAATCTTACTTCAAACAAAGGGGAATAAAACACAGACGCATCACTCCACTATGGCCACAGGCAAACGCAGAAGCAGAACGATTTATGCAACCGCTTAATAAAATAATGAGGACAGCTAAACTAGAACACAAGGATTGGAGGGAAGAAGTTTATAGATTCTTATTTGCTTACCGCTCCACACCTCATAGTACCACCAAAGTTGCCCCTTCAGAACTGATGTTCAATAGGAAAAATTAGTTACTCAATACCATCAATAGACAACAAACTAACATACGAAAACCAGCAACAAATAGCCACTGACAATGACAAAGCGGCCAAAATAAAGAACAAACAGTACGCAGATGAACGTCGACATACGAAAGAACCATCGTTATGTGAAGGAGACCGTGTCATTGTCAAGCAACTGAAGTACAATAAGCTTTCCACTCCTTACAGCATACAACCCTACAGAGTTACGAAAATAAATGACACAATGGTTACCGCTCAATCGGAAATTGACTCATCCAACATCACAAGAAATATTTCTCATTTTAAAAGTATCCCGACAACTGCACCTACTCCTATCATTGTAAAGGAGGAGGAAGACATCGCCATAGAGCCACAACTTCCAGTATCGCAACCCGCAAACAAACCTCCATTCAGAAACTATACACCGCCCAACCAAAATCGCAAAATTTATCCCACCAGATCAAGAAGACCAGTTCACCAGTGGAGGAAATACTGAACACTATCCATGTGTAAATATAAGGACCATATAAGACATTATGTTAAAGAAAGTTAGTTCAGCAGTCAAAACCCCTGACATTTTATATGAACGTTGCCTGCTGTTGTTTTGTTACATTTAGATACGGACTACGTGCATATCGTCTAGCGAAGGGGAAGATGTAATGTCGTAAAGACATCGACGATGGAGAGGACTTGGGCAGAAGAAGAGGGACGATTTTGATGACACGAGAGTTATGATAGTGAATAGGGAGAAAGAGATAAACAGAGATATATTTTGATTTTCTGGCTTCTAAGATTTTTTCTGAGTAAAGACATCTAATATTTCTTATATATATTGTATTACATATATATATCATATACAACTAAATATTATGTAGAACTAAATTTTATATCATGTAAAATCACAGATGTTTTAGTCTTCTGAGTGTTCTGTTATTAGTGGTTGCAAAAAGTTTACTAAGTAGCAACATATTACCCATATCTTGTTTAATTCTGGTGCCATCGAGAATTGAAAAATTGATTGAAGTATTCGATAGTTTTTTATTCGTTCAATCGCCCGTTCTACATGAATTCTTACCGAAGCTATTCGTCTGGTTTCTAGCTCTTCAGTCAAAGACAACTGTGATTTTCCATTCATAAATGGTGGTATGTGGAGTGATACATTTTCTGGGAGGTCATCATTAATATTGAAACCTCGGTCTGCCATTAGGGAATCACCTGGTTCTAGTAGTTTTAAAATCCCACAATGTTGTGTTATTTTTCGATCACTTGATCTTCCAGCGTATAAGTCTGAGACAAATGTAATTTGTCCACTAGGTGCTATCCCAACTAATCCTTTAGCAGTGTTGTGATGCTTGTAATTTGAAAACGTGGCAGACTGGCTTCGATAAGATGTTGGCATCTCAGTAAATATTTCTGTACAGTCAATTATGCATCGTGTTGTAGGATACAAGTCCTTGAAACTTTTTGGCATAGTGTATATTATGGTTTGTTTAGAGGCCCATATTGACAGAGCTCTTAATTTTGTATGCAAAAAGTCAATCCATGTTATAAGAATACGACTAGCATCACTTGACGACATATTGAATCGCACTCCCAAGTCTTCTACAGGAAAAGCACACCGCAAGCGTACCAAAATCATAAAAAACTCCTCCTCGGGTGTTAGTGTTCTCGAACGTCCTTTTTTGATTTGATTTGAATCCTTTTTATGCATAATAGTGCTAGAACCCCAATAATTCAGAGAGCTAGCAGCAGGTTGTAAATATTCAACAACGACACAAAATAGGTCATATGATTTAAATCCTGTGTAAAATTTAAAATGTGCTTTATTGTGCTTAAAACGATCTAATGTAAACTTGGTTTTATTCAAAGTGTCTGATAATTCATTTATTTGATTTTGTAGTTCTTTTTCTTTTTCGAACTTGTTGACTCCAAATGTGACACCTTGCTTTTAAGCTCCTGTATCTCTTGCATTAATAGTTCTTCATTAGTAAGCTCTGGCACTTTTTCATTTTCTTGTAGTTCAGGTAGCTTTCTTTTAATACCAAGACTGTTTTTAGAAGTCCTAGGTTTATATACTTTTGGTTTTACAGTCTTTGGAACAACTGTTAGGATGTTATTCATGTAAGTTTTTTTCCCACCCTCAAAGTGTTCAGAACATACTCTGTGTCCATCAGTTGCTACAAAATTAATGACTAATCTTGCCTAGCCATATATTTCGTAACTCAGGATATTTTGGAATTACATAAAACGACAAGTCTTTGTTTTTCTTTGAGTTGTTGTAGCACAATGGGACACAACAAGTGAAGCCACCAACAGGACTCTTTAACCCTGGATTTTCTCGTTTTTCGGTATGTTTATCGGACTTCTTAACCCTATTCAGTCCGGGGGGGGGGGGGGGGGGCGGATTCCGCCCCCCCTGACGGTTTTTTTTTAACCCTAACTTCTTATTGCTATGTTATATGGCTTTGAAACTTACTGAGTTTTAATATTTATCTATTATTAGACACCTGCATGCCAAATTTTTAGGTACCACACCCTTCAGAGGCTTTAATATTGGCCATTACTCGAAACTACCCCTAAAAATCTTTATGAAATCCTTATAATGTGGAAAATTAATAACTTCTGTTAGGATTATCCTTAGAACTTGAAACTTGCAACACAACTTTGTTTTATAAAGAAGAATCATTTTGCATAATTTGGACACGTGATTAATCCGATTTCCCGATTTTTTCGAATTTTACCCGAAAATCGGAAAAAACTGGATTTTCGCGCAATTTTTGGCAATTTTTTATGCGATCCACGTAAAAACCGGAAAATATGTTTAATAACTTTTATTTAGCTTTCAGAAACTTCAAACAGAATGCAAAAATTCGCTCTGGAACAAAAGTAATTAAATTTTAAGCAGATAGTGGCATTTTTAACAAATTTCAAGCTTCTGATGACGTCACAGAAAATGTGCTGAGGCAAGCAAAAATTTATTGCTGCCATTTTGTTTCTTTTATGACGTACTATAAGCGTGCCAAGTTTGATTCAATTTGAACAACCCTATGAAAAGTTATTGAGGGGGGCGGAATCGGTCATAGTATGTTCGAAAAACCCCGGACCGAATAGGGTTAAGGCAAAATCAATATCAATATCTTCTGAAGGTCCAGATGTATTGGAATGTTGTAAAAACTTTTGAGAAAAACTGTTTTCAGGTTGATTAAGAATAGCAAAATCAGTATTTTCTGTTTTTATACCTGTTGCACTAGCCATGTTTATTTTGTTTTTACTACAACTACCATAATGCATTGCGACTTCGCCTGTTTATGGGAACGGGCTATTTACCTTAATTTACTTTAACCTTTCGGTCCGGGGGAGGGGGCGGATTCCGCCCCCCCCCCCTGACCGTTTTTTTTAATAACTCCTTATTGCTTTATTGCTATGTTATATGGCTATGAAACTTACTGAGTTTCAATATTTATCTATTAGACACCTGCATGCCAAATTTCTAGGTCCCATGCTTTTAAGAGGCTTTGATATTGGCCATTACTCGAAACTACCCCTAAAAATCTCTATGAAATCCTTATAATGGGGAAAATTTAATAACTCCTGTTAGGATTATCTTTAGAACTTGAAACTTGCAACACAACTTTGCTTTATGAAGAAGAATCATTTTGCATAATTTGAACACGTGATTAATCCGATTTCCCGATTTTGTCGGATTTTACCCAAAAATCGTAAGAAACCGGATTTTCGGACCATTTTTGGCAATTTTTTAGTCGATCCACCTAAAAACCGGAAAATATGTTAAATAAATTTTATTTAGCTCTCAGAAACTTCCAACAGAATGCAAAAATTCCCTCTGGAACAAAAGTAATTAAATTTTAAGCAGATAGTGGCATTTTTAACAAATTTCAAGTTCAGATGACGTTACAGAAAATGTGCTGACGCAAGCAAAAATCTATTGCTGCTATTTTGTTCCTTTTATGACGTACTATAAGTGTGCCAGGTTTGATTCAATTTGAACAACCCTATGAAAGGTTATTGAGGGGGCGCGGACTCCGCCCCCCCCGGTCATAGTATGTTTGAAAACCCCCGGACCGAATAAGGTTAAGGTAGTACAATAAAGTACTTCCAGCTTAGGAACAGTGTCAACAACCGGTTTCAGGTTAAGAAATGACTTTATACATTGATCAATTAAGCTGGAAGGATAGCCATTTCTTAACAGTATATGTCTCAGATCACGCATTTCCAAATGGAATAATCTAGAAAAATCAGATACAATGTTAAAATTTCTAAAATCAGAGTCAAAACTAAACCAGTTTTATATTCGTCAGGAAAAATGCTGCGTAAATTGCTATAAACGCCACTAAATGTGGGCTTTCTATAAATAGACGTAACAAACCTAGCGGTCTCACGAGTAACAGAAACGTCGAGAAGCGGAAGACGACTTTTAACTTCACTTTCTGACGTAAAAGATATGTTGATGTGTTGACTGTTAAGATAAGCCTTAAAAAGAGGCAAGTGATCAGAAGATGAAAAGAGAACAAACAAATCATCAACATATCTTCTATAATATACAGGTTTAAATTTTGAGGGGCTGTTATCCAACCAAGTCTTTTCATAGTGACATAAGAATGCATTGGCAAGACTGGGACCAAGAGGTGAACCCATGGCAACACCGTCGACTTGTTTGTATAAAGTAAAAAAGAATTCCCTGTAGCTAACAATAAAAGTTGTCTAAAATCACCTTTTCTCAAATTATTAACTTTCTAAGTGTCCTCATATAAAGTTTCAACACAAGTATCGATGGTTTCATGTAAAGGAATGTTAGTGAAAAGCGAATCCACGTCTAACCTAGCCATATAAAGTTTAGAATCCTGGTTTCTGATTTCATTAGCAAATTAGCAAAAAGTTTTGAATAGCGAAATTTTTAAATTCCACCATATTCGCTTTTTGCCTTATCATGCTGAGTATGCTAAATATCGCGTTAGTAGTATTGTTGTAATGTTGTTTCCTGCGAAGATATTTGGCAAAAAGGTAGTGGAAACGACAAGGGGGATACACGTGGTTCATATTTAGCCAATTACAGCAATAAGTTATCTTGACCAACTTAATCGCTCATCATTACAGCAAGAAATACTATACTGTATTACATTCATAAAGATTATGACTTTTCATTATGTGTGTAGCAACGTTTTCTGAAGACTAAAAAATATTACCAAATTTATAGGACAGTCAAACGTTGTTACATGATTCAATATGTCTATATAACCTACAATTCTTTGTTCATATAATCTGATTTGTATTGAAAAATCTCATCAATAACGATTCAGTCAATGATTCGCTTCATGTTAAATTGACTATATTATTTTGATACTATTTCTACTGGCAACCACATTCGTCTACTATCATATCGGAGTAAAACATTATTTTAATATTATCAAACAATACTTTCAAAGGTGACATTTTGGTTGGGACACAACATGGCGAAGGCACTTGATCATAAGCGATAGCTACGTTTTCATAATCGGCATGTTTTGAGTTATAACGAGGGCATTTCCCCCTGCAGATTCCAAAGTTGTAATCTGTTGGTGCTATTATCCACTCATTCCACCCAAGATCCTCAAAGCTGACGTCAAATTTTTTCAACCTGCATAGTTTACGAGCATTTCTTTTATTGGCGAGACTTGTAGACCTTTTTGGCGTCTTTTTATCTTTTCCAAATTCACCATGTGACAACATTTCATTTGCATTGATTTGATTACCAGAGTCACTGTAGAGGAATAAAGTTAAAAGTGGTAGATGTTCGTCCAAACCATTCAGATTGATACCACAGTCAGCCAAGGTTTTCTTTTTCCCTTTTAGCGTTTTACACTCAATTAATAGACCGTCATTTTCAGACGGATCTTGTTGCCATGCTAAGGCGGAGATTGTTGTATCAACTTCATGCCACTTGGACTGCGTTGTATAGATGCTTAAGCTGCCTATCAAATTAGGACAAGCTCCTCTCTGTATTTGCGATACCAATAATTTAAACCTGTCATTGGTTGATTTCGCCTCTTCAGCATTTACAAAAACTCTAAGAGCGGATTTGATTATTCTTTTATTTTCGACACATTCCATTGTTTTAAAAGAAATAATACCTTCTGGATCACTATAGGTTGGTCGTCCTAAAAATAAAATAAAATTTAGATATATTAAACAAAGTTTAAATATATCATAATGTTGAAGCTATGGATGTTTTATTTTGCTTAAAATGTCTCCAGTTTCACCAAACTGTTCCAAGTTGAATGTTAAGGAACAAGGCCACAAAGAGGAATGAAAGACAACAGCTTTTTTTAATTAACTGGAGTTATGTTGTGATTGTATTGATGTTGTTTAAAGGAAAACTTACTTATTAACTGGGAATAATCTCTTTCCAACGGAAGAATTACTTGTCTTTAAATTATTTTAGCGTGAGTTGTTGCTATTATTGCTGACTTGTTATTGTGATACAAATTTACCCGTTATTTTTTAAAAACCAAACCTTTTTTTCTGTTATCATGTTGTGAGGGCGACTGAAAACTTTAAAAAAATATTTTTATCAACCCCCTTTTTTCTTTTTCTTTACTTTTTATGTTAAAATATCAAGTATTTTCTTGTTTTTGTTTTATAACAATATTTTTTTGATTTTCGTCGTCGCTATCCAGGCTAAAGTGCTGGCACCGGGTATTTTTCAGTTTTTTGATATGCCAATGAGAATGGCCTTGTTTCTTTTCTCAACGAATCTTAACACAGGTTGTTTAACTGATCCTCATGAAACGCTCACAAGTATTCTACGTTTAGCTAGAGCGTTTTGTGGACAAAATACAGGCAGTGATGATTTTTTACTATTGCTGCTCGATAGCAAAGTCAAAATGTTAGCTATGTACATATATATTATGTAAACGTGTGAAGTGAAGAAAACATGCCACTATTTGCTCAAATATCAGATAAAGCAACAAGCCTTAGAAAGAAGGTTGCATCAACTTTCATACAACGCAACCTGGGATCCAGTGAAAGACTTGAAGGGAAAGCTTTTAGTGTTGCTGTTCAAGGTTTTATTAACGTGCTGAATTGGTTCGCCATTTGTTTTCTAAGGAATGGTAACTTTGATAAACAGCTTCAAATAAAGTGTGAATAATATTATCAAAATATTATCACTATTGATGCAACTGCTAGAGGAAGCATTGACTAAAATACTTGCGGAAAATGGATGAATCACTCCTAGATATTGGTACACAACTTTTTCTATGACCAACTGCAGTCTTTTGTGTGTGATCAGAGATAACTAGGCTAAGAAAAGGACAACGGAACAGAAATGACTAGCTTATCGTAGTAAAAGAAAAAAAAATTGATAAACGAATGTCAAGCTAAAAGAACATTATCTATGAGATCAATTTCAAACAGAAGATAATTTAAAAATTCCACAACTACACACATAGCGTGTGTCGTCCTTTTGACGAGACTGTTCCAAAACAAACAGCAATCTATCTTTTCTGTTGACTACATAATTTTATGATTTAAAAAAATGAAAAATTGCCAGTAACATGCAATCGTGGAGGGACAAGTGAAAACTGCATCAATATGCAAACAGCTGTGTAGCTACTTAAACTGTATTTTTGTTGTTTTAACGCTGGTTAAGGAATAAAAGATCTAATTGCAATTTAAACATATTGTCATATAATATTTTGCCGATTAATCGCCTCATGTTAACATGTTAACAGGCTACTTTAATCTGTCTCTCTGTTTGCCTCTCTGCCTGTCTGTAACAGGCAAAGTATATGTGTTCATTTCATTCAAGCGTCAATTACAATAATTTAACGTCAACAGCTTAATTTAAAATAATGAAGACATTACAATGCACTTATAACTTAAGTCCAATTAAATTTGGAAACAGTATGGTGACGTTAGTAACTTTTGCGATGTCTGTAAATAGGAAATTGGGTCAATTCCCCAAGCCTGTCATCCAAGTGGGTCATCCTACCCGTTTCGGGGAGGACGGGTTGATGACAGCATTTCTAAAATTTTAAACAGATACTTATGTTATTCTCTGCTTTGCGCTTTCGAACAATCACCACGATTAACAAAAAAGGGAGACATCAAAATGCGCTGGCTAAATTAGCACTCTTACAGCGGTTTGCAGTATGACTGGAAAGAAAACACATAACAACAAAATGCCACTTACTCGTAAAAGGAATAGGAAGAAGAGCTGTGATTTCATTTGCTCCATTTAGCTCGTAATTTGGATCTTGATAGATCCTTTTCAAGTACACACTTGACGAGGTAACCCGTTCTTGTATTTTATCACGCTGAGTAATGGCTGGGGTGTCTAATTTATTGTGGCCAACATACTGCTGCTGAGTGTCTGGAGAGGATGCGGTCGTTTTGTTAATAATAATACACATAAATGCAAGTAGTACGCTGGTAATATACAAAAAGGCCATTTCGGATATCAGAAGAATTCCTCTTTAGCTTTATTGTCTAAACAGAAGTTACACAAATTGTAAAAACCAGTATTCTCTTTATATAACTTTCATATAAGGTAGACATCGTCATTTGTCCCAGACAGAATCTTAAAAAAGTACACATTTCATTTATAAGAACGGAATTAATACTGAAAGTGCAAAAAAATACGGACATAAGTACGTATCTTATTGCACTTCTTCTAATTGTTTTAGTAGATTTTAAGATATATAAATAGTCTCTTTAATAATAGCCGTATTCCGTTTGTCTGTTTGTGCGCGAGAAAAAAGTCGTGTTTCAGAAACACGAAATGTGATATATAGATTATTTTGCCTTTTCGTGATTTTACAAAAGCTTTCGTTTAATTTAAAAATTCTTATACAAAAGTCCTGGGTAGTTAGCTTTTATTGTTCCCTCGATGCAGTTTCTTTGTTATGAATACGTGCACGGTCAAAGTTACGGACAATTAACATTGCGTTGTCTATTTCGTTAACAGTTTTAATTATTCGCGCCTTTTTAAAGAAATTACCAAAAACAAGTTTTAAGATAAGAAGAAGAGAACAACAAAATTTTTAAGAAGATTTTGTAAGTGAATTTTGTGTTTGTTCTTAACATGAATTCGAATTTTATTTCGTAAATTTTATTTCATTTTTAACCATTTACACTTTTTTTAAGAATTTTTATGTGAAGCTTGGGGGTTGCTTATTTTTTTGCTGAAATTGTTCTTATTATGTTTAAGCAAAAAGTGTAAGAAAATGTCAAATTTAGTTTTTTAAACGCTATTTAGAAGAGGAGCCTCTTTCTGAACCCCAAACAGGCCGTAAAAATGCGCGAATTATTGTTAAATATATGAATTTTACGAGAAAGTGGCGTAACACTACTTTCCAAAAACTATGGTCCGAAAAAAGAGAAATGTGTAGCTTATACTGGTTCCGTGCCTATAAGTGTATTTTTTCAGGGACTGTGGCTACCGCAGTGTAATTTTATTACAGGTTCGCGAAATAATTACGGCGGCGAATTCCCGTGGATTGTCCCACGGGCTAACGACTAGTCTCTTTAATAATAGCCGTCGTCTGTCTGTGTGTCCGCGAAAGCCGTGTCCCGTGGCGGAAACACGAAATTTTTAAAATGCGCACCAATACCAAATGCGATATATTTTTGCCCACTTTGTTTTCACCGCTCGCGCGTAGTATACTATTCACGACGCCTGATTCTTTAAAAAAACACTGCACGATTTTCGCGACCAGAAAGAATCCAAGATTTTCGCTTAAAAAACAATGCAATATTTTTTCGCGGCTGAATGAACGAAAGTCCATTTTGATTCTTAAAAATGGTGTAATGTGTGGTCAGTGTGTGAGGTTTGTAGGCCTGTTTGACTTTTTTATCTTCTAAAAGCTTTATATAATTGTAATATTTGTTTTCTGTTTGTTTTCAATGTTAGGATAAATATATTGTCACGTTTTTTAGCCACGTACAGATCTTAAACGCACCAGTTTTAGGATGTTTGGCTAGGAACGAAGATTAGCTAGCTATAGCTACTAGCTAGCTAGAGCCTCACTTATTGCTATTCTGTTTGGTATTAGAGCTTTTTATCCTAGCCAACATTTATTTTTATGTTAAGGCTGTGGCTATTTAACTAGCTCCTTAAAAAGTGAAAGTATAAAAATGCAGTTTGGCTACAACAATATTCTTAAGCAATATATAATTTTTATGCTAAATGCAGTTACCTAGCTATAGGTAGCTACATATTTTATTATTTTTCTGCAAACTTTTTCTGCAAATGAAATGGCTGAGCGATTGTTTTGGCTGGACGGGTAACGACAGGCTGTTCCCTGTGTTTTTGTTTAAACCGAAGTTGCAATGAAAATTTTTGGAAAAGGGTAATACGCCTTATACGCCTGTTCAACTTTGTTTAACTGTACTAAGCGCTTAGCCCAGTGTTAACAACAGACTGTTTTTTTGGAAGAGTCTGTTACACACATATTCGCATGTGCGACGTGGTTTACCTGTACTAAGGGTCAGCCCACTGTGACAATTAATTTTTAAACTTTCTCGGAAATCACGCCTGTACGGTTGTGCAACGTGGTTTACCTGGACTAGCCGCTCTGCCCGGTTTTAACAGTGGACTGTTTCTTGTGTTGTGTTTTTTATTTAAACAGAGGCTGTGATAAATGTTTTTTCAGAAGGGTATTATCATCCCTATACGCCTGTGCAACACTGTTTAACTGTACTAAGCGCTCAGGCCGGTGTCACGATTAATTTTTTAACTTTTACAAGAACTTATTCCGCAAAATAAAATAATATTGACGGATTGTTTTTGCTATGACGGAGTCACAAAAGTTGTAAACTGTGTTTTTATTTCAGCCTTTGTTGCGGAAAAGTTATTTTTTGAAAAATATGTTACAGTCGCAACACCATAATGGTGTATGTGCTTTACTTGATTTACGACATACTGTATACCTGTACTAAAGCGTTCCACCTGATCGTGTGACACAGTTTACGGCTCTTATTAAGCGCTCCTCAGAGTATTCAACGCTGGATCACACCTTGACGTTTTGCTTACCCCGGCGTTTCGACGCCGGGTTTCCCGGCTAGTCTCTTTAATAATAGCCGTATTCCGTCTGTCTGTTTGTGCGCGAGAAAAAAGTCGTGTTTCAGAAACACGAAATGTGATATATAATTTATTTTGCCTTTTTCGTGATTTTACAAAAGCTTTCGTTTAATTTAAAAATTCTTATACAAAAGTCATGGGTAGTTAGCTTTTATTGTTCCCTCGATGCAGTTTCTTTGTTATGAATACGTGCACGGTCAAAGTTACGGACAATTAACATTGCGTTGTCTATTTCGTTAACAGTTTTAATTATTCGCGCCTTTTTAAAGAAATTAACAAAAACAAGTTTTATGATAAGAAGAAGAGAACAACAAATTTTTAAGAAGATTTTGTAAGTGAGTTTCTGTTACGAATTTTATTTCGTACATTTTATTTCATTTTTAACCATTTGCACTTTTTTTAAGAATTCTTGTGTGAAGCTTGGGGGTGCTTATTTTTTTGCTGAAATTGTTCTTATTATGTTTAAGCAAAAAGTGTAAGAAAATGTCAAATTTAGCTTTTTAAACGCTATTTAGAAGAGGAGCCTCCTTTTTAACCCCAAACAGGCCGTAAAATTGCGCGAATTATTGTTAAATATATGGATTTTACGAGAAAGTGGCGTAACACTACTTTCCAAAAACTATGGTCCGAAAAAAGAGAAATGTGTACCTTATACTGGTTCCGTGCCTATTAGGGTATTTTTTCAGGGACTGTGGCTACCGCAGTGTAGGTTTATTACAGGTTCGCGAAATTACGCCGGCGAATTCCCGTGGATTGTCCCACGGGCTAACGACTAGTCTATATTATAATACCCGTGTGCGTCTGTCTGTCACGCAAAATGGTACCGTAAGTAGCCAGACGCGCTTAAGTGGTATAAAAAGGATGGGCAGACCCGTGGATTCTTCCACGGGCCATCGACTAGTACTAAATAATTAGCTAAGTTTTGCTACCTGTCGAATCTGTTTTCAAACAATTTAAACTGATACATATGAAATATATCATGTATTAAAAAGGAACTGTTTGAATGGTAGATTTTTTGGATTCGTTGGGTTAGTTTATCGTTTTTGTCGGAAAATTGACTCCAAAATAAATCAAAATATTTCTGAAACAAACATAAATATTCACGGTTTTAATAATTTCTCATGCGGCAGCGAAGAAACTCCTGATGCAGACTGGTGAGTTCAATAATGCGATGGTTTACATTCCACATCGATAATTTATTCGCCATAATATATGCACAATTTGCCATAAAAATGACGGGTTTGGTATGAAAACATTCAAAAAAAAAGTATTCCTGTTTTAGCTTGCGGACACTTATGCAAAATGTATTGTGTTTTATACCAAACACAGGAATAAAATTAATAATAAAAATAAATGAGAACCTGCCAAACAAGTCATACATAGCGTTATGAAACAACATTTAGAAATTCAAAAATGATTGCATGTCTAAAAACGCCAATAATAGAATTTACAACTGAAATTATCCGAAAGAAACATTTAGTTAGTGGTCCGATTTTGCAAATCTCAATTCGCTTTTAAACAATCGAACTAACTTCCAGTGGACAAATATAAAAAATGTGGCACCTGTTTTGCATCACGCATGATGACAAAAACTCTAAAGAAGATATATCACCCTTTTTATATACCTTCACGATAACAATGAGAAAACATTACATATAAATTCGTCTTTTATTGTACTAAGAATACACGTTAGCTCGTCACAGTGACGTTGTTACTACGAAGCCCTAGACCATTATACACATCAAGAAAATATTTCTCTCAAAAAAACGGCAAGAACACAACAGGAAAACGTTCTGCCGTGTATACTTTGTAATACAGAATGTAAGCACACTTTGCACAATTCTCACGAATTGATTATCTCACTTTTTCATACATGTTGTATCCGTACAGAACACAGAGAAAAAGTGGGATACGAGAAAATTCTTTATTACCATAGTGTGAAATTTTAATTATGCATAATTGAAGCCGTAGGCATTCAAGACAATGTTTCCGGTTTGGTTAAAATCCCCTAAAAATTATCGTGCTGCCACACACCTCTGCAACAAGTAACGTTTGGTAACGGCTGATATTTTGTTACGTTCATATGGGGCGAGCTGGCCCTATATGGGGCGAGCTGGCGCTATTAGGTGGACTGAAAAAAGCCAAGAAAGTTTATTTATATCCATTACAGCGCGTTCTAAAATAAATTTAAATTATAAAGATTTAAAAAAAAAAATGAATTCCATGAGAGTGCTCACAAATAATGTTTATTTTGTCAAAATAATGAAAACATCACAATAAAATTTGACGATTATGTTATTCATCTCGAGCGTTTTTTATATAATTATTGTTTTCCATGCATTATAATATAGTATTAATTTCACCATATGTTTATAAGTTTATAAAGGTTGACAAAAGAGTTTATTCTTCAATGATTTTTGGTATTTCCGTAGAGACAATTTTGATCATGCACAAAAATGAAAGAGTCAGCTGAGTTGGCCAGGCTGGTATGTTTATATATAAAAATTCCATTCCACCCACCCTCATTCCCAGGGTTTTTTGTCTTTTTGATAATGAGAGAAGACGACGAAAAATACCCTGGTATCGTTGAGTGCTTTTTGGCCAATATATGGCCATATTATGCGAATGTGTCATACGTTAATTTATGCGACTAACAATGGCGGAAATTTAGTGGGCAGAATTTTATGTTCCAGTAACAGTATTGTCTCACGACTAAAATATGCAAAAAAAATTATCTTAGTACCTGCAATAAGCGTCTTTCAAGTTTTAAAAAAAGATGTGCTGTTTTATGAGCAGGTTACATAATACTTTAATATAGTTTAACTAGCTACAATCCCTCACAAAAATTCTGAGACTGCCTCCCCTCCCCCCTAAATTCAAAGTTGGTGTCTCTGAAGTGCAGGTTTGGCTTCCCTACACACGTGTTCTGCTAGTTTCACATTCAACATTGAGGTAGGGGGAGGGGGAAGTTATTAACAAACCAAGGCACATCTTATTAATTGCAGTCTCAATAATTTTTGTGAGGGATTGTCTTGAAAAAAGGCAAGACTTAGCCAAAGTTCAATATTCTTTAAAAAGGGTATCGTTTCAGATAGTGTAGAGTGCTAATAAGTTTACACGACATCCCATAAAAATATGTTGGTACGGTTAATGTGTTTTAGGATGGTATAAAACTTGTGTGTATGTGCGTGTGCAAATTGGTGGTGCAGTATGTCACATGCATGGCGTGAACAAACTAGTCCTATAAAAGAGAAACATTTTTAGACAGTAGTAACGCGACGTTACCGCCCTGGTGGTACTGTTGCCTAATCTATTCGTTAGGGTGCAAATTTTAGTTATTTTTGCCCATGAGGATTGGGAGGAGGGTTAGGTTTCGGAAAAAAGCATTTTTTTGTCCATAAATAAACTGAACCGTGCGCACATACCCGCCAAATTGCACACATACAACGTTCGCAATATTGTGTCTTTGAACTTTTCAACATAAATTCTCAACTGGAAAACTCTTCAACATAAACTTTCAAAAATAACGTATATAAATATTGTCTTTCAGCAAGTATAAATATGTCAAACAGAGTTCCACTACAAGTATCTTTGCACTGGCGTTACCTTCACCAAGATTCCAATCTCACGTGGCGCGAAATACATAGCAGACCAGAATATGGGAAATTTTCTAAGGCAACAATCTGTCGTCACATGAAGAAACCAATTGCTGACTTAGAGGTGGACGGACGTCAACACAATAAGGGTAGACCACGCAAGCTGACCGAAAGAGACGAAAGAAACATCTTGCGACAAGTAGAAATACTGCGGGAAAGCATTGGGCATTTTACCGCTAAACGAGTAGTACTAAGTTCCGGCCTGGTTGGCAAAGTTTCTGTGGAAACAGTACGACGTGTCTTGCGGAAAGAAAATATGAAATACACTCACTCTAGGAAGAAAGGGGTTTTGAAACGCGAAGACTTAGGTTTGCGTCTCACATTTGCTCGGAAGGTGAGAAGAAGATTTACATCAAGCATATGGCAGGAGGGAATATCATTTTATTTGGACGGTGTGGGCTTCACCCACAAATACAACCTGTGTGACCAAGCAAAGGCTCCTCGTACAATGGCGTGGCGAAAACCCTCGGATGGCCTTAAGTTCAACCATACAGCCAAAGGATGCCATGAAGGCAGTGGTGGTAGAAGTGGCACACTTCATGGTTGCCATCGCGTATGGCAGAGGGGTAATTTTGGCAGAACAGTATGATGGTCACATGAACGGGCAAAAGTTTGCAGATTTTACTCGAGAAAAGTTTCCCGATTTATTTCAACGCAGCAACAATCAAAGGGGGAAACTTTTTTTACAAGACGGTGATCCGTCACAGAATAGCCGCAAAGCCCAGGTAGCAATGCAAGAAGTACATGCTCGAAAGTTCAGCATTCCTGCCAGGAGTCCTGACCTGAACCCAATAGAGAACGTGTTCCACAACGTAAAGAGGAAACTCCATGAAGAAGCATTAGCAAGTAACATTTCACGTGAAAATTTTGTGCAATTCTCTGGCAGGGTTAAGCGCACCCTGGAAAACTACCCAGCCGACATAATTGACAGAACGATAGACTCGATGGACAAGCGTATCTCGATGATTATACTTGCTAAAGGACAAAGAACAAAAATAATGATAGGGGAACTGTGAGTCTTACTTCTTATTGTTTCAAAGACCCAAAATGTTGCTCATCATAGTGTTTTTAACGCGTTACCACGCGTTACCACGCGTTACCCACGCGTTACTCCTCAGGGTCTATAGACTTTCACCAGGATTGAACGCGTTACCACGCGTTACTGCAAAAATTTTTAAAAATATATATAGTTACTATTTAACTTTGTTAAATGCAGTAACGCGTGGTAACGCGTTCTATTTCATATAAAACAGTAGATATGTGGCATTCTATAAAGAGTAACGCGTGGGTAATGCGTGGGTAACGCGTGGTAACGCGTTGACAGGAGCCTGTAATAGGCTTAAGAAATCTCACCCATGAGACATAGCTCTGCAAAACAGCGCGCACAAGGCTTAACTCGTTTTTGTTCCTCTTCTTTGAATACGTGTCTGAACTCGATTACTCTCCAACGCGATGCCATCATCTCGTTCTCTCTTTCATCGGTTGTGTTAAATGGGCCGGGATACTGGATAGGGCATTTTCTCGTTGCAAATATCGCTGGGTCTCCACAAATCTCAACATCTGTGCTGTACAAGTTCTTTGGGGTTGGGAGCTTCACTGTTTCTCCTTCGAGCAACAAGAGTAAATCTCTCCATGCAATGACATCTTTGCTATACCTAAAATCCCCCAACACCATAACATCTGCCTTGTCTGCACCGATCCAGGCGTACTTGTCATTACTCGAAGTAACAGCTGGCGAATATATTTTTCAACGGCTTCAGCATGAATGTTTTTGCGCAATTGGAACGACCAACAAGCATAATATTGCGATACTTCCCTCGTCCATGGATAAGGGACTCTCGAACGTGTGCTGCGTAAACATACGGGTTAATGTTATTAAAATTTAGCACTTCGAGTGCACAGTTTAACCAAGATTTAGTGCAACTATCTTCGCATTGTAGCGACAGTGCATGTCTTATGCGGTCCATCTTCGTATATGTTGAGTCTTGCATTTCCGAAGATGCAGTCCTGGAGGAGCCATGCCTTCTTGATAATCTCATTGATCACTTTTTCGCTACGCGAGACAAGAAAGTTTGCTAAGTCCGACTGTCCCTGTTCATCACGCGATTGAGCCATTGCAAAGAGTTCGACATATGTTTTAAGTTTATGCTTGGTCACAAACTTTGCGACATCCAGATTTGTGAGTCGTTTTGGTTTAGAAGGACCCAGAGTGTCTTGTGATTTGGCTTCTTGCAGTTTACGTTTTTTCGCCCCGCGATAAGCAATGGTGCAGTTTTTCGTGCGCGGTGACCCCACGTCAGAAAGATCGGGGTGACCTTCACTGTGAGCAACATTAGGGTCTTGTTTGCAAACATACCTGTAGGCTTTTATATAATGATTATGTTGGTCGGAAAAGTTTACTACGATTTTATGTTTTATTGTCATGTTGTTTTTAACGCTGAGCCATTTTTTTACGCCAGTCAACTTTAGGCAACAGTGATAGTGAAAGTCGCTACTGTTTTCATGGTCTTCTTTGCAACACGCCCAGTGACTAACTTTAATTTTGGCCGAACCAGCATTGAACTCTTCGACTAACATGTTTGCGAAGCTTTCACGAGTTGGAAAATATTCTTCATTTGCACGTGAATAATTCACTAAATACTGTCTTCTTACCAACTTTTGGATTTTCTAAACTGCTTTCATCCATTTTTGTTACGTTTTGATAATATTTTTGTTACGTTTTGATATTGTTTTATTTGTCTAAAAAGATGTGTTGATCTGTTTTATGTGTGTTTGTGTGTGGAGGGGTAGTCACTTAGCTAAATAAGCCTTTTATTTGATGAATGTTGTCAGACAGAGCTTTCTTAAACTCTCTCACACACAAACACACACACTAGCCTTTCAAATTTGAATTTCCCGCCAAAACTTTGTTTTGATTCCATGTAAGCATATCACGAATGACACATTTGCAAAATTTTCAAGATGGCTGGCCATGTGGCAGTGTTTTTGACTGTTGGCTGTGTATGTGGAATGAGAATGAATGAGAATGAAAATCTTTCATTTTTGAATTTTTGAGACTATTTGTGCTTTTCTCTAACATTTGTACATATTTTTCATACTCGTACAAGACCGTAAAGGCAGTATCAACACATCCGTAGGTAGGCTGGCTAGTGGGCCAATGTTTCTGTTCTTTTGACTATATTTGCAGAGAGTACTTTATTTTGTTATGATTTCTTTGATAAGCTATAGGTTATATTCCATGTTAAACCTGTTCCTGCCTTGTAGTCGATATCAGGGGTCTCTAGCTGTCGAAATTGCTTTAAAGGACTTAGTTTTGATTGTTTATCTACGTTTAGCTTCTATTTGATGAGCCAAAGGTACTCTGGTCCCTGCCTTTCCTTTCAATTTTTTCAAAATTTTCAAGACAATCCCTCACAAAAATTCTGAGACTGCCTCCCCTCCCCCCTAAATTCAAAGTTGGTGTCTCTGAAGTGCAGGTTTGGCTTCCCTACACCACGTGTTCTGCTAGTTTCACATTCAACATTGAGGTAGGGGGAGGGGAAGTTATCATACAAACCAAGGCACATCTTATTAATTGCAGTCTCAATAATTTTTGTGAGGGATTGTAGGTACTTCCTGAAAACTTAGATAGTTCATTGTAATGTTTCTAATCAAATTTATGAAAAAGTTTTTATTTTTGTGGCGTTTTCAACCATGAAAAAAAAACAAAGAATTAAAAGAGAAGGACATATGTAGACAGCTTCAGATATCATACTTGCCTTTGGCATTCTGACATTCTGTATGTAAAACAGCAGAACCATTAAGGGATATTTTGGAGAATTATTTTTTTTGCAAGAACTAATGTTTGAGATATTTTTAAAATTTTTACGAAGAACTAATTTTTTTGCGAAGATAAAAAGTTTTACTCTTTTTTAACAAATCTCCTTTTTCTGAATACAAGTATGAGTATAAGTACTGAAAGGAAGGAACAGAAAAATTTCTCAGCATGCAATGTTTTTGTCACATGAACAGAAAATTGTCTATTCTGTTCTGAGCAAAGTAGGAACGAGCTTAACTTGTTCTTTGCGTTGTGTGCGAAAAACACAAGTAGAGAATTGTTTAGCCAATTGGGTTATTTCATTTTGTGAGGATTGCGAAAAGTGTGTTTACTTTCTGTATAAAATTGCGCAAAATTATGAAATGGAAGATACAAGTAAAAATTTTTTTGTCCTATTCCTACCCATTTTATACCATAGAAAATTGTCTTAAGGTGGAAATTAGCTGTTAAAGTGCCCAGTAAAGTGAGCTATAAAATCTTGTTTTTATGTTGGTTTGATAAATTTGAGTTAAAAAATATTTCCACTATTATTATAGTTCCTGAGTTTGTGAATTTGGTAGTTTTCGGGGACACCGATAAACGATTTTTGATAATATATCAATTTTGACAAAGATACATGTACAAAAAACATTATGAGCAATTCTCATGATTGAAGTTGTCAGATATATGTGTCATGCTTGATTGATCAGGGTTCCCACTTTTTTTTTTAAAACAAAATTTGAGAAGATTTGAGGACTTTTTTGAGGAGATTTTTGTCATTTTTGAGAAGCTTTTGTTAACAAAATTAAGGAGATTTGAGACGAAAAACTTGCACTTGTAAAAATGAAGAAATAAACAGACTCTGTATTTTCTTACAAAAGATAAGTGTTTGCAGGCCACAACAACCACAAGCTGTGGTGATTTAAAATAAACAATATAAAAACTAGCATATATAAAAAGTAACCATATGTCAAAATTTTTTCATTTGAGAAGCTTTTGTGTAACAAAATTAAGGAGATTTGAGACGAAAAACTTGCACTTGTAAAAATGAAGAAATAAACAGAACTCTGTATTTTCTTACAAAAGATAAGTGTTTGCAGGCCACAACAACCACAAGCTGTGGTGATTTAAAATAAACAATATAAAAAACTAGCATATATAAAAAGTAACCATAATTCAAATTTTTCAGACTTGGAAGAAAACCTATATTTAAAAAATCTGGAGAATTTAGGAGACCTTTTGAAATCAGCGTCTTTTCAAGTTTGTAATGGGTGGGTTTTACATGCCTCTACATGAATACGGTTAAGGTATTATTGAAATTCATAGATTTCTCAGAACACGCTAAAGATCCCCTTTTCTTCTTTTTCTTGAATAAATTCATTAATTTAAGTAAATATGTGATAAATTTTTGATAAAAGGGTCCCCATAAATATATTTGTAAGATTTATTTTTGTGCATCTGTTTTAAAGAAATTAATTATGTTGCTATTGCAATTTACAAAGGAATAAGTCTCTAATTTTAATCTAAATTTGCAAATGTTAAAAGGTGAGCCGGCTAATAGCTAGCTAAATGCAACCAAATACCAAGCTAAATACATAAAGATAGCTGTTATCAGCACGTTTGAAGAAGGTTTTCATCACCTATCGTGCTAAGCATATTAACAATCTTGTTTTAGCTTAGCTTAGCTAGAGCTAACAAACACGGGGCTGTTCTTTTATTATTTTAGCAGTCTACTGTTTTTTCTTAATGCAGCACCAAAATCGAGTCAGTTATATTTTAATAAATCTAACAAAGTAACACCAAAACGTTTTTCATAAATTTTGCTGGCTTTATAAAGTTTTGTTTACAAAACTGATTTGATTACGACTTCGTGCACCATTATTATTAACCTAAAAAAGGGCTGACTAAAGAAAAAATCATCATAATTATGCGGAAATGTGAAAGCCAATCATGTTTCAAAATCCGGTCAATGATACCAGGGTATTTTTTGACGTCATCTTTCGTATCAAAAAGTAAAAAAACCCTGGGGACGAGGGGGCATTCCACCTTGCCTGGATCTCGGTAAAAACATCTGAGATTTCGGCAAAGCGGACTTGGTTGCTTCTTATATGAACACATCTATCTTTTAATAAAGTTTTAAGAGGCAGCCCGGTTAACCTTTAGCACAATGTATAACCAATTATTTACTAAAACTCTGAAAGCGATATGGTAATATAAATTTGTACACAATTTTGAAATGGCAACAATAAAAAAGTCCTTGTTTAAAAATAATACGACAGTAAGTACTTAAAAAACAAATAGTTCGTAAAGTACTCACATTACCTTTGTTGCTTCGTATGTGAGTACGCATGAACATAAGCTGAAAAGACAATCTTTATACACTGCTTAAGAAGCGAGTATAATGAGAAAAGCGAATGTTTGTGAAGTGTTTACGACGTTGTTCACTGATGTTAATCGCTTACACCATTACAAAAAATTTAAAACCTGCTAAGCATCGATCAAACAGTTGTGTACATTTATAAATAATTAATGATTCATGAGATCAGTGGCCATTTAAACAAGGAAGACACATTTTGTGTATGCTTCGCCACAAAGTGATCAAACGATCGAATTTTAGTCTCACTTGCTTTTAAAGTCCATCTACAGATTACAGCCGCGTATTTTTAACCGTAAAACAAGGGTGAATGCAGTTCAGAACGTATTACAAACCGTTTTGTTGTTCTTTAGTTGAATTAAATTCTTCTGTTTTGATTTCAACAAAAATACCAAGACCTACAGAAAAATATTTATGCTTAACAATCAGTTTGATTTAGATTATATGGAATTGCAGACATTTTTATTGTTATATATTCCTGAATTTCCTTAAAATACCCATGCTCTCAACTCCTATCCCATATTACCCGTCTTACTGTTAGTTTTGTACTCTACAACAAACAGAGAGTTTGTTAATGCTTTTAGATATGCAATATTATTTGTGTTTATTAAGTTTGCGACAAGAAAATTTATTGTGGGATTAACAATAATGCTATACATTTGTAAAAAAACTGTAAATATCCCACTCAAAATTTTACACAAAGAAATAATTTTTTTTCATAGCCGGCGTACTAACTTCGTTAGTTAAGTAATTAGCTACTTCCAGTTAATTCTCAACTAGAGCATTGTAAGGGGAAAATGATGTATTTTGATTGGAGCTGTGAATTGACATTTGATCGCCTTTGTGAGCACATTTCTGCCAAATGTGCAGCATATGTTTTGCTGATTAGCATAGTCGATAATAATGCTATAATTTGTAAAAAAACTTAACTCCTAGAGCTTGTAGGGGAAAGATGTTTGATTGGAGCTGTGATTGATTGATCGCCTTTGTGAGCTACATTTCTGCCAAATTGCAGCATATGTTTTGCTGATTAGCATAGTCGATAGTATTCTTTAATGCATGTAATTTTTTTTGCTGGAGACTCCACAATGCCTTAGTCAAACCACTAGTACAATCGTGTTCAGCAAAGAGTATTTGTCCTTTTGGCTAGGTTAAAAACATATCTCACACTCTTAGTTTAAAGTTAATTATGTTTACAATATATGCTTGTTCATTGGTGGTGTGGAGTGGTTCACGCTTGAACAGACAGGTTGTGTTGCTCTAAGACTCATCAATAGCACAGATTGCAACTGCTCACATTGAGCAGAGATAAAGCAACTTTTAGCATAAATAGACGAGCATTATTCTCTTTATTCAGAACTTTTGGATTGCATGCTCTGAAAACACAATGAAACACTTAAATATTTTAGGCCAATTCGTTCTTATATTTTTATCTATTTCTTTGGAACATCTGAACTTAAGCAGAGGAGAAGAAACTGAAGACAGTGAAGTGGATAAGCTTCACAATAACGAAAGATTATTGAATGAAGAACCAAGAAGTAAGAGTTTCTCTTTTTTGTTGATACAACCGTCTATCAAATAATGCAAGACCGTGCGATTCATGATATTCCATGGCTATTATTTAGTGGACAAAATTTTACGCTTATTGAACTTGTGATAAATTTTATTAGTTGGTAGCTGTAGTACCCGTCAGAGAATCAATTATAAACTGTAAAATAATTGACCATTGAAATATTAAAACAATTAAAATTTCGTAAAAATAAAAAAAAGAATCTTATTAATTTATTTGTCAGAATACGTAACTGCAGCTAGATCTGATCTGCATTTTATTAACTGATAGCTATTTTCAACCGGTTAATACGGGAAATCCGTAGCGCTGATTGGATAAAAAGCCTTAACGACGGGCTTTATACAGCACGGTATAACTTTTAACCTCTTAGAAACCATAATGGTAGCTATAAATGTAAACAAATAACATTGCCAGAGAATCGTGAAAACATAGCTACACACAAGTCTTGAAATTTTACTTTAATAACTATATTTTTACAAAACAGCTTTTTTTAAAACTACAAAAAACAACAACATGTTCGATGGTGCACACATAAATAGCTGCGTTTTTAATATAAACATTCATCAGCACAATGAGCAACAAGCAAAAAGACGTCGAATTTGTGTGATAGACTCTTCTTCTGACGAAGAATAAACTTTGGTTCAAAAAACGTTTAAAAAAGTTCTATATATAGTTATTCGAATGTTTTGTTTTCTCTTTGTACATGTATTTGAAAAATTGAAACAATGAAATTCTAATCGAACGTTTTCTTTTTTTAACAAAACCTGGTTTTTAAAACCTTGTCACAAGTAAATCTTTAGAAAATAATCCTGGTTTCTACAAACATTTGGAAAGCATCAGTTACTCAGTTACATCAGTTACTCGGTCAGCGTATCGACCTCGCAAGCTCGGTCTATACTTTTGACCTCGGGTAATATTTCTCGGTATAGACAGACAAAACAGTTTATATTGTATTAATATAACCTGGTGAAGTAATTCTTTCAAAACTTTAGCAACAGTTTTACTGTATTATGGGAAGCTCTTTACGACAGCATCGAAAATACTTTATACATATATCAGACAGTTAGTCAGTCACTCTGTTGGACTTTTCCTATGGATTTTCCTAACTGCGAAAGTGAATTTGTTCTCACGACCATAATACTACATAGCACCACTTAAACCTCTCCTTTTGTATTTATGTGGCATGTTAATGACCATCCTTGGCAGGGAAAAGCCCTGGAGATATGTTTGGACGTCACTGAAACTGCTTGGTCTAAAACGATACCAAAAGAAGACATCTGATAGGCCAGTCATCAGATGTCTTCTGGATGGTTAAAAATACCTGTTGTCTGTCTGTTTTCTTTAAAATCCTTAATGATAAAAAAGCAAACAAAAAAATGGTATTATTTAACCAAACCAGCGACAATCTCTAGTGTTCATAACATTGATGTTATTAAGCTTGGTAGGTATGTTGAGATGATAAGGTCGATGATTTGCCTGGCAACATGGGTATGCATGCAACTCTGTAGCCAATCAACAACAATTACATGATAGAGAGTGTTATGCTCGTCTGTTTAGAGCAACGCTTGTTCTGTTGGAAAACCATTACCTTCTCCAAATGGAAACTCTTTCCCACACGAGAATTGGTTGTCGGTTTTAAATTTTGGCTAGCTATGTAGCCAATGATTAGTTTAGTTACAAAAAAATGGAGTTGGCTAGTGATTTAGGAGCTATTTTGTCAAATTAAGCATTACGAAATTAAATACTGACAGACTTCGTTTTGTTTAGCTTTGTTAAATTTTAAACAAGCAGTTAACAAGATGACACAATACTTTAAAACAACGTTCTATCACGTGATAATAATATAACCCTCAGAAAGTGAAGTTACATTTGATATGAATCCAGGAATTCAATAAAAATAAACGCTCAAAAATAGCAACCTGGAATTTTACGTAGCTTAATTCGCCACAAAATGAATTGAAAAACTTGTTTTAACTTCCCAACTACATCTTTAGCTACCAACGCTTCAATCACAACTCAACAACAAAATCCAAATATATAAAAAATATGATTTAAAATGTTGCAGAATAATGTAAACAAACCACAACTGTTCTTAACGAAACAGCCAAATATATTTGTAACGAGGTTCCGGCCGTACGATGGTAATATAAGAAAAAAATTGAAACAGTAACTTTGACAGACAGCGTACTCCAGCAAAACTTGTGTGAATAGTAAAATCGCTACTGACAGGGTAAAATAGCAGCGAAATTTCAAACCCGGACGCGGAGAAGCGAGGAATCCATAAACCAGTTTTACAAACCGTGCTTTTTCCTGATTTGTTTCGACATCAGGCGTAAAATTCAGAAAAAACGGGTTACACTTCAACTTTTAAACCGAATTTTTGCTTGCGTATTTACACCAGTACATCATAGCTATATTCGCCTACGTATATGTTATTTTTAGTTTATTACATATCTATTTTTGCAGGAAATGTAGTGGAAAACATCGCAGAATGTGAAACACTAGCAACTGCTGAACAATCTACAAAGTGTCGCGAACAAGGTGATAAAAGAGATAAAGACAACCGGCTAAAAAAAATCGAAGAAATACGCAAAACTGAATGCCGAAAAGTAGACTTGGACGTAGCTCTTAAATCTTTGACGGGATGGGATCCTAATCTCAATCCCAAAACATTCCCGCGGAATTATTGCGTTGGAGAATGTTCGTTTTCGGATTCGTACTCTTCTGTCAAATACTCAAATCATGCTATGATTCAATCTATATTACGTCAAAAAAAAATACATCGCATGCCAAAACCGTGCTGTGTCCCAAACAAGTTCGCAGATCTAACTTTATATTCGTCAGTAGGCAACCGTACTAAAGTTCATGTAAGAAAGGATTTTACTATCTTGGGCTGTTCATGTCAATAAACGATGGGATATAATAATTATTATATGTTAATGCAGTAAAATTGATTCTCATTTCCACAAATTAATTATGTTGATAGATTCAATGTTAAATGAAAAAGTTTAAGGCGTCTATCAACTTAAGTAGAAATAATTATAACTTTCTCCCAAAGAGAGAACATGAGAGCTACGGAAAACCAATTTCAGTTGCTTTTGAGTCTTGTTTTTCTTAAAATCTATAAATTAGAACCAATAGCCATTTTGCCTTAGGTAGTCCTTCTTTTATTCACAAGGGGCACGGGTATATGCGGGACTTTGTAAACATGCACTATTTAATTTATCTGCTTTTATGCATAATTTTCTGACTTTTCTTAATTTTTTTGACCATTTTTAATTTATTTTCTTAAAAGTAATACTGATCGGATTTTTATGCATGGAAAATAATGTCAACCATCTACGTAGGAAGTGGTAACATCCCGTGTAAATTTGATCGAAGTCAACATATATAGAGATTAATTATCAGTATTAGATTATCTTTTAAATGATCAAAAACAAACTTTTTAAGAAAAAATTGGAACGTACCAAGAGCCAAACGCAATCAAACGTTGCCAGTATTGTTGGAAAGCTTGATACTGTGAAATAATTGTTTACTTAACGTTGCTGCACCGGAAAGACTTGTAGATTAATAATTCACTGGCACAACAGCTAGTCGTAGCATAAATTGAGAAGATGCACGCAGGAAAAGTGAAGGAGTTGTTACATCATAGCCGGCGATGTTTTAGATTAAAAAACCATTTCCATTTAGTTAATTTCTAAGGATGAATACACACGTGCACGAGGAACTTATTTCTTAAGCCACGGTGACACGAGACAATTTATTCAGGCGATGGGAACAAAATTAATTTTGTTACTATCGCCCGAAAATTTTATTGTGTCGCCACATCTGTGCAACATTGATCATTCAGCAAAATGCTGCATTGTAATTGGTCGCGCGTAAAAGTGTTGCATCAGAGTTGCTGCAGCAAGTGGCGAGACGGAGAATATTCATACGCGTAACCTTTTTGTGTTACTAGTAACGTTTTTTTGTTACATGCAACATTTTTTTGTTGCCAGATACAAAATCAAATCCATATGATTTTGTATCTTGTACCTGGCAACGAAAATAATATTGCGAGTAACAAAAATATGTTGTGAGCTAAAAAAAGGTTCTCTGGCGACAAAAGTTAATATTGCTTATTGTTAACCGTCTGGATTTTTCAAGCGGGCAATACGGGTTTTTAGGCATTCTGATTGGCTTAGCGCTCTTGACGACGGGCCGATATTTTGCGGTATTGCCCGTCGTCAAGACATATAGTAGCTTAAAATGTAAACAAGCACAAAAAACAAGTTTTAAGAAGCATTGGAAATGATTATATATCTAACTCCTACAATACATTTATCGATAAAAACGTTTTCATAGGATAGAAACAACAACAATGTCAAGTTTAACAGTTACAATAACCAGATTCAGCAACATTCCGTCTCGATGCTTCTTCAACATGGCTAGTTCACTAGCTAGCTACATTGTACATAAAAAACGATGATCTGATACCCAGTTTTATCAAAAATACTAAATACAGGGCGACGAAATCATAACAAGTACGTCTCCTCTCATTTTCAGATTCGTTCCTTCAGCTTTGTGGTTACCGAGTCAATATAAAACTCGTTGAAGCCCATGTTATTCTTAGCTATCTAGCTAGTTAAAAAATTTACTTCAATATTCGTTGCAACTATATTTTAGCTGCGCATTCAACTTTACACATTATTCTGTACGTGTCGAACATCGTAATGTTTTGTTTACAAAGTTTTATTCTATAGGGACTTTCGAATTCTGCATAGAATGTTTGTTTTTAGAAAGGACTGTTTCGAATTTTAACCTCGAGTTTTAAAAAAAGTAGTGCTAGTAAATTATATTGTTATAAGAACACTAAACCAAAATTCTTATTTTTTATTTTTATCTAACTTAGACGGTTAACAAATACAATAATAACCGATTACCCCGTGCTGTACCGAAAATATCGCCCTCAGTCATTGCACCGACCTCGCAAGCTCGGTCGGCACTTAGACCTCGGGCGATATTTTGCGGTACAGCCCGGGGTAATCGGTTATTATTGTATTAGTATTGCTTGATGCGATTTCTTAACATAGGCAATTCGTATATTTCGTGTTGGCTTTCAAGTTTAAAATGCGTCACTCATATATTAGCGGAATTATTACTGAATTTAATCGAGCAATATACCAAGGTGTAAAAACTGAGTATTTGGGTGAGCCTTACACAACAGATGCAGAGTGGTCAGAAATCGCGCATACAACAGCAGAACGTGGGCAAGTTGTTAATTTCTTTGGTCCAGCAGATGGCACACGTGTTCCAATGTCGCATGGAAAGAATGTAGAATTTGATTATCATAATTAATGGTTTTTTCAGTATCGTCTTTCTCGACATCACTGACTATGTTTACAAATTTTTGTTGTATACAAATTTGTATACAATGGCACTTTCCTTGCGAAAACTCTTCGTCTTGGTTGTTGTAATATCGTTTGTACAAGACAAGTGTGTTGTTGTTGGCATTCTTTGAACTTTGCTAAACCGTTCAGAATAGAGTCAAGAAGATTTAATTTTATTCGAAGCTAAAGTAAACTATTTTTTCTTTTTTTAATAATTTTTGAAGAGTTTATAAAACGATACAAGATCAATTATTCCGTAAACTATTCTTTCCCGAACTGCATGTTTTTTAAAATATAAGAATTTTGATGCTTTTACTTTAAGATCATATTTACCATCATTGAATTAGTGTGCGTATAAATTTTCAACTTAATCCGACATATGAAAATACTTTTTTGGTCGTGTTAATGTTACGGTCAAAGTCTTCTTAAACTTTTATTTGTACTAATAAGCTTATGTTTCAAGCAAAGGTCAATTAGTTCAAAATTAAAAAAAACAGGTTGTTTGCTGTATGAACCTAAAGAATTCACATTTTATCAAGTTTCAGGTGAGGACTTCAAAAATCACATTCATTTTGTTTGAAAAAATTAAGAAATAGCAGCGGTAATTCAAAGAAAACTAATTCGGGAAAGGTGTATTCTATAGAATACTTTAGCAAATAGTTTACCGTCTGTTATAACCTTTACGGAGAATAAGAACATTTTTAAAAAAGGAGGATGAAGAGATATTCAGTAATCTAAATTTTTAATTCGTCAATGCAGATTCAGAAATTTGTTAACAATTTTCCAAATCAGTGGATTTGAACATCCTGCTACACCGGCTGATCTAGTATCGTTTAGTTTTGATATTTCAAAAAATGGAACACAAAAGGAAAAACGAACACAATCAATCTCCGGATCATTTTTTAAATTTGTTTACGCTCTCTTCCAACAAGATGGCGCAAACTCTAAGAAAAAATTATGTGTTTTCATAGAATATCTGCAGTTCTATATTCTTTCTGTTTGATTTTTCCCTCTTTGTGTATCATTTTGTTCCTTCAGTTTCTTTAAGTTTTCCTTCTTCTTTCGTTTCTTTTCTGCCAGATACTTGTCATATCTCATTGTACCTTCGCGTACAGACTCTTGAATATCATCAATTTTTTGGGCAGCCTTATCCATTTGATGTATCAATGTATTTGTAATGGTGTGAAGTTGTTGATGAGATTCTTCACCAATCGACGTTGTGTTGAATTTTTCTTTCTCCTTGTAATTTGGATCGTTATCAGGGAAATCAATCACAGGGTCAAAATCTTTATGATCTTCTTCTTCATCACTTTCATCAATGTCGTCATATTGATCAAGATCATGAAATTTTTTAATATTGCCCTCTGTGACTTTAATTTGATCTCTTTCGGGTTTAATTAAGCTTTTATCTGTCTTTTCAAAGTTGATATACACATTGTATCCATTCACAAATCTAATTGATGTAAATAAATAACATAAAAATAACTCAAGGCGTAAGGTTTTTGCCATTTCTCACTAAGCGTAATAGCTGTTACCATAATGTGCATCAAAATCAAAAGTGCGTATGATTTAGCTTAAAATATAGAAGTAACCGAAGTTATTTACTTAGTGTTAAATGTGGTTTACAGATGTTGTTTGTGACACCTTGATGCGCATGAACACCTTAAATGAATTGACATAAGATATTTGCACGTTTTAATTAAACAACACTGCAGATAGTTTTAATTAATTAACAATAAAACCAATTCCAATAGTAATGTTTCTGTTTTTTTAATTTTTCAGTGAATTAATTATTTCACAATTTTTTTGGTGCGCATTTTTTTGTTTGTGCAAAATAGTTACACCCTTCACACTCTGGATCACCCAGTTATACAGAAGGCTGTTAAAGGGTCCAATTTATTTTCAATATCGAGTAGTTGTAAGACCCGATTTTCTGTGTTTACATTGTACTCTAACTTCTGTTCTAAATTTCATGTGCAAGATCCGCTTACATCAGTGAGGAACATGAAAACCCGAAATTGCTGTAGTAATCATTAATACGGATTTTTTAAAAGAGGCTAGCTGTTCTTATTTTTTAAGCGTTTTTCATCTAAGAAGTTCTTATTTTGTTCTTAATAGTAAAACCACAACCCAAGAACCAACAACATTTTCGTTTTATTCAAGAAAATTTTCACTTACTTCTTAGGAATTTATGTGTTTATAATTTTTGTTTGTAAACAACCGAGCGGGAGGAAAAGACTGCAATTAATCCTTAGCTTGAGAGATTCTTGGAAGAAAATTCATGTTTTAGACGCACGGGCTATTCTAAACTCTGAAAACAATAATTAAAGCATGAAAGTGCTCTTACTTTGTTCTTATTTTCCAGCAAAGCTAAGATTGTTCTTACAAAGCAAACGGAGATGATCGATAAATTTAGCAATAAGCGAAGTGACGATACAACCTGTACTTACACACATAACTTTTTATTGGTATTTGTCTTGCCGTGTGCGAAGACATGCTAACGGGTGCACAAAATGTTTACGAGCGAAATAAAAAAGCATGATACATATTTTTAAAATTATTTGTGACCTCACGCCTTCGGAGACACTATTTTCGCGCTTGATATGCATGAAATTGTGATACACAAAATAATGACGGGCAAATTTCAGTAGACTCTGGAAATCTGTATTCGCTCATTATGAAATTACCATCATTGCAACGCTAAAACTAATTAGCGTGTTTTTATCACTGGAAAACGCAAAATTTGTCAATGTTGCAAGTGCATTTAGAAGTCAGGATCTCAGTAGTAGGAGGGGGTCATGATGGGTAGGAAACCGCTCCTTTGACACCTTTCGATCGGCAAACCCCCGCCTCCACCCCCAGTTTGTTCCATACCATCTCGTGACTCAGGAAATGTGCACCATGGCGGTTGAAGAGTACCCCTGGATACTGGCGTATCTTCCGGACCATCTCAGGACACAGGAAGTGTGCACTAAGGCAGTTCGGGTGCACCCCCGGCTACTCAAGTATGTTCCAGACCATCTCCTGACGCATGAAATGTGTGCCAGGGCGGTTCACGGAGTTCCCTGTCTGTTCGAAGATGTCCCGGATCATCTCAAGACTCGGGAAATGTGCACCAAGGGAGTTGAAGATAGCCCTTGGGTGCTGCAATTTGTTCCGGACTTTCTCATGACACAGGAAGTGTGTACCATGGCGGTTCGTGGGGATCTCTGGCTACTCGGTTTTGTTCCAGACCATTTCAAGACCCAGGACATGTGTACCGGGGCGCTTCAAGAGGATCCCGATGTACTCGGGTATGTTCCGATTCATTTCATGACTCAGGACATGTACGCTAGGTTCGGGCTCAAATAAACGATGAAGGAACACTGTAACGACTGTGAACGCGTACTCGACGAGTATGACAGATGTCACTGCGGACGCAGACTCCTTATAAAGGCCAAGCTGCTCTGCAGGTACTGCTATCAGGAGTACATCAATGGAGGCAGTTGCACTTGTGCTAAGACCATTTGTAGAAGACCCTAGTTGAGATTTTATCACCAAATAAAAAGATGCTGAAATTTGGTGACAAAATTGTTAAATCAACGGACTTTTATACCTATGCGACTCCGCTAAACATTGAAGAAGTGAACATTGAAAACCTTGTGGTGAGCGATCCCATTCCCGCCAACAAAGGCACGGGTGAGCGCTTCGTGATAGGTTAGCAGAACCAGGACGGCAACCTGACAAGGCTACTACTCAAGATCCCTGAAAAGGTCTATTCCAGGGGTGTCTCGTGCTACTCCGAGGGTTCCGCACTCACGATGTCTTTCGATCTTGGTGAATACCCCGAGTGGGTTGAAAACTATGAGAAAATCCTGACCAAGGTGGATTCCTTGGGATGCTTCTTAAACAGCACCAGCGTGAAAAAAGGTCGATACCTGAGCACTAAACTCAAGACATGGGATGGTAGGGTTAGGACCAATTTCCACAAGAAGAAGGTACCACAGGATGGCTGCACATGCAAGGCCATCATCAAACTGGCGAACATCTACAAGCAAGGTTGCAATCGCTACATGCAGATTTATCTGGAAGAGTGCAAGTACAAAAAGGTCGACGGGTTTACTGCTGCTGGCTTCTATAGTGACTCTGATGATGACGACAATATCGACAGCTTCACTGTCTTGTAAGGCTTTACCCATTGTGTGATTGGAGAAAAATCACACAAAACAAACATGAAGGTTACGGAGATGATGAAAGAAGCAAAATCACTGGGTTTAAAGGGCTACTCAACTCTCAACAAGGCCCCTCTTCTGGAAATGATCCGCAACGCCAAGTACAAGGACGTCTTAATGCAAACAGACGGTCCCTTTTGTAAACCTTGCACTCTTCATGCATGGCAGAAAAATCTCGAGCAATACTCGAGAGAGCTCGCTGAAAGACGGCGACATGTTATACATGATGGTGAACTGGTGATCGATCAATATACCGGCGAGGTGCTCGAGATTGTCTATTATGTATGAACAACATATTAGACCTACGAATACTCAGGCGGGGGCTCTAAGTAGCGCTGACATACTGCGCAGATTGAAGTTTTTTCATAAGCTCCTCCTTGGCCTCCTCACGCCCCTTTGCGACAAGCTGCATACGTTCCCGATCATTGATGGCATTCACGGCTTGTTTCGTTCGTTGCCGGACTTGTTCCTTCAGCAGCATGTATTTCTGCTTCTCCTGCATGATCAGGCTGAACTCATACTCGCTGATCACCCCGTTCTCCACAGAATTGCCGATTAGATCGACAACAGAGTTGAGCTTAGTCTCTGCCAGTAGTCTTATACTCTCGTGCTTCTTTGACTTAACATCTAACCTCTTTCCCGCATTTCGCAGACCCGCTTGTCCCAACCCCACAGCGATTGTGATACCACCCATCGCGACAGCCAGCGGTACCCCAATTCCTGACAGCATGCTACCAATACCAACACCTGAAGTTATAATACTTACAGCTAGCAGTCCATGGTCAGTGTACCTCACCCATTTCCCATGCATCTTGAAGTTTTTAGCGAGCTTGTCCCGCTCCTTTGATTCATTTCGTAGGTACTGCTCTACCTCTTCGATCTTCTTGAGTCTGTACACTTGGCTTTCATCGGGCTCCCCCTCGGGAGCACTCGGTAAACTAGGGCATACCTTTGCAATTTCGCTCATCTTTATTCTATAAGCAAGTGCATCGTTAGTCCTACGAAGGCCACATTTTTATCGTGATTAAGCTCGTCTGTCAGCATGAACTCTAGTTGATCTGTGGAGCCCTTCAAGGGAAGGTATATCGGAGTTTCAAAACTCCAGGTTATCATGTCCCCCAAGCATTTGGCTCCTTGGTGGGCAGCAAGGCCAGAATTTTAGATTTGCTTCCATCTAGCAGGCAGTCCTCTTCATCCAACTGGGGGCAAACGAGTCGTAGCCTCTGGTGAACGTCAGTCTTGTAGAAGCTGTCATAATTGCCCACGGTAAATTTTACCTTATTATCGAAGGCCCGCCCCAAAATGTCCTGCAGTGGTTGATCTATTATAACAACGTACCCCTTGTTAACTCTAAGCCTGCAGCGTCCGTTCGTGAGTACGAATAGCTTGATCCTGTCTCCTGCTTGGCTGTTGACAATAGCCGCGAGATCCTCGATTCGATATAAACCCGGCTCAATAGAGATGAGGACTTCCAACGGCCCCATATTCAGATTGCCGCCCGTCTTATAGATGCTGATCTCGCTCTTAGTGTAGATGTTTGACCACGTAGGTCGAATACCGATCGACTTTAGAGCTATCCTCGTGTTCTCCCCCAGATGAGGTTTGAATATCGTGGGGTTGTATATATCGGTGATGTACACTTGTTTCATCTTTGTTCTAAGAAGAAAAGATGAACATTTACTCGTACAACCCGAAAGCAAAGTACAGCGCCAACAGGGGTGAATGGCCACTTGGTGTAACTAAATTGGAGCACCAAGACTTGTACGTCTCCACAGACTCGCATATCCCCGTATTATTCCCCGAGTTTACCAAATATCCCATCAAGGTTACCACAACCTACCTGAACGAACCTGTCATCCAGGGCTGGACAAAAGGGCAAGCCCTCGACTATTGGAACATCCAGGTGAATTTCGCCTGCCATTGCGCAAGCACGGGCCTGGGCATCTCTGCCAAACATTTAACAGGCTCCGTGCCCCTCGTGTACTATCACATGCGACGCATCCTAGCAAGGATGAAGGTACCCATGTCTTTCAACGATGGGTTCTCACGCTATAAGAATCCCTAATCCACATCTGGATATGCGCAGATATGTCGTGAGTACGGTGCGGACCCCAACGATCTGTACAAGACCAAATCAGTAAGTGCCTCGCTCACCAATGGGAGATGGTGAGTTGAGGGGGTTTGGGCGAAATTCATCATGCCAACAAGTCAGGGTTTGACATCAGAGGGCCTGACCAAGCTAAGTGAGAGCATTCGCGTCTACGTGGTCTTACTACTAGGGTCCCAAGCAGGGGCCAAGGCATCCCTACTCGGCTCAGGTGCTGACAACTATACAGCAAGGCAAAGCCTGATGCAAAAATTTGAAGCCACGGTACAGCGTCAAGAGAACGTTGGGCATGACATCACGGAGTTCCAGAAGGTCTTGCAATATGCCCGAACGCCGGTAAACGTCGCCGTCATGCCCAGCATCTACATGCTGCCTTCGGACATGAACCTTCGCATAGGGAAGACTATAGGGTACAACAACAACATCCTGATCGCGCCCTCCGATGTCAATGTAGGATCCCGGGTTGATGTGAATAGCAAGCCTACGGAGCGAGCTATCAAGCATGCCACGCCCGTCAAGCATACCCGGCATTCCATGCCGCCCCCTAAGCATCTCGAGCAGGTCGTCAAACCCCCAAGGGAGGAAATTGGGGGTAGGGGTGCCACCCCAACCCCAAATGCCGACCAAAATTGGCATGATATAGGGGCCCATGGAAAGGGCCCCACCGACCTCCTGGGAGGCTGGAAAAATCCGCATGAGGATACCAAAGCTGCCTTGATTACAACAGGGGTAGGCCTCATCCTTTGCTATATCTGGCTGAAAAAAATAATCGCCTAGCGGCTCCACAGCAGCGCAGGAGGAGTAGGTCTCTAATGTGTTGATCAACACACTAGACTGAGGAGCCCTACGGCTTCGCGCCCTTCCCAACATAGAGCACGACAAACCCAACGGCAACAGCGATGGCCGTGTATAGATGCCTTGCCACGTATTCGACAACAGTTGCCACCACCCTTAGAAGGAAGGAGACAACGCTGCCAATAATCCCCGGCAAAGCTGCACTTGCTTTCCCTGCTAGGTATTTGAGGAACTTTCCGAGCCTCTCAAGCTGCTTTTGTACTACCGGCACCTGCACCTCCACCACCTCCAGTAACAGCGAGCACGATGGTTGATACGAGCAATCCAACGGCGGAAACGATGCTCGCGATAGTCAAGCCTTGTTCCTTGAACAAGATTTTGAGCTTTTCCACGAGTGATGTGTCATCCCCAGCGATCTTCATCAACTCGGCCTTGATATTTTTCAGATGCTTAAAAATCTCGGAGGAAAGTAGACCATGAGCACCCAGCGCATCCTTCCTTTTCTGTTTTAATTCAGCAATTTTCTTCTCAAGCTCCTTGATTTCCCCATCGAGTTCTTTCACCCTGCCCTCATCTGCTCCGGCCTTCTTCTTCCCGAGTTCTTTCACCTTACCCTTTGCCTTGTCAATCTCGCTATTAAATGTGAATATCTCTGTCTTTAAATTTTTGATCTTTTCCTGAAGGCCTTCAATTTCAAGTTTTATCCCTCTTATATCAACCTCCTCATTCTCATTGTCAATACCAGCAAACAAGGCATCGATAAAACTCTCCGCCTCATATGCAAAATTTTGAATACCTTCCACTCTTTTCTCCACCTTTTTCATCTCGAATCTCTCACCCCCCTCCTCTTTATCCAGGGGCTTATCTAATTCAAGGACATTAACATCCTGAATGAGGTTCTGGGCCCCGAATTTAGCAAAACCAAGGGCTTGCAAGCGCCCCTTGCCTAAATTTGCTTTGAGCACCCCAATGGTTGGAAATTGGCCATTTTTCTTTGTGATCCTTTTTTCCATATATGTTTCACCACCCACTTTAAACTTTTTGAAAAACAGTTGTCCATCCCGTTCAAAAAACAAATCGTAATGCACCGCTCTTTGCTTCCCCGGCTCCATACCAAGGTATTTATAAAGGCTATCAACCTTTGATTCTAGTAGCTCTTCCCTCTGCCTTGTCATGGTGTCTCGTTGACCCTGCTCTTCTGGCTCAAGAACCGCGGCATCAGGCTGGATGGGTAGGTCCTCAGGCCGATCGCCTAGCAGCAACGCGGAACGGAGTTCCGGTTCCACGGGAGTAAGGATCTACTTGAGCTCAATGTTCTCTTCATCTCCGCGGTCAATGTCCCCCTCTGGAATACCTTTAAAAGCTCCTTCATCCGGATTAATCGACATTTATTCAACGAAAACCAGCTACTAATAAACATGTACGGAACAATTTTAGATCCCTACACAGAAGTCAAGACGATGCTGGGCATGAAAGGGAAGAAGCAGCGTGTTAAAGTCTCCCACGTCCCCAGTACGATAAACCAGAACGAAGACTTGTACGTCGACGTACCAAACATGGGGCGGAACGATGTCATTTTTCCCGGCTCTCTGAAGCTCCTTTTCAACCTGGAGCTTGAGGGTACGAACACGAAGAGAACCATTATCAGCAACATTGGCAAGTCCCTGGTGCAGAACCTACGTATCACCTTGAACGGCAACGAGATCCAGAACATTAGCGACTACAACACCCTAGCGGTCTACAGAGATCTCTGGCTCCCAAAATTTGATCGTGAGAACAACCTCATTCTGGAAGGCATCAACCCCAAGGATAGTACCATCAGAGCCCTCCAGGTAAAAGCAACGGACCATGCCGGTACGCCCGAGGAAATAGCGATCGTGGCAGCGTACGGCAACACTTTCTGTATACCCTTAGGCGAGATGTTCGAGCTCACCAGAGACATGCCCTTTTATCAGGCAGGACTGCACGACAGGCTACAATTCGTCCTGCACTTTGCGCCCTATGGTGATGTCATCAAAGATGGAGGCACGGCTGCTTCGGGGAGCACGGCAGCCAAACCAGCGGATGCCCAGTACAAGATCACCAACATAGCACTTGAGTTTGACAAAGTACACCACGAGGGCCTAGCAAGTGCTATAATGTCACGATATTCGAGGCTAGCGCTGCCCTATGAACGGGTACTCCGCAGCAAGGTGGTCACTATGAAAATGTCTGATACCAACTATAACCTCCGGATCGATACACCCGCCAAGAGTCTCAAGGGAGTGCTACTACTGTTCGTTGACCCCGCCAAAGTCAAGGCTTACTCTGGACTAAACGAGACATTCTACAACTCCAAGATCGAAAAAATCTCGATCACTGTCGAAGGCGAGCCTAACGAACTGTACAGCCACGCGATGCTACCGAAGGATCATCTTAAACAAGTCGTGAACTTGTTTGGTCGTCATGGCTCTGAGGTGACGATAGATCAGTTTTTCACTGAAAGATATTCCCTGTTTATCGATTTTCGGAGCTGCCCCGACAACGGTCTACATGGGAGTGGTAGACCTCTACAAAAGCTGTCAGACGGCATAACCCTCCAGATGATCAAGAAAGCTGACGAAAGTACCGGGGGTTTCAACTGCTATGTGTACTTGTTCCAAGACGCTTCAGCTCAACATCCTAGACGGGCGCTTCCACGGAGTGGAGTACTAAACAATAAATGGCTACTCTTATGATTATGGCAGGGGGCGCGCTAATCAATGCACTGGCATTCAGCGGATCAAATTATCTCTTTAGCAAGCTCTGGTGGTGAGGCCGAGAGGAACCGACATGATGAAGCGGTCGAAAAGTTAAATACTGCCCAGGCTCAATGGATCAGAGATAGGCAGGATAAATTGGATTGGTTCGCCAAGCAACGGGAAGTGAAAAGGCAAGCGGGGGAGAGCTTGAAGGAGCTCGATGACGATCTATACCAGTACTACATTGCCTCCGAGAAGAAGACCCCACAACTAAAGAATTTTTACACACCTTACAAGCAACAACAAGACGGTGAGCTGACGTTCATCGTAGGATCCCTATCTCTGCTGGGCTTTATAGGCTACAGGTATTTGTAGTAGAATGTACGTTTCGACATGTAATGAACATGTCGAAAGCATATCGTTACGGCTGAAGAATCGCCTGGCAGCAACGCGGAACGTAGTTCCGGCTCCACAGGAGTAGCGGTGAAATTGAGCAGTATTTACTACACTCCGGAGCATCTCTGGACTGGTCGCAAGGCCATCAAACTGCTGCGGGACCAGAGTAGTCTTACCCCAAAGAGGGTTACTCATTGGCTGACTCGTCAACTGCTCTGGCTCCGACATATTCGAGGACCTAAACGTATCAACTACCCGCATTTCACCATCACGAAGCCCAATGAAATGCATCAGTTTGACTTGCTCTACATGCCGCATGACAAGCTGTACGGCAATACGTACAAATACATTTTGACAGGCATCGACGTGGCCTCGCGCTACAAAGTAGCTAGGCCCCTACGCACCAAAAAGGCCAGCGAAGTCGCCGAGATGATCAAGGACATTTACGCGAAGCCCGGTGGCCTTCAATATCCCAAGACATTCCAGTGCGACAAGGGTAGTGAGTTCAAGGCAGACGTGACAAAACTGCTAGAAAGCAAAGAGGTAGAACTCAAGCGCGCAACCACCAAGTACCACCATACATTCACGGCGTTTGTTGAGGCCTACAATAAGGTGTTCGCAGAAAGACTGTTCAAGCCGCAGGATGCACAAGAGTTGATCTCTGATGAACAAAGTACCACTTGGGTCAAACACTTGTACACCATCGTGAAAAGTCTCAACAACACCAAAACCTCTATGATCGGCATGAAACCTTCGAAGGCAATCAAGCTCGAGGAAGTCCCGCTTGCGAAAGATCAGCAGCATCCGGAAGAGAAGCCGTTACCCGAGGACGGTCTTTACTTGTATCTGCTACAGCCCGGAGAAGAGCATGGTGATGCTAAAAGCCGCGCGACCGACGCATGGTGGAGCAAGAAAACGTATAGACTCTACCGTATCGTGGCCGGTACCCGTCTGTTGTACTACCTCGACGGTGGATCGCCTGGCGGCTCCGCAGGAGCACTTGATCGCAGCTTCGTCTCGGAGGAGTTGATGCTGATCCCGGAGGATGTTCAAGTACCTCCGGAGCATGTGAAACAATGATAAATTTCTCAAGTCAGTTGCCAGCTCTTGCGTTAGCTTCTGCAGTAGCAGTAGCAGAGCCGTCAGGTGAACTTGTGAGCGTAGTTAAGGTGAACCAACAGGTTCACCTTAATACTTACCCTCCCTGTGCAAAAAAAAAAAAAAAATCGAATAGGACCCTCTTTTCTACCGAACCTCAAGAGGAAGCAATAAAGGCCTGGTTCCGTCAGTAAAACTGTATCTGCATAACAGGGTTGATCTTAACCCTGTTATGCAGACCATCTAAAGCTTCGCTAAGCCGCCTTTTTCCTTTGTTTTGTGGCTCGGTAAGAGCAACAAAAAACTGTGCGTCTACTCTATGTCGAAGAGCTCCTCAAACATCTCTCGCGTATCAGCGTCGGGTAAACTGAAATGGTTGCCATGAGAATTTTCGGTGCCTAGGGCGCCGTCTCTAAAACTGTTCCATGCATGCACGGCGCCAACGCTGTCGATGATGCGCTGTAAAGTCAGATTTGGGTAACTCCCATGTAAAAGATTTAGTCTCGTATTCAGTTGCCTACACTGGCACCTGATCATGTAGTGGGGATGTTTACCTTTCTTTCCAACCTCGTGAGGATCATTCTTGTCAACCACGCAGAGTACCGTATCATAAGGATATCCCTGTGGAACGTGTCTCTTCCAAGGCCCAGCAATTTCCCCATCCCTCCCCTGGAGATCGTCCTCTAGTAGCGCCAGAGCAATATCTTTTTCTTCGATGATTGCGTCTTTTTCTTCGAGGGCTTGGTGCAGCTTTCGCATTTCTCTAGGTAGCACCTCCTCTACAACCCACCCAAAAAAGGATGCTGCCTCAGGTCTACCACATCTCAATAGGAGGCAATAAAGGCCGGCCTCTGTCAGTAAAACCGTATCCGGATGCAGAGGGTTGATCGGAACCCCCTTTTCCATAACATTTTTAACGTCCTTATATCGTATTATATACCTGCTGGGAACATGAGTCCTAGCTGCCTTCTTACCATTTGCACTATCTCTATAACCAACGGCTCCAACAACATCGCGGGCTGCGATGCATTGCCCTTTACCCTCTACGGAAAAGGATCGGACTTGTTTTCCTTGGAAAAATCAATGATTGCGAGACAAGACATTCTATCTTACGGTTTTGGACTCTAGGGATCGTGTCTGCAGGGACGCTTCCGTCGATAAAACTGTATCTGATGGAGGGGGTTAATCTTAACCCTGTTATGCATACCATCTAAAGCTTCGCCAAGCCGCCTTTTGAGAGTTGGATGGCCGGTTAGTTGACACTTGTGAGCGTAATTTTTTGCCAATTTTTTCCCGCCTCCTAGCATACATGATCGGGCACCGGCAGTGCCGGCGGCCATTTCGCGTTATCTCAAGGTTAATCAAGGATCTTCCAATTCCGCGGGTGTTCAAGCCTCACGAACAAGCAAGCGTGTTTGGATCTTTTCAACCCAGCTTTGATCCTCTCCCAGTCCGAGATCATGTTCGTCTCTTCATCTACCATTTTCATGTCGCTCCTTTCCGAGGGATACCACATGAAGAGCAGTTTTTTCTGACGTCTGAGGTTTTTTGGGAGAGCCGTATATGACTGCGTCAATAACCATAGACTGTGCTTCTTGTGTCTACCACTGATGGCGAGCTCCAGCAGGGGTTGTCGACGCTTCCAGAGTCTCGTCAGATATCATGTCATCAACGATAAACAACGTCTCCTCGCCCGCCAGTAGCTCCGAGAATTTTTGGATCCAGTCGAAGAGTTGATCCTTGGGCTCTATCAGGAAACACGTAGCCATCTTTCCAGAGCGAGGATCTCTCTAGGTAGGTGGTATTCCAGCGGATTGTAGGGCAGAGGATGACGATGTTGTCGAAATGGTGCTTGTACTCCTTCTCCAGGAGGTCGAAGGACTCGCTGCGTCTTGCCGCAACTGGTGGGTCCTGTGATACAGACCCTCATACAGATTGCTGTATGAGGGTCTTTCACTATGTCTAGAGACATTTATTCTGAGGCCTTGTAGGCGCTTATTTCGGTTTAGGCACGATAGATGCAGGGATCCACCCCTTGGAGACGGCCATTTCGCGACTTGCCCTGCCCGCCGAGAAATAGGCCACCATCTTGAGAGCATCGCTGGTATCCATCTTGGTTGATGGGCTCGTGATGCCCAGGAACTTCTTCCCCGCCATCGCGTAGGCGAAAGTGAAGCCAAGGTCCACGACAGTCTCATAGAGCATGTCAATAATTTCCTTCTCTTTTGGTGTTACGTTGGTTGTCATTTATTATAGGCCTATCGCATTTTGAAAATGTCAATCTGGGATGCGCTGGGTTTTTGCTGAGGCGCACGTACTCCTGTGGAGCCGCCAGGCGATGGCTCTGGGTTTCAGCAGGCTGGCGAGCCGCTACAAGCTGCCTACGTATGTAATAGACTACTACCACGCAAGCGGCAAGTACTGCAAGACCTCAAGCACTATAGAGATAGCCTGACTGTACAGAAGAGACTCCAGAACTCGCCCCGAAGAGGTTTTGGCTGTAGATTGTACAGCACCCTCTTGTTGCTTCAGATCTTCCTTCCTCTGCTTCATCAGTACCGCCAACTTGTGCCCCTGGGCCACACGCCCTGGGTGCTTTACTTGTTTTGTAATGACTCTCTCTTCTTGTTTCTGATCTTCAATCATTTCTTATAAGCCATAAGACGACTTATACCAAATTTTGTAGGCCCCTACGACTCTTGCTCCTCCACCTGCTCCTGCACATCCTCGTCTTTCTTCTTCATATGTCAGGCCGTATGCCCCACCACCAAGAGGGGTGCCAAGCACCTCCCAATGGCGCAGTAGACAAGGATACCTAGGTCTGTCATCGAGTCCTTGATGATGGGGTCTTCTTCAATATCCCGACATAGCTCGTCCACCGAGTCAATGTTCACCACATTCCCGATCAAATTTGCATAGAGGCTGATTATGTGAGTAGACAGTGCCTTAGCCGTCTTCTCACCTTTTTCGTGGACTTCCCGCTGTACATACTGGGTATGGACCTTATCGATGGCCTCTTCCGGGGCCTTGTCAACAAACCATTCGGTGAACTTTTTTGGTAAGTGATGCCCCTTGCCTTTGCGTATGGCATCTTTCAAAGCTTGACGCTTGCTAGCGCAGTCTGCGACTCTGTCGATAGGTTTGTCGCGTTGCTCTGGCGCTCCCCCAGCCCTGTCGACACCATCAAATATCTCTGCAATATCTGCAACAATGTTTATTAAACGACGGTATCTAATGAAGATGAGTATGATCAAGACATACGGCAGGAGCAAGCCTAGACATAGTGCACATTGCATTTGTTTAACGTGCTTGATCAAGCACATTAAACCACATTCTACTCGGAGATATGACGGCTGCCTTTCGTCTGGTTATCCGCGATCCATATAGGCTGCATGTTGGTATAGTGGAGCCTCGCGAGCAGCGTCTCTTCGCTGGGGTATTCTCCGTTCTCTCTGTATTTTAGTGGCACCTTGTGATCAAACTGCCACTGCCCCCGGTTCCCCCAGTTCATTCCATCTCTGAATTGGGCCTGAATGTGCTTCATGAATGTAACAATATCACACCCTAGATATTCTAGAGAAAATATCTCCGTATCACGATTTAGAGCATGACGAATCCTGTTCAAAATAAGGTGATGCTGATAAGCAGGGTGATCACATGTTGGGCATTCCCGTTTTCGTTTTTCATGGGGGCATCTGTTACAATCCCGCCACGCATTATTAATATGGAGGCATTTGATGCATTGCATGGTTCGCAGCCCGTTGCGTTGTATCTTGAAGTTGTCTAGTGGTAATTGATGCTTACATCTCGAGCATTTTTTAACCTCCTCCATCTTGTTTATTTTTGTGGAGTACTACTCCACAAAACTCTGGACGGGGAAACCTCACTATTCACAACACAAGCGGAGATGTATGTACCCCGTCATCGTGCACGACTCGCTTGTCATAAAACGCCGAGAGCCCCAGCTTGTTCTGTTCGCACGTGACCATCCCCTGGTTGCGCACCCTGAAGCCTACATTTTTCGCCGTGTCTAAACTACCCTTCAGCGTACTCAGGTACCTAGCCCACGTCACCGCATTCTGCCTCTTTGACATCCCTTTACATGAGAATTTTGTACCATCTTTACCTTCGACAAAGTAGCACTTGGCGGTTAGAGCAATCATCCTAGACCCAATGAATTCCGGTTTGAACAACCCTCCCGTTCGACTCGAGTGCTTGTCAGTGACGAGTCAATTTTTCACATCCTCGTCGTACTGCTTGAGGGATTCAGGGCGAACGACATCTCTCAACCCCTCCCGAGATATGGCAAAATAAGCACTGTTGGTATCTGTGTACACATACTCAAAGTCTCGACGATCTACGTACTTGTCTAGGAAATCGTAGTAGAACTCCAGCATGCGAAGCTTGGCCAGCTGGTAGACGGCAATACCACACTGGTAGGCTCTATCGATGCTGACCCCGTGCCTATCTTTTCTGATCTCGTACGCGTCGCCTATCTCTTCAAGGTCCTCGAGGTACAGGCTTCGGAGAGCTGCATCGACCTCCTTTTCATTTCTGGTAAACGTGGTGTTGGCGTGCCTCGCCAGATCTTCAATCATCTTCCCATAGAACAAGTTCCCCTTTAAATTCGCTGTATCTCCAGCGATGCGCTTGTTGGGGTGCCTCGCCAGATCTTCGATCATCTTCCCGTAGAAAGAGTTCCCCTTCAACTTGGCCGTATCTCCAGCGATGCGCTTTTCGGGGTCTTTATCAGACTGTCGTCGTGCCTCGGCAATCTCCTCGGGGAACCACGCAAATGGCTTACCTCGCGAGTACTTGAGGAACTGATAAAAAGCGGTGACTTTCAGCCCGTGGTCGAGGTACCATTTTAGCACGGGAGTGTACAACAGGATCTTTTCAGCTTTCATCAAACCTAAGAGCTTTTTGGTTCCTGGAACACGTTTGCGCCCCGTCTTGACCAAGTACTCATGCATGTGCTCGGGGATTTGGGTGTCAGGTATCTCCTTGACTACAAATAGCGGGGACATTTCGCTGAACTCGTCGTATAGCTCTGGGGGCACTTCTATATCTACTTGCGCAAAGCCAAAGAGTGAGCCGTCTAGAACACCCCGTGTTAGAACCTCCAATTGTTGCGTTGCTGTCGGTTCAGCAATCTTTACCAGCTTTTCCTTCCCGCAGGGAAAGTCTTGCAGCAGGGTACTCGGGTAGAGCATGTTCGCGTCGTAGCCTAGAATGGTCCGGCGCTTGTTGAACCATCTTCGGGAACATGTCAAAGTCCTCGGGCCTCGGTACACACCTCTCAACTTCTTCAACGATGAGGGCTTGCCTTTTCTCCAGCTCCTCCACGAACCGCTTAACCAAAACTTTGGGATCCTCGTGCAAGATGAACGTTGGGTTTTCGTTGGGACTATCGTGAATGGCGACACTCACATGGATATGCTCCGAGAGGTATGTTAGGTCTGCTGTTTGCCGCTGGTGTAAAGGTGCTAAGAGGGCTTTAAAGTCAAACACGATGAAGTGGTTTGTAGGGTCGAAAGTCTTTCTTGAAGTACCCCTTAATTTTTGGAGGGCTCTCGCACTCCCAAACCGTCACGAGGTTATAGCCCAGTTTTTGGATGTGGTCCTCCTTGAACTTGGTGACAACGTACCGATTCTTATCCGCGTTGGTTCTCTGTGGTTGACAGGGACATCCATGCCACTTGCAGCCGTGATATTCGTAGACTGTTTTGGTCTGAGGTTTGTAGCCGTCTACTTTGTAGACCTCCTTCCCACCATCACGAATCACGCGTTCTCCTCCATGCCCACAGAGCGCGTGATGTATGTGGCTTCCCGTCTGTTTTGACATTGCCTCTAGCCATTGAAACGCCGCGTAACTGAAACCCTCTTCGTCGTAAAAGACCTTCTCGGACTTGCACGGCATGCGCTTCACCTTTTCACTTTTGCAAATGATCGTCGTCTTGACGCCCTCGCACTCGTTCTGCTTATGCCGCGTGAGGTGGTTGCTTTTCGTGAAGATTTGGGTGCAAGCCTCACATTCCCATTTCTGTTGCGCTAGTACGTCTAAATCCTTGATGAAGAAACAGTGACCATCCAGCATGCCGAGATTGATCGTGTCTAACCTCTCCTTGTACTGATTCTGACCGTAAACAAGCCGTCATGGGGCCTTGTCTGAGTTCGTCTTGGGCTCAAAGACTCTGATGTTGATCTCGAATCGTTTGGCGATACCCTCAAAGTCTACGAGCTTCGTAGCACGTACCTCTTGGCGCTTTAGGTTGGAGTCCTCGTAATATGTACGTGCCAGGGCGAGGGCTGATCTTGTTAGGAACTTTTCACGCTGCTTTCGCTCTTCCAGGTAGTGCACCGCGAGGCATCTCCAGAAGCACAGGTTGTCGGTTTTTTCATCGTCATTGTCAAAGCTGTAGATGCACCTTTTGTCACCCTTTGTCACCCAGCCAATCGGGAAGTGGTCCACATCCGAGTAAAGGCTCTCTCGTGGAGATGATCTTGACCCGCACGTGTTTGAAGACAATCTTACCCTCGTACGCTCCGGGGGTCTCGATGGTTCTGTCAGGTGGTAGGTAGGCCTTAGTCCAGAACTCTGTATCCTCCAGATCGGGCTGCTTCATCTCGCATTCTTCTAAGAAGGCTTCGATAGCCGCCATGCTCGATAACGAGTTGGAGCTCTTGGTCTTGTGATAATCCGCTACATCGCTGCCACCTCGGTAAATATCGCAGCTGAAACTGTAGACCACCTTGACGCGCATGTCTACGTGAGGCGTGATTTTTTGCATGATGGCCTCCGTCAGTGGTTGGTTGAGGTTCTTGTTGAACTGCCACGTCTTGATGCGGTTTCCGTCTTCCAAAATTTGCGTGTCATTCTCGTCAAATATGTGCTGGATGTCCTCGACCACCTCCTGGTTCGTGGCTTGCTTCTCCTCCCTTCCAAACATGTGTTTGAGGTCGGCGATTCCCTGATATTCGTCTTCGATGGTGATCTGTTGGACCTCATCGTGAAGCGTTGTCGCTCTCGAGATTTGCGGGGGTTTGACGATCGAAAGGTGCCAAAGGAGTCAAAACCTGGGTATATTCATCCCCACCCACTACTATCTCAGCTTGTTTTGTTAATCAATGTTCTTGGAATGGCCAATTATTTCAGACGTCAGCTTGAACATATACCATGAATTTTGCAGCCTTCTAGTACTAAAATCACGTGTTACTTTCTTATGACTCATGCATTGTGTCCCCAAAGTGTGGCGTTACGCTAAAATTTACTAAGTTAAAAAAAGTTGCCACACGGGGGTTTATTTGTTGTTTATTTAAAAATCATACGGCGCGACGTATCTCACAAGTTGTTTATCAACTAAAAAAAGAAAGTCGAAGCGAAGAAGGCTTTTTTTTCAAATTAATCCTGATAAAAGTTATTTTAAACAAAGCATGCCAATGTTTACTCATCATGAGGTTAGCTTAAAGCTTATATTTGTTCTGCCATATTTTCCAATTTTGTGTTCTGGAACCGAGGTTAGAAACTTCTCGCATTCAAATATGAATAATTCGAATCTAAAATGCAAAAACAAAACCATTGTTGTCGAGCGAGTATAAAAAGTTGATGTCGTTGTCAGAAATATTTTGTAAAAAGAAGAAAAACGTACGATAATAAAACGTCAGAAAGAGATGAGAAGAAAAAAGTAATGTTTATTGGAGTTTAATAGACTTTCGCACAGGTGATTTACAATCAAACGCAAATTGTTGTTGATAAAATTGAGTAAACCTGTCTTTTTATAATAATACAATAAATAATAACAATAAAAGCGAGAACATTTGCCAGTAAAACTGAATAGAATATGAACTTGCATTTCTTTAAAAAACGTTTGTGAAAAATAAAACTGCTTATCAAAAGGGTGTCAATTGAACTATTAAACTCAATCACTGAAAATATTTGCGAATGTCATTCTACGTTTGTTAGATCCGATTGTCGTGTTGTCTCTGTTCGCTAGTCAAAACAAATTTTAATTTACTGATATTTATAGTATTTTAAAGACCGTACCTTACTTTACCGTCAAAAAGAATACTGAAGGGAAATCTTTCTTTTTTTAGACTATAAAGATAAAAAAGTAGCAAATTCTTAAAAAAAAAAATATTCATAATTGGGTTGTTTAATGTGATTCTAAGGCGTGTATAATTTCTTGCACCTTGACTTTTTGTGTGTTCGTTTATTACACGCCATTCTTAGTTTTTGAAAATTCGAATATAAACAGCTTTTTACTAGTTGCGTGAATAATTATCTTAATGCTTAAACCCACGTTGTTATCCAACAAAGCGAAACTACATTTTCTAAATGAGTCCACAGTTTTAGATAGCCAAGATATGAAACGTGGAATGTATATACTTTTATTGTACGGTGCATTTGTGGCGGTAATTAAATCTTGTGGAAAAATAAAATGCATATCTTATCTTGCCATATGTGTGGTTGTATGCGTTTCCAGTGCTCATTCAACACGTGTTTATCTCTTAGCTATGTATAAAGCTTATAAGCATATTCAGGCTCAGATTCAGTAAAAATGCAAAATACGCCAAGCAAATAGCATTTTTTAAATGAATATTCTAAATTTTGCATTATTTAATGCATTGCTATGTCGCAAACTCTCTCCCTCTTCCGGAAATTAAGCATTTGATCTTTCCAAAACAGGATTGTGAAGATAAAAGAAAACTTTTCAGCTTTATTGACATTCCGTTTTTATTCTAAGCTCCTAACCGCTTATTATTTATCACGCTCAAAAATTTTATGGATTGCTTTGAGTCCTTATTTACGAAGTTTTATTATTGTAAGCTCGAAAATGTTATGTAAGCAATGTTTTTATATGAAATATACAGTATAGTGCCATCGAGGAAACTTCTCATGTATAAGTGAAAATGACAGCGAAATGTTTAAGTCTTAAGGACCACCCTCTTTCCATTGTCTCAGTTTGCCTCTCAATCTTTTACGTAGGTTAATACTATATTTTACGCAGCTTCATACGGTATTACTAATATAGACACTATTCGATAACCTGTTGATAAATTCACATGTTTGCGGATCTTTCATATATCGCCTTTCATGTTTCTGTAGCACGACTTCTCCTCGCGAAAGAACATACAGGCGGAATACAGGTACAAATAAGAGGCAGCTGTGTATGGTGTTGATCATGGGTCAATATTGCTAATGCGATATATAAATAAAATTAATCATCCCTTTATCGACTGGAATTTTCCCGTTAAAACATTCCATAAGAATTCGTCATTCGGAACACGCTGTCATCACCTTTAATTGGAGCGATAAAAATATATTGCGTTTACTACGTCGTGTGTCCGTTACTTGCGGACAGACACAGAATACGGTTATTAATAAAAGAGTCTTTTACAAAGGGCTACATATTTTCGATTTTGGTTGATGTCTGAATGTTCCTTTAAAATGTTTCTTCGGGTTAAACAAAAAAGGAGAAACGCAATTTAAAACAGACAGTTTATGTCCCTCATTAAGTGCAAACTGCAAGGATCTGCGAAAGGTCACAAAGATGGTAAAATATGTTCAACAAATCCTGCAGTTATAGAACTGAGGGATAACGCTACTAAAGGTATTGCTATAATTTCCAAGGGGATTGCAGAACAATTAGAAAAGTTCCACAACATATAAGAAATTTTAAAAGATTTTATTTTTATGAAAATTCAAATGGCTTCATATATCGTTTTTGGTTGGTAACTATGGTAAACATGCCCAAGGGGAGTATTTTTAAAGTTGCATGACACAATACTTTTAACTGATATAGTTTTCTCAGGGGTTTCACCTTAAATGCACGTACACCATACCATACATCCCTTTAAGTATATATACACATCGCAAATCCAGTGACGCTCTTACAACGATACAGCGCTCCGAGAGGATTTTATTTTTTCCTTATTTTCAGGTAAAAAATTACAGGCTTATTTTTTTTTTTTATCAATATTTATACATGATATTTACATTTCAGATAACAATCTGCTTTACAAATGTGTCCTGTTTACAACCTGTTATTAAACCCCCCGTAGCGAAAAAAGCCCGTCAGTACTTTTTTACCGAATATACTATGGTGACTGATTGTGAGTAACACCAAGATGAGTGGAGGTAAATAAGCTCACGTATTCATGCGATGTTCAAAAATAATTAATGCTTAAGTGTTAATTTAATTTCTCAACAGCGAAAAGCAAATAACAGCATAAAACACGTATATAATAAAAATATTTCATCCTTTACGAAATTTTCGTTACATAGTAACATCTTCAGATGGTTACAAAAAATAAAATTATCCACTTCATATACATTATTAAAATACTGATATGTTTATTATCCGTTTTTAGTTATTCTATCTCTTGAGGAAAGTTTTTTTCTCGCATGCGTTTTTATACATACATAAAGTGTATAAATAAATATATTTTACAATTTTTCCCAATGAGGTAATAGACTTATATTTATATAAACACTTTATGTATGTATAAAAAAGCATGCGAGAATAACTGCAACATTTTGTTTCCTGATTGAACATACCCAGCAAACACGCGACGTTGCAACAACGTTGCAGCAACGTTGCTTTTAAGTCGCGACGTCGCCTGACCAAAAAACAACGTTGCAGCAACGTCGGAATTATAACGTCGCAGTTGCAACTTCAACCTAACGTTGCTTCAACGTTGTTTTTTGGTAGCGGTTGCAACGTAATATCACGACCAAAACCTAACGTTGCTACAACGTTATTTTTTGGTAGTGATTGCGACGTAATATCACGACCAAAACCTAACGTTGCTGTATAGTGGTTTAGGAAATTACTTACGAAAATTATATTTATGGAGATATGTCTGAAGACACAGATATCTTATCGCCGTGACTTTAAGTCAAAGAGAGAAACACAGGTCCGTAGCAGGGGGACGCTTTTTTTGGCACAGTATGATGCATCCCGTTAGTTGTTGCTGAGACGCCAGACAAAATCTTGAGACTTAACTTCCTTGATTTCTTCTTAAAAAAACGCACATTCTCTGCATAAGTTTTCTCCCCATTAATTATCGACAAAAAATTTTGGGAGCCGTGTCCCCTGACCCCTACGCTGCTACGGCCCTGAAACATGAGACCTTGGGAACGAGTTTGTCTTTTTATTTTGGCTAGTCTGACTTAGAGTAGTGTTAATAATATATATATCTAAATGTTGCATGGTAAGTGCGACCACGATATATTCCGGCGCGCTTTTTACAATGAGGGCTCCCTATGAGCTTTATTTGAAACATGAAATATGTTTGATGGGTGTCCTGGATATGTTTATTTGTTTTTATTTTGTATCAATTTGTTTACTGCAAAGTTAGTTTTATGATTGTTGGGATATTAACTTGTTTTTTTAATGAACTGGATGAGTTTTTTTGCTAAGCAACTGTAGGATCATCTGACTGGCAGTCTTGATTTTTTGTTGATTTTTTGTTGATTTTAAGTTGATTTTTTTACTTATACATAGGTGGCTACTGCTAGATAGCTATAGCTAGATAGATAGCTGACAGATAAAACTTCTAAAGGATAGCAAATAAACAAACCTAGCACACCCACAAAGTTAGTAATTTTACATTAAAGAATTTCAAAAAGGTGCTTTATTCACTAGTTAAAATTAAAAATATCTTGTTGAGCCAGTCTACTGGTCGTGTAGCAACAACTCCAGAGTTTGAAACAAACAGAGAGCATAGAAGAATTTGACAAGTAATTGACGAACAAAGAGTATATACTTCAAATCAATGGTGAGCTTTTTAAAAACCTAGTGTTTGAAGTAATATTGATACATAGTATAAATATTGAGCTTGTTGATAGTTAAAAAACTGTCTATATTTAGGTGTCACAGTTATCAAAAGTTGGTGGGGAAAATGTAAAGGAAGCTACAAGAAACATAATGAAATAGTAAGTACCCATTTGTGTGTCCTTTCTTTCAGTGAATGCTCTTTATGTTTTTTGTACGAGTTTAGCTGTTAAAAGTACCTATATTCTCAGTCTCGTGTTTCTTAAAATCTTGTTTCTTATGTAAAAAATGTGAATAAGTATATATATAGTTTTACTTCTCTTTCATGATAGGTTGATGAGTGATGCAGTCATGTCACTTTTCAATACGAACGGGAAAAGAACAAAGAAGGGCTTAATGAAAAAAAGAATTGGAGTGTTGATAGTGGTGGGTGCTCTTTCTTTTTCCACTTTGATTTATATCCATTGTCGGTATCGCATTTGCTTTTGTGGTTATTTTTATTCCTAATTTAGAAATATGAAATTCTGTTCAATTCCGTCTATTCTTTTATTTCTGACTACGAGTACTTTTCTCGAATATATTTTGAATTGACTTCCATTATTTCATTTTAGCGGCAGCAAATGCAGCCGTGGAAAAAAAAGGAAATGGCATCCGTATTGAAGTACGCCCCAGACCAGGATGATGGACGAAATGCGAAAAGTGCAGAACAAGTTTAACTTCATTTGTACAATTATATGTATTCTTCTTTTGTCATAGAGATAAAGAGAGCAATTTATTATATATACATATATAACCTAATTACACCCTAATAATTCTACCAGGCAAAACTTCAGTTTCGCACTAAAACAAATCTTACCACCTAAAAATATTGATTTGGTTTTCTTCTTTTTTGTTGGTGCTAAACGTCAATATTTTTGCATTAAATAAATTTTTGGTATTTGTATTTATTACTAAACCTAATTTATGTAGATAATATGTATGTTCATCTAACAAATCGTAATCATGACAAATGTGCGCTTTAATTCCTTATACAAACAACTGGAATAAACGAGGCAATATATATTTGTTGTTTCGCTTGACTATAACCCTTTAAGGGTTTACGCAAGAGGTTTTAAAGATTATGACTTCTTAAATCAACTGTATGTAAAAAAATATTTTAAGTCAGATATTTTATATTTATTACTGAAAGCCTTAACTGGATGTGAATAAATATTTTATAATGTAGATATTTTATATTTATTACTGAAAACCTTAATTTAAGCAGATAACATGTAAAAGGATATTTTAATGTGTGTTTTTTTACTATGAATTATATTTTATTACTAAAAGCTTTCGTCTTCTTGTTATTACGTAATGGCAAACATCGTTGCAGTGATGTTGTTACACCGTTGCTGCAACGTTACTTTATAGGTATTCTGACGTCGTTCGAACGTCATATACACAACGTTGCGGCGACGTTGTTACAACGTTACTGCAACGTTACTTTATAGTTATTCTAACGTCGTTCGAACGTCATAACGCAACGTTGTTATGACGTTGTCGTGCAACGTCGTCGCGATTTTCATTCGCAACGTTCATGCGACGTCAGTGCAACGTCACAGGGCGACGTTGTAGCAACGTTGTAGCAACGTTGCGGTGTTTACTGGGTATAAGTAGCTAGATGCTGCAATCTAAGACTTACAATTTTTCCCAAAGCAGTAATAGACTTGTAAGTCTTAGATTGTAGTATCTAGCTAGTTATATGTTCAATCATGAAACAAAATCAAAGTTAGTTTAAATAACTAGCTAGCTAGGTATACAATATGTTTTTAACGTGTCGCAAATGTTGGCTGAATATGTTTTTATAAAAAACCCAGGGCCAGAAACTAAGCATCTTGCTTAGCGACCTTCAGTTCTTATATCTACGCTACAATCCCTTCCCTTCCTTCAGCTAGCAACTTACCCAGTTAAACTATGACCAAAGATTTCTGATTCATCTTTCCTGACCTGTGTTTGCAAAATAATTATTGGTACTAAAAACAACCAGTCAAGAAACTTGTGATAAAACAGGGCTTAGCAATCTAATGCCTGACTAAAGGGGTTGAAGATTACTCTACTTGATTATCACTTAAATGTGTTATATACTGTATAACTAGCAACATTTTTCCTTGATTCGTACGTTAGCAGGATCTTTAACAAAATTGGATAATTTTATTTCAGCTGTAAATCCTTTTTGTGGTGTTTTCAGACCTAAACTTTGTTTCGAAACGTGACTTTTTTCTAACTAGTTTGCGTGTGACATGTGTAGCTACATTTTGTGATGTCTCTTCTAACTAGCTATATATATCAGACCAACAAAATTTTAAACTTCATGTTAAGTAATCACATCAGTTATCAGGTAGTAAATTATCTATGTCGGATGTACACCCATCGCATTACATAACTCCCCAGACTGTACCAGGGATTTAATTGCCGACAGCCTCGATGTCAAAAAGGCAAGAACGTCTGGAAACGGCATCTTGTGTATAAATACATGAAAGGGGACTAAGCGTGGGCTTGTTTTGTTTTTGACAATTTCCTGTTAAACGTAAGCCCGTATGTTAAATCCCAAAAGGACTATTTTTTGTAACTTCTTATTTTATAAGGGTTGATGACATTTTATAAAAACATTTTTGCAGGAGACTATGATATAATTCTCCATTAATATTGTGTCGTGTTACAAACTATTGTTTTTTAAATGTTGTGCAGGCTGTTATGGAAATGGACCACATGCAGTATATTGAAAAAAACAACAACATATTTTTGTAGAAATACACTTCATTGTAAGTTGTTGTGTAAGCTGATGTTTTTATATTTTGTGTATATAATCTTTGTTGGAGAGAACTGTATGTCATATCAGTGTTGGTGGGAAGTTCGCAATGTTTTATCTGAAATATGAAAGTAAAACGACTTGCAATTCAAAATTAACAAAAATCAGTTTTTCCAACATAATTGTTAGAGCTAATGACAAAAACCAGATCAACATAAATCATTTCATTCAGCATGTTGTTTATTGTCTTTACACTTTAATATTACACAAAATGTGAAATGTTAGGGTTTGGAACACATTAAATTTCTATGTAAAAAATAAATGATTTCTGTACTTTATTGTCACAATGTTTTATGGAACGAAAATAATCCGGTTGACAAAGTTCGATAGATTTTTTGGAGATGCACTGCTGATGTCAGCAAAACTTTTTAAACCGCTCACATTTTTTCCACTGCTCTTCTGCCTAGGAATACATAAAACTAAACTCCTTAAAGTACAAAGTACAGAGAGTAGAAAATGTTGGAGTAAAATCAAGAAAAACCTCCAGCAACCAGCTCTGTCCTCTTTGCAAATTACCAAATAATATTGCTCGTTAGAAACTAGTATTGCTTCTAGCTAGCATGCATGTACAGCATCTAGCTAGTAACCCTGTATAGCTACTAACTACTAAATATGTATAGCTTCTGGCTAGGATGTATATGTATAGGTTGTAGCAAGCATCTATGTTTAGGTTGTAGCTAGCATCTATCTATAGCTTCTAGCTAGCCTCTATGTATAGGTTCTAGCTAGCATCTATGTAAAGAACCAAACCAGTTTTTTGTCCAGAACAACTGTTTTTCCCCAGCAAGACAATACAAACAATTACATCATATCAGACATATTATTCATATTTATTTGTGCTACTAGTAAAAATCAGAAATATATATCCTGATAAAAAGCCTTTTTTTATTAAATTCCATCAAGTATCTGAAGATTTATCCACCTCAATGACCAAAACCATGTGTGTGAGACTTGGTAGTAAATAGTATAACATAAAAGAATGTAGAAAGTGAGTAAAAATATGCTTAAACCATTTTTTTTTTCTAGGACCACATTTCGGAATTATCAAAAAATTTGAGACTTCAAACCATTTTAAAAGGACGAAAACAATAATTTAATAATAACATAATAATAACAACAATTTCATTAATATAATCCGACGATAACGGTATATCATTAACTGAAAAAATGAACCAATTCTTTACTCTTCAAACGTTCCATTTGTAGACAGAAATGCTACCAGGTTTTATGTGAAACGGGTCCAATTTGCAGCCAGTGGATCGGCCATATTTGTCGTATTCTACGGCCCGATCTGGACCGTAAAAGCAAGTCTTGCCTCGAATGGCAAAATACTGAAATAAAGAAAAAAAAATTTAAAATAACACGTACTATTATAAAAATGATAAAAAAAGGTTTCTCTGAAGAACTTTTTCACGTTTAACAATTAATTCATTAACTTCTGTCACATTTTACACGGGTTGGTTAATGTACAAGAGAAAATTTTTAAATATACTCTACTTAAAAACACTAACTCATAGAGGTAAGCACAAAATAGTTCGATTTTTGACCCTAGCGTGATGAACCTCTGGTATTAAATTGTTCAATATAGCCGGGGATAAACTTGAGGTGGATCAATTCATTCGGTGTGATCGGCAAAATAAAAATAATTATTTTGTTGTGAATGGACCATACTAGCGCTTATCATCAACCTTGTCTTTATTCAAAATTCTAAACGTCGTTTTCATATTGTAATTCGAAATCTGATTGGTTGATAAATTCTTAGTCGTCGTGGTAGTTGAACTTATTCTAATTACTGTGAGTAATGCTTGCGAATATGAGAATTAGAATTAGAAAGCTGAAAGTACTGAGAATACTGAGAACACTTAAAATAAACACTGCGGTTGTGAATACGCGTGGTAGTTTTTGTGTGGCTACGGTAAACACAGTGTAAACTCAGTTTTAGCCTGATGACGGCATGATTGAGAGTACGTCTTAACCTATATCTATTAAATATGGATTTTTTACCGTTCATATATTATGCACTAGGTATTTCTAACATTGTAACAATGTATTATGTAACAATGTATTAAATGTATAACATTTTTTTTGTCACTCTTTTAAAAAATGCGGATTGAAGATGAAGTTATAAATTTATACAACTCCAGTTAAAACAAAAGTTTTTAAAAAATGTTTTAGAAAACGTTTTAGACCACCACTAATTCAATTTTCGCAAAGGTCGTCAAATTTACCTCAAACATTATTGCTTCAAAAGTTACACGCACAAAAATCAATTAGGAGTCATAATGTGTCTTATCCTGGCCAGCATGGCTTACCCAAATATATAGAAATAGACCATTTAACTTACCTTGTTGATGTACATCAAGTCTTTAAGGTAGTTATAACATTTGTAGACCATCAAAGCTTCACCTTTAAGTCCTCCACTATTGCGATAGCGATCTAATGATACTGTTTTTCGAAAAGGAAATGTATCTGTTGGCCCGTCTTTTTTATCTTTATAGCATCCAACTCGAAATACTAAAGTAAAAAATATAAAATTCTAGTGATTTGTCTGTTAATAACTTATATCGGTATATGGCAAATTTGCTGTTGATTTTCGTTTAGTTCTTGAATAATAAATATTAAAAAGTTTTTTCAAAATTTACGTGTTTTTGGCGACCGGATTCAATTAATTGTACTTAGGAACAAAATTAAGTGCATCTATTTACTATAATCTTTCTTCTGGCATTAAAGACAGCCTAAAAAGATGTGGACAAGATTCGTAGAAAAACATAAAACATAATTTGCAAGAATATGGGTAAATAAATCTTGGAAAAAAGTCACACAAGCTTAATTAGTGTCACCAAAAGAAGATCTGTTTCACTTTTTATATCTCTTACCGTTTGGAAGGACTTCATCTTCTTTCAAGTTATCGTATTCTTGGTATTTCATGTATGGAATTTTTGTGTTACGGTTACCTAAAAAAAGGAATACGAAGTATATTTTAGAGGCTTAAACTTGGATAACTCTGAAAAAATCTTTATTAGAATTTATATTATACTCTATACGCCAAAAAAAGATTTGTAAAATTACAAGTTTGTTTTTCTAATTTTTTTATTATGTTGAAAGCTAGGAGGCGACACAACCTACAATTTAAATATCAAGGGGCATATATTTATAATAACCTAAGCAAGAGTGTTCGAGACGAAACTTCGTTAGTTCGCTTCAAACACTGCTGCAAAGACATTTTTTAGTTTATATGTACCCTTGTCTCGAACCTTAACTTCTCTTCCCGCCACAGCTTTGCACGTGTCTCACCATTCTTCATTTTCTCGATCCTTAGTGTTTAATGTTTTTTAGTTTTAGTTTTTGTTTTTCAGACAGCCCCAGCTTCGACAGTCCTTCGCACTTGATATCTCTCCGACTGTGTGTCCTCCCTACACTCTCCTATAGCGAACATACTTATATTATATACATATTTAGATATGTTTTTAACATTTTTCCTTATCCTAATATTTTTTGTTTAACAGGGCGCCTATTGATAGCAATGTATATATACGTTGAAAGGTTTTTACCCTGTATAAATATGTTTTATTAATAATAATAATAATAATAATAATAATAATAATAATAATAATAATAATAATAATAATAATAATAATAATCTCAGTTTTATATTTCTTAAAATCGTGTTTTTTTATGAATAACACATGAGATTGATCGGCAAAACGACAGTTCAAATGACTATAATATAATATAAATTGCGACAGAAAATGCCTTTATGGCGCATTCCGTGTGAGCCATCTGGTTAATTTTTACAGCTGGGAAGAGTTGATTAGATGCGATGTCTCAGTTGATACATCAATTTCCCGAGGCTGTACCCTTTTGTTGAAATAAATATATCGGTAGTATTTTCAAATTAAAGGATAATAGAAAGTCACAGATTTAAATTAGCAGACAATTGGCAATTAAAATACGGAAAAATAATACTAATTATATTTTGCTAGTTTGTTTTCCATGTCTGCTATTTCTTTAAAAATTAGACAAATTTATTCAAATTTGACAGAATGAGTCACGTTAAATTTTCCCATGTGATATACATATATTTAAATGGGTTGATCCACCAACCGAACCAACATCGAGCCTAACCGCTTTCTCAAATCAGTCACTTACGCCAATGGAGGTTATACTTAGTGTGCTCAACCTTAATAATACAACAAAACTATGCCTTTATCCGAATAGACACCTCACACTCAATGTATATTTGTTAGTTGTACATCTCTGTCGAAGCATTTGCTGTTGCATTTACAAAAGGATAAATGACGTCGTATTCGACGATTTAGTTCTTCAGGAAAGTTGAGAGATGAAATTAAGTCAGGTTGCGTTTCAGTTACGCTTTTTAAGTTAAAAATACTTTTGAAATTAAAATTCTTACTTGCTCCTTCACTGCACTTGTTCCACAAAAAATTGATGCCACTAATAGCAAAATCAGGGATATTTTTACCACGCCCATAAGATTTTCCGTTAAATGTGAGCTGTATAAAAAATTGAATATCTAATATAATCAATGTTGCGGACGCGAAAGGAATACTAAAGACCTAAATAGTCTCCATAGTGAATAAACATTCTTTTTGTCGTAGATATCTAGATTTGAAAATATAACTATTAATGGAAAAAATGTTAATTAAAAAGCAGTATATTAATAGCCTCAACTCGATATTTTTAATGCATAAAAATTGCTTGGCTTTTTTTATTTTGTTTGATTTAACTAGCGTTCTTAGGGAGATTTTGGCCACTCAGGTTTAAGACTGACAATAACTCATTTGTACTGACTTCTTTTGTAACTTATAATATATATTTTTTTATCTTTATATTCAGAATTGCTAACTTAGCATGCCTGTGAAGTTTTAAGTCGCTTTAATTTTAGAAGTTCTGTTTTGGTGGCTTGAAAACGTCGACAGGAAATGGCGTTGTGTGTTTAAGCCGATACCCCTCTACTTTTTTTTCAATGGAAAACTTCAAAATCTGTTTGTCTACAATTGAAAAAAAGACGTCCGTTGGAGATGACCCCTCTGGAACACGCTATATAATTTTTACCAAGCCCTCCCTTCCTTTGTGCCTGGCTTTAAAAAAATGCTTTGTGATAAGATTGATCATAATTTAACGAACTTTTTCCAAGCATATGTAATAGCTAGATAAAATCATAAATTATTATTTTAGTTTTTAACAAGACTACTCCAAAGGTCAACGTGAAGGAAATTATACACACCTTAAATCTACATACTAGACGTCTAGACAACATGTTTATAAATAATTACTTTTGTATTATGAATTTGCTATTTTTTTTTCCCAAAAAAGTTTCCTTTAGTATATTTTTGGCGGTAAAATAAGCTACGATTTGTAAAATATACTTATTATCAGTATATCGAAAGTTTGTTTTGGAGACGATAGAACAGAGACAACACGAGGAGCTGTATTTGTTAAAAAGAGTTGTTTCTAGCATTAAGAAGGTAATTAATACCTCTAAAAAGATTTTAAAGTCATTGTTGTTGGTTAAACTTTCTTTATGTACAACAAAACTATGGAATTTTAAAGGATACAGTTAGCTAGCTAGTTCAAAAAGGTTACAGTTTATTTCATTAGAAAATTTTTCGACACTCAATTTGATATAAGATGTTGTTTTTGTCCTCAGGTCGACATTTGTGTAAGTCACCGTAGAAGAAAACCAACAGCCGCTTCGTAGCCCTTTTAAAAATCAGATTTGTGAAGATGAATATTCAAGGAAGAAGGAAATAATAATGTTGGCTGGGATGAAATGATAGGAAAAAAGCATGTTGGCAAGGCTAGCATCCCATCACATAATGTTTTTTATACATGCAGCGAAAATATAAATTAAAGTTTCATACAAGTATTTTACAGAAAATAAAGTTAAAAAGCAGACCCCCAAAGCAGAAAACCGTCCCTTATAATCTAAAATGACATTCGTCAGCCTAGCTGACACACAATATATACTATATTTTTATTTTCTACCGAGAAGTGACTGCACTTTTTACTTTTTTTTCAATTCTACAGTGCAGCGTAATTTCAAAATAAACAATTTTTCAAGAAACGACCGTATCACGGTTTAATTTAATTACTCTCTTGTTCGCGTATAGTCATTAAAATTGTCATGTGGGAGGCAGTGCTTTCCACAGCCAAAAATGTTTAATTTCCCTCTATTCTCAGAGAGATTTATAACACGTTGAAAAAGACTTGCCTTTTATACTTCAATTATTCCTTGGAGAAAGAAAGACAGAAGAAGAAACAATTCTTTAGATTCTATTGAAACACTGCGCAAGGTTCTGGCAGTTGTCTGTCTAGAAACTTAATTTCAAACTTTGTCGGTTTGGCGGTAAATAAATTATTCGTAAATTGAAATACGCAGTTATGACTGGCTTTGAGTAAACAATTACAGTATTCTCTGGTTGGTTGATTTCTGAATTTCAAAATTAAAAAATTATAATATAAAAACAATTAATTATTATTAAATTTTGCATTTTTTTCTCAAATCAATCTTTTAAAAACCTCAAATTTTGTTTTTGTTACTTTCTCCTAAATGTTTTCATCTTTGTTGAGCGAGTTTAATTTTTCACAGATAAAACACATGCAAACTGCAACAAAATATCACCTGACTGTGAGCATGTTCCTATAAAAAGAAATATATTAAGTTTTAGGAATTTAATTAATATTCTCGTATGCATTTCTGTTGAAACACATAAATACTCTCGAAACACCGATTTTACATTTGGAACTCTACTTTTGTGTTTAGTTGTAACAAGGAGGTTTAAAAAGAGAAAGAGATACATCTCAGCAGTTTCTATTGAAACCATCCGTTGCCGATTTGCAGGTTGCTGTATTGTTTTCAAATTCAGTTTTGTAAACAAAATTTTTTGAAATCGCGCGCGTAAATTATAAAAATAACCGTTGCTCATTGTTATTTCTGCATCATTATAAATTATTTTTTCTAGCGTTAAAAACTCGTTTGCTTTGTATTTTGATCGTTTAAAATCATTTTTTAAACATTTCTGGTGGTACATGCAGAAAATAAGTAAAATCAGCCGAATATGAGGGAAATTATGGTAACATAAAGATAAAAAAAAAATAATAACGCGAAGAAATAAAAGTAAATCATTGCCCAACGAAAAACGCATAATTAGAGATAGTAACGAATGATTAATATTTTCTTTTGTTCTATGAAAGAAACAATAGCCACAGAACACCGATTCTATACCGAAAATTCAATGACTTTGAAGAAAGAAATATGTACTAATATGCAACCCCTCCTGCAGTAATATTTTTTAAAAGTTTTATCAATCTTTTAACTGACGCTGTGCTAGGAGAGAACATACAGAAACATCTACAAGATATAAAATTAAACCATATCTCAGGGCAACAATTTACACAATATAAGCTCCAACATAGTCATAAGAAAGAGAGATAGTCTGGGTACCGCCGTGATTGAGCTCCACTCCGGTATCTGACTCGCGTTCAGAAATTTCCTAGTGCCCAGTCTACTTTTAGGGGGACCAACAAATCAAAAACAGGCGGGAAGCTTTGTATGCTAGGTACTTTGCTGAAGTTTGCCTGGATTTTTTGGTATTTATCAACTATGGTTGGAGCTAATTGTTCAGTCTTTGGTTGCTCTACCTCCCGTAGAACAAGTGGAATTTCTATTTTCAAAATTACTCAAGCATATGACGAGTATGCAACGCATCATGGAGAGACAAGCTAATCGCTGTGATAATCAAAGATATTTTATTAGGTAGCTAGCTACATACACATATACTATGACACAGTAAGTGAGATAATTCTACTCTGATTAGGAATGTCCCATTAGATAGTTGTTCTAGCCATATTCGTCCAATTTTAGACCAAAAACCAAGGACCAAAATGTTTAGCGAAATCAGCAAAAGTACCTAGCATACAAAGCTTCCTTATATACCTAGCTAGCTATATATTCTACAGATAGTACTTCCCTTCCCACTTACGTTCAATGTTTTATAGAGGTTGAGTTGGTCATGTGTTATCGTTTGCACTGCCTGCTCGGACCCCATGGGCACTTTTTAACATTGAATGTCATAGAGGGGGTGAAAGCTATATTTTTGTGGACGATTGTAGCTATATATAATGTGGGAACATCACAAAAAAAGCGGTGTAGTAGACATTGCCACGTTGTACTTAAGGAAATCAACTTTTTTAACCCTGCTGGTGAGCATAACACCAGTGTGGATTAAGTGACAAATGGAAATTATTTCTAAATTGACATCTATATTTTTTATCTAAGCGTTTTAAATTCTGACGAGCAGTTCTTGTGCAATCGTCAACACGTATATACTGAAAATCTTATATATTATATATTTATTGCATTAACTTTTTGGGTTCAATCGGAACAACTTTCAGAAAAGCAAAAAATATTCCTGATCAGGTAATGTCATAAGTTCTGCATCAGGAAATCATTTCCCGATATATATAATATATATAGCAATTTCCTGATGAAGAAATAATTTCCCTTTCCCTTACTTGACCTAATGCCGGATACCATTCTTGCCTCTTCTTTTGTTTAAAGTTTTCTAATAAAGGCATCAGGTTCTAAAAAAAATATTCCATGGAATATTGCTACACCTTTTATTACTGTCATGAAAACTTATTCTATAAAATAAAATTGCTGAGTGATTGTTTTAGCTGGACAGTGTAACAACGGGCTCGTTCTTGTATTTTTATTTAAACCGAAGTTAGGATAGTTTTTTAAAAAAGGGCATTATGACTAAGGCTATTAAACCTATGTGGTTGTACGCCATTGTTTATCTGTACTAAGCGCTCACCCTGGATTAAAATTCATTTTTGAAGTTTCACCAGGAAGATTTTGGGAAAAATAAAAAAGTTTTTTCCGACTGTTTTCTATGACAGAAGCAGAATATCAAAAAAACTGCATTTTTATTTTAGCTAAAGTTGCAGGAAAGTTATTTTTTGAAAAATATATTCACCCGAAACACGTTAATGTTGCTACCCTCGATTTACAACATACTGCATACCTGTACTTAATCGCTCCACCTGAATGTGTGGACAGTTTACAGATCTTATAAATCATTTCACTAGACATTTAACGCCAGATAACACAGTCACTTGTAGCTTAACCAAACGTTTCCTAAAAAAAGGTTTATTTCACCTGTAACGTTTTGTATATGCATTCAAGCCCTGTTGGTCTAATGGTTATGACACTTATGCAAATGAGAGATTCAGGTTCAAATCCTGGACAGGGCATGAAAAACATATATAATTATCTTGCACCCACAACAACCACTTTCATTTACATATCACAAAAATGCCATGGTTAGGAAAGGCAGTTATACTTGTTTGTCTTGCCATGTTTCAAGACTCGTTTCGAAATAAGGCCCACTAAAAGATTTTCGCTTGCGAACCTGGGGGACTCTGTCCCACGCTCCACCAGCCTTTCTATATTGCTAGCTATATACATTTAAAAAATTTGTGAAAACATCAGAAATCAAGATAGGAAACTACAGCTAGCTCACTAGCTATGCCAGCATCATAATGATTTTTTATAAATATGTATATAGCTATAAAAATAGCTGTCAAGTGACACAAAACCAGATTTACTAATTAAAAAATCCCAACAGTACGCTACAGTTGGGACTCAAGCTTGAACCAAAAGGATGCTCTATATCCAAAATATTCTTATAAATCAACGGATAAAACTTTTCAGCATCCCCATTGAACGATTTTATAAGGTCTTTCACAAGAGCATAAAACGGTATAACATTGTCAAGGTCACCAACTTTGAACATTTTGAATTCATTGGTGATTTCTGATGGGTAACATTCAATACCAGCTAATTTTAAAACAGCTTGGTCCATATATTTTTTAAAATACAGTAGATGCAACATCTGTTCAGCTTCCTTGACAACTCTATCACCTGATCCTGCAGAATCACCTTTGTTGTGGTCACTATGTTTCGCGTTGGTGTGGCGTGTTAATCCTCTTCGAGAAACAAACTTTAGGACACAAACTACAGCTAAAGGTGACTTTTGTGTCCTCCTCGGGTATTTCCTTCACAACTGTGGTTAGTTCCACGTCAAAGTCTGAATTACTTTGTAGAATATCTTCATCTATAGCCTCCAATATAGCATCAAGTTCTTCGCCATAAAGGAAATCTTCCTTCGCCGCAGCCATTTTACAAAATTCAGTCCCCTTACTTTCGGACCACCCGCTCTAGGTCAGGTCCTTTTGCCGTAGCGGCCCGAAATGGCCGATTACCCAGACTATCTCTCTCCTGTGACTATGGCTTCAAATACCAGCTGAATCGTTTTGCAAGTGGGGATAATAGCTCAACAAAGCCATGTGTTTTATTTATCTTCGGTATAGCGGTATATTTTCGGTATATTTTTGAAAGTCCTGCTTTGTCGTTAAAACACTCGTCTCACACTCGGCATGTAAAAATACAGCAAAAGCGGCGCAACGGATGGGTTCAAAGGAGCACGTAAACAAAAGAAATTTGAATAGAATTTAAATGGACGTTGCTGAGATGTATCTCCTTCTCTCTTTAAACCTCCTTGGTTGTAAGTAGATATACCGAATGAATTTTCATCGTGATATGTGATTATGCTATTACAAATGCATAATTAGCAACGAAAGCACGTGCTATACAATTTTATAAACAAATAAAAAAGCTAATAACTCGTTTTGAAACAACTTTCTGGAATAGGAAATTAATTTATCAGTTAAAATAAACATTGATCTTCTTTGGCCGGCCCCTTTTTATCAGAACTTTTTATATAAACAGTCAAGTACACTCCAGCTTGTAGAAAAAGCTTATTAATCCAGGTTTACGAATATTTTTGAACCTTTTGTTAAACGTTTTGTATGCAGTGCTTAGCAACACATATTCAGTATGTTTTCGATACAAATTTAACTCGACAACGACGTTTTAGAGCAATATTTTCATAATAATTTCTTAGAAAAAAGCAAGCCTCCATTAAAGGAGAATTTGGTATTTAATCATCTTTTTGCGAAAAGGACTCAGTCGAGCACCTCGCGCACTGATTCTTTTGAAATTATGAACAATAGAAAATTCAATACATTTTAAGCATACAGAAATGAGTTGTTTCTCCTTCCGTATTCTTTCCTCTAAGATTATTCAAAATAAACAATTTTATTATGGATCAAATATCACGATCAGATATACTATCTTGCGATAACTTTACAAGGAACAACAACGAAATCATTAAGCACAACTATAGCGAGAAACTCCAAAATATTTTCCATCTTTCTCTCCGTACTGTGCCATAACTACTACAGATTTTAGATTTTCGTAATTTCGCAACAACGGTGTCTGATGATCGAGGCCTTATTATCAAAAAAATATTATTAATACCAAAAGCATGTTCAATTTTTAACACATTACTGAAATATAGTTGAGTTAAAATTATTTATTTGTTTGTTTATCACGTAAATAATATATAAAAGCATTGTCCGCAACACTTTTGCAAGAAGTGAAAAATTCTGAACCCTTAAGTGTATATAATGTTAATATCGAAAAGCATCTGCTATATTTTTTTACCCTTACTTAAAAAAAGAGGCGAAAATTGACTGACCTGAAACTTCTCGTTGCTACTAACGTCAACTCGAGTGTATGCCCACTTTTTGTTCGTGTTAGCCTGAACACGCCATAGCGTTTTCAATTCTTCTTTCCCAGGCGCTGATTGATGTAGAGAAACAAGATCTTTCTTATTTTCTAGATTGCTCCAGTAATAAAATTTCAAGCAAGCGTGTTTTACTGGTTTAAGCATTGGTGATCGGAAATTTGTAGCTGTGAATTCATCTTTGGTTTCATTTTTCCATTTAACACCTTCAATATGTAAATAGTTACATGGGCCGAAGTAATCACAGGAATCACATTTGTCATCAAACTCAGGTCCTCTGCCCAACCTCTTAGTTTCAATTGTAGCAAGTTTCCATTTCATACCAACGTAATCATCAGCCTCAACAACAAACCATGGGCATCCATTTTCTGCCCATGACTCAAAGTTACATTCATTTATGCCTAAAAAATAAAGGATGTTGGTGTGTACTTGCTGAAGATGCTAATTTTTTTCCATTTATATGATTTATATGATTTGTAAATATTAGTTACCTATGTATCCTTTACTTGAGAATACTGCACCAACCAAGTACAGTATAAAAACAGCAATTACCAACATGTCGACAGTGTCGTTCTTTTATCTCCGATCAACTTTTGTGTTTGCTGCCCTGTATCTCGGCCACAATATGTAACTTACTACCATTTATCTCCAATGGGAAATTTTTCATGCGAATTATTTGTTGACATGTATTGTTTTTTGTGCAATGAAGCGTAAGGATATCGGTGTCGTATGTTCTTACCTACCAAACGATGCCAAACCTGCCATTGGTTATATAAGCGAATGGTTTTAACGTCGCGCTAAATTATTAGAGTGGGTTATGATTACATCAAACGCAACCCATTCTTTATTACTAAATTACCAAGGGTAAAATGTTTGTGTCATTTTTGTCATGAATAAACAAACTTATTCTATAGATATAGGAAACATATGATTGTTAAAAAGGATTATTTTTTTCTGTTTCAATATGGGCCAGTGAATGGTACCATGTGTGGTCGTTAGCAGAGAGTTGTCCGATATAACACGTACTCTAATTGGGTCTGTGTAGCTTAAATGAGTATTTAGCACTCTAGCACTCCTTACCTAAACCATGCCCCCTCCTAGAAATAATGGACAGTGTATATCGATATTTTCACTGCACGAAATGCTCGATTTTCGGACTTTTCTGTCAATGAAAATACCATGTTTTTTCGGCTAAATATTCCGAAAATATGGTATTTTAATATTTTCTGAAGTTTTCTATGTTTTCACACAGAAAATGTCAGAATATATGATATTTTCTGCCAAATTCTGGTCCCGAAAACATGAAAAGAATAATGTCTTAGCTGACAGCTATCAAACAATTGTTTTGGTCCTGTGAACGCTCGATTCAATATAAACGATAATGAGAAACACGATGCTGCAATTATAAAAAGTTTTTTAAAGAATTAGGTACATTAATAAATAACCAGGGTTCTTGCTGAAAAACATTTAAACTGTATAAAAGAGGGGTCGGGCTGTTAAACTTTTCTTTTTTAAAGTTAAGAAACATAAAGGCTGAACTAAAAAAAACAGTTGCTTACTTTTTGTTTTGCGAGTAATCCTTTAATATAAACTTCCCGTTATCTAGCGTGGAACGATCTTACTTTAAATTTACCGCATAGTTAGTCAACCTGCAAAATTTGTAGCTTTTGTAGCTGTCAACAACAAAGATTTCGATTGCTTGGTGCGTCTATTTATTAAAAGGCGGGATTTAACTTGGTGGGTGACGAAAAGCTTTATTAAACTTAGATAGAATAAAAAGTCACTCGCATTTTCATTGATATCCTTTTGTAGAAACACGAAAAAATTTAATTTTGGCGGGAATTTTATTTGGTGGGCCGACAAAATAAAAAAAATTGACCGACGGTATAGTGAATTGCGACAAACTTCAACATGCAGTTTAGGACAAATAATCACGACGAGGCCATTGCTTTATAAGATAGGCAGAACATATTATCGCACGAAATTACTACTATGTGAATTTTCCAGGAGTAACGACTAGTGTATATGTATATATTACTTATAAATTTTTACAAAAAAGCTATTTACATGTTGCTCAGTTTAAATCTAAATCATGTAAATGACCACATAAAAAGCAAAACTTTAACATTTAAGAGTAGTCTGCTAGATTACGTGACGTGCAAATTTGAATATCAAAACTCATATAAGGTACCGAGCAAAATAGTTCCTCTTATCGAAAAATTAGGTGTAAAGTAAATTTACTTTTCTTTCATCTGCGAAAAACAATGACGAAGACACGCAAGGCATAACATTATAGCAGATAAGACAGGTATATTTTCAAAGCACTGCAGCCAAACGAGGTTCTTTTTTTAAAAAACTTGCACTTAAAGTACAGGACTCATGCACAAAGAGCGCACAGCCCTTTTGACTAGCTCCTTCCACCTGAAGTGTCAAGCTAACCAAGTGTACGTATTTTTATCAGGGGAATTCAACTGCATAACGCACAGAACTCATACGCTAAATGCGTACAGCTCTTCTGACTAGCTCCTTCCACCTTAAGTGTTAAGCTAATCAGGTGTGCATACAGTAAAATATTATTTTTCCTGGTTGTTTGCTGTACAGGAGCAGTTTGACAATATACCTGGCTTACACGTATTATATTACATCGAAAATTACACTATCCAGTGTATATTATTACATATATAGAAACCTAAAAAATTAAGAAATAAAAAAAGCAAAAATCAAGTGGCCACAATCAATGCAAAAAGGAGCAACCGTTTATAATGTACAAAGCCGATACGCTAACATACGTACAGCTCTTCTGATTAGCTCCTTCCACCTGAAGTGTCAAGCTAATCAGGTGTACATATTTTTAGCAGCGAAATTTAACTGCTTGACGCAGAGAACTTATACGCTAAAATACGTACAGCTCTTCTGATTTGCTCCTTCCACCTAAAGTGTCAAGCTAATCAGGTGCACAAACAGATTTAACTCAGTGATATTTTATGGCCTATGTTTGATTGAAGGATTTTAACATTGTCTTGATAGTATAAAACTCAGTTGATGTGATTTTAGGAGAGTAGGAGAGAAAAGTAAGTTTGATGCGTTTATGAAAAGAGTTGATGCATAAAAAAACATGTAGAACTATATATAGTAATAAAAACGTTTTAAAACAAAGTCACTGATTGTCTTGAATTTAATCATTCTAACTTCATTTTACATCGCTCAAGCACAGCTACACATTGACTCAGTGGTGGTCTTTTGCATGGGTCATTAGCAATCATGTTATTTGCAACAGAAGATAATTTCCATTGTTTGGTATGTCGTGCAATGAAATCGATATTGTATCCAACAGAAAATGTATCAGTTGCAATACTTTGATGGGCCCCAGGTACGTTGCGTAATTCATAAGCCAAAAACAAATGAAGTTTGTTATATTTTATTTGTTTATTTGAATGCGGTTTTGATGTCATATCTCACAGGATCAGTCACAAGTGTCGCTTTACCAAAGTCTATTATTTTCACACATTGGTTATTTTTGATTAGGACATTTCGAGGGTGTAAATCATTATGCAGAATACCATTTACATGAAGGTCGTGGATAGCCTTACACAAACCAATGCAAATATTTAATGTGTTTTTCACATTAGCACTATCAAGTGATCTTTCAAAAAAGTCGTTTAAAGTTGGTGACTGTGCTCCACACTCATCACGTACAAATTCAATAAGTAATGTGTCTGGTTTTACTACTCCATACATAAATGGGAAATTGATATGGCCAGCCATCAACATTCCTATTTTGCATTCCGCTAAAATATCCAAAAAACGACTTGAAGAGACAGTTTTTGCAACCACAACTTGATTCATGCTGGTAATAGAGCTCTTGTAAACTTTACCAAAAACACCACCACCAAGCAAACTAAACTTTTGTACATCAGAGGAGGCGAAATAATTCACTTGAAAGTTAAGAGAACGGGATATTGTTTGACTCTTATCTTGACACATGCTCATTAATTGCCTTGATGGCTGAAGTGAATTGGGATCTCTACCAGTTCCCTTGACAGTAGTTTTTACATGTCTTTTCAAGATCGAATTATGGTGCTCTAGTTCTTGAAATCGTTCCTTCATTTCGATTTCTTTTTCTTGGGCCTTTAGAAGATTTTCATGTTTTCTTTGTCTACGCATCAGTTTTTTTTTTTCTATTGCGCTCCTTTCTTTTTTCCAATGAACGCTTACGTGTACTTCTGAAAAAAAGTAAAGCATTGACGTAAATTTTTAAAATTACAATGAACATTTTGCAAAAAACTGCTAAAAGTGAAAATTAGCTATGCATACTATTTCTCTTCCAAAGCCACAACTTAGATGAGAAAGCAATTGTATGTTAGGTTGGAAATTTTGAGCACAATTAGAAATAAGCATTACCTTGAAAGATCTTTTCCAGTGTTTACATCGTCGTGTATATCTTGTTCCATGAAAGCATCCATTAGTCTATTTTATATTTACTATAAAAATAATAAAAAAAAACAGCAAACTTTATTAATAGAAACTAATTTTTATTTCAACGTTCAGAAGAAAAATTTGGGCTAACAAATGTTTAGAGAGCTTCAATTAAAAATTGTCAAAAGCCTTAACACATACAATAGTAGAACCAAACATTAAAATGCAAACACAAGGTTGTTTACTGCAAAAAAACATGACAACAATTTCTTTGCACAAAAAGTTAAAGAAAAAAAAATCAGCAGTCTTCTAATAATCTTATCCGCAAAATTATTTTTTGTTTCTTTTTAACCAAATTAAAAACCAAATTAAAATTTTTCCACAACCAATATTGTTAGTTTTAAAAGAATGTACAAAAATCGCTACAAACAAAGTATAAAATAAATATGGGATTACAAAAATGTTTAGAGAGCATGCTCTATCGTCAATAATCTAAAGCCTTAAATCGAGGCAGCACAACAATAACATCTGTAGAATCAATCACCTTTTCTACATATACAAATTTCGTCTTAATACGTTGAACTGGTATAAACGAAGCAGATCCTAACACAACAAACAATTTATTTCTCCACACCTGCACAGGTTTACCATATCTATTTTTGATGCAATCTGGTAATGGCAAATACCATTCCACAAATGCCAAATGATGTTCATATGGAGCCTCATCAACATACAATATATGCTTCAAAAAATACAGTATTTGGCCAGGTCTTGCATCAAAACCAATATTTTGATAAGGGCAGACATTTCCGTCATTACCACACCAGTAAGCTAGTATATAGGACGATCGACTGCTTCTAGAGTTTCTACTCCCATAAACTACATCAGCAACATACAACTCACTTGTTTTCCAGGCTGATTCACTTACAATATAATTTTGTAAGTCCGGATACATTGCTTTGTAACATTTTTGTAAACAAGTGTGATTATAGCTTGGTATGGTGTAGTGTTGCCATTTCCTTGTGCTACGGACAAAAGAGCAATCAAACCACGCTTCCTTTGAAAAGTCACAATATTTTGAGGATAACTTCATAAATGGTATATAGTCCTTGAATTCAACAGTGTTTAATGTCCCTCTTTGAATTAACGAAGCTTTAAGTTTTGTAATATCAGTACAGAAATCATTATAATATTCGTTAGGAACGTCAATGTTTAAAATCAAACCATCTCTACAAAATCTTTTCATCATCTGTACTTCTATATTACGTTTATTATTGGGTATGCTTCCCATGAGTCCATTATACCTACACATAATTAAAAAAAAACTTTTGTAACAATAAAATTAAAGAGCTCTTACAATAGTCATGCAGTACAATATATTGGAACAGTGAACATTATACCTTATTCCGACATGAACTTAATTTGGCAATTTCAGACAAAATTGCCAATTCCGATAAATTTTCTCTGATCTAAAATTTGTACGAATAAGGTTGAATAAAAATACGCTAATTGCCTTACATACCTTTCAAAACTAAATAACCAGAAGCTATATATTGGTCCAAAATCATATATGCATTCAACAAGGTGACCATGCAGATGCATATTTGGTGTGACTTTGTCTGTTCCATAAATATTTTCAAACTCTTTGCAAAATTTAATTAGATAATTATCAGCTATTTTGATATTTGCAATGGTTATAATTCTGTTACAAAGATAAAAGCATGCAATAACAAAACATCGCCAACATTCCAGATCTCTTTTCGGAATGATTCCCTTTAATGCATAAATTGAAAATATTACTGTCCAATTCTTTAATTCATCTGCCGTAAATCCATCAAAACCTGATTGCAGCTTAGTAGGCAATTTTCCTATGTCACTTGGTACACATGCTGCATCAACTCTTTGCTGTAATATTGGGAATGTCTTATTATTTAGGTATCCTATGTCTTTCCATATCACTATCATCTTCTTAGCAGTACCTAAATAAATAAAAATTCAGATAGACTTTTCAAAAACTTCCATTTCATGTATACAAAAATCATGTGCAATAAAACTAGCACACATACCTAAGAACAAGTTGTGCATTGGATCAATAATTGCCATTCTGATTGAGTCATAATATGAGAGCTCAGTTAGAACTGAATAACGTGTGCCTAACTCTGATTCTAGTCGTGACTTTTCTCCAATAGTAGAACAATCATTTATTTTATTCATTTCACTTCGATGTTGTTCTGTGGTACGAGATATCCAATTTTGTCTGTCAAATCCACTATAGTCCTTTTGCCCAATATCACCAGGAAATTGTTTCTTGCAGCGTGAACAACCAACAGTAGCAGAATGTCCTAAATTTACAATATATAGTATACATTTAACAATTAAATAATGCCCTGTCTGATCCCACCAGTGGTTCTTCAGAGCCTGTTAGGTTGAAGACATTGTTAGTAACTTATGTCCCTACCTAAAAAACCACAAAGTTTCCTGCAGGCTGGGACATCACAGCCAATACAAATTAGTGCTGCTCTGTAAGTGAAAGTTTCCGAAGTACTTGACTTTAACTGAAATCCTGGATCCCATGCCTCTTTTAATTCTTCAACCAAAGGCTGCATGAATGTATTTGTCGGGGGCTCTTTGTCCATGTTTGGTATAAGTCCAACAAGAATAAGGTTTTTCCGTTTAAACCTTTCACATCTAGGCAAATTCATTATAACTAAATAAATTGCACCAACAGAAAAATTGGAAACATGTTTAAAGGGTGCAAACCAATCTAGATTAACAATAACACCATAATTTCTTGGTTTAGTAAAAAAGTCATGTTCTTCTTCATTATTAAAAGACGACCATATTTTTCCATCATACACATCACTCATAACATCGTCATGCGTATTTCTGTTTCGCCACTCCTCGCAACTTTTTTCAAAGTTTTTTCTTCCAACTAACTCTTGGAGACTAATTTTTAATGGTTTGTAGCAGTATGTTTTAAAAGGATATAAAACTGTTTTTCCATTAAGTGACTGAATTGTCATTAATAACAATTGGTCACATGGCTTTCTGTATTGCTTTAATCGATGATTTGGATTGGAAACATGGTTGCATCGTTTAGATTCATTCACGCCTCTAATCATTTCAAAACAACTTTCAAACTTGTGCAAAGATTTGCATTTAATACATACAACATATTTTACGAAGCGTTGTTCATTTATCTGTAACTTTTTATGAAGAAGATACAGAGATGGTGGTAAAGATGCCGCAAATAATCCAAGCCCAGGATATTTCTCTGCTATGACATCAAAAAAGGATTTTAAAAATTTTAGCAGAAGTTCAAGACTGGTATCTGTAATACCAAAAGCATACTGCCAGACAACCAAGTATATACAAAGCCATGTTGCAAAAATAATGTTATGTTTGTTTTCCAAAACTCCGTAATTCAAGCCGTTTATTGGTACATGAAAGTCCTGAAGTAACTCTTCGTATTCCTCATCTTCTACAAGATCTTGATCTATTTCATCATCACCCTCGTCATCTGTTGTTCTGTTGTTTTCACAAGCAAAATCAAAATCAACCTCAGTATTGCTGGTGTTAGATTGGGTGTCTTCGTCTACTTGCTCGTGTTCGTTGTTTGTAGTACACTTATGTTGTGAAAAATAATGAGAGTGATATGAGTCACAACAAATTCCACAATACTTTCTTTTTTGATTCATAACTTATCTAAAAAACTAAAAATATATATTTTTCGCAAATTAAATTAACTAACATAAAATTTGCAGATCGTAATGAAATACGGCGTGATTTAAGCTTTGTAAGAAAGTGAAATAAAGTTTATTTTTTCTGTGTAAGACAGTTTTAACAGTTTTAACGAAACACAGCAATGTTTAAGCTGAATAATTTTTTTTAATAATATTATAACAAAATATGCCATTGTCAGTACGGGATCTTTCCCCGATTGAGTAAACCACCCGATCGAGTGAGTCGGCACTGGCGGCAAATTTTCACGACCACCCGATCGAGTGAGTCATAACTTGAGGTAAAAATTTAGCTAGCTAAATACATAAACAAACCAAAGGGGCTTGAGAGAGACTTAGTTCTCGCCTAGCACCTAGCCAGCTTAAGGTCTAGAGATAGCTAGCTAGCTATGCTAAAGATATCAATATTTCTCTACTATACTTTGTGTCACATATGATAAAAAATATGCACATTTTTCTCTATATAGTTGTTATACTGGCTTCTTACTAAACTAACTCCAACCGCATGTCTATAAGAAAACTAAAACAAGCTTCAGAGACTCAACATGTGCGACCTGGACTGAAAATATGCACCATGTAGTCAATCCAACTTAAGAAGTTATCAATTCAATAGCATTAGAACGGCACGGTGAATTTTTTTTAATCGGTGAATCAGCGCAAAATACGTTTATGATTTAATGTAAACAAGAATTATATTGCACTTTTGGCCAGCGGCTTGCCCTTTTTAAAAGCAATTTTAAGGAAGAAACATACTCCCCCGATTAAGTCTCTCCCGATCGGGTGGTTGCGCACTCACTCAATCGGGTGATTTACCCCGATCGGGTTAGAGTAACTTGATCAGGGAAAGAGGAATTTTTTTTAACTCTTTCACAGTGACAAATAAACAAGTTTTTTGTTTTTTGGTCATCAATCCATCTTCAACAGAAAAAAAATTATAGAAATTATTATTTGTAGAAAATATTAGATCACTTTTTAAACTGACAACCACGTCGAGTTACGCTATCTTTTTTTGGAGTTTCCCAATAAAGTTGTTTTTGATTTAGCGAAGTTTTGTGTATTTTGCTTGGTATAAATTATACATCAAGTCTGTACATCAGTTAATAAAGCTAGGAATAGGATACTTTATGCTATGTTCAACCATGTTGTAAAATACCCCACAGAAAATTTATCGGATTTCCAGACGTAACCCTGACCGTACATATGTAACCATAGCCAGAAAACAAAGCGCTTTCAAATCAAAACAAACAAAACATAATATCTTCTGACAGCACAAATGATATAACCAAATATATATTTGGGGCTTAAAGGGTTGATCAGATAGGCTATTTTCAGCTAAAAAAATTGGTTGGACTGTGCAATTGAATGGTGACAGACAGAAAATAACTATATTGATAGCCTAATTAGAAGAGATATATTGCCTAAGTCCCTGGCACCTGGAGCTAGCTAGCTACAAAACAACTTACTTAGGCACAAAAATGTCATCTTCTTGTGAGTTTTTATTCATTATCCCAACAACCCAACATAAATTTTTGTTATGTGCCTTGTCCTTCACGGTTAATCCTTAATTTTTTAGCTTTGGCATTACAAGACAAAATAAAGATGTTGGAAAACCGTTTGAATAACCTACAACAGCAATGTGATGAAGGGTTTGCTAATTCAAAACGCAAACAAAAAGTATTCGTTCCAAACGAAGTTAAGGTATGTAGTTAAGCTAGTGTTATTTTTTAGGTCTAAAAAAGCTAGGATAGGACAGCCCCGTTTACGGGATATTGCCGTTAAGGGTAGAGGGGTCTGTAATTTAAAAAAAAATCAAGTTGCCTGGACTGACCGCTAATCGTTGGTTCATATTTTTTCTAGTATCTTACAAGGATTGGGTACAGAGAAGGTATAAGAAAGGAGAAATCTTGGAAATTTGATACAGGAATGAGGTATATATATAGCTCTTATTGTCTTGTAGTCTTTAATTTTTTCCCTACTATCCTGGGTGTATATACTACTTTTCGTGTTTGTTTAGTGTGTTTCTTCTAATACAATTTAGGGCCAATTAGTTTGAAAAATTTGTGACCCATTAGGTTGCAAAAAATGTTAAGAAACCTTGATTTTAGTAAGCTCATTTATAAGCTCTTAAATAATGCCAACCAGTTCTGCAGTAAACCATCCAAATACTTTTTTTTAACATTGTGTAATGATATACATGACAGCCGAGATTTATTTTTAGTCCTTTTGGTGATGTCAACACGGACATGACAGAATACATTAAAAATTATGTAAAGGGTCTTCGGCCGGCTGAAGCAGATGCCGTCTTAAATGGTAAGAGGTTTTTAGTATAATCATCAATATTTGTTAGGGCAGCTGTTGTGTTTTGTGGTTATAATTCAAAGGGAATCTTTTTGGATGAAATTAATTTCACTGTTTTTTTGTGTAAATTTATCCAGTATATATAATAATTTTTTCTTTCAGCTGCTATTGCAACGTTTTTTACGTCGAAATCCACAATTTCCAGAAAAGACGAAAAAATTGGGAAGGACGAACGCTTAAAAAGACAGGCAAGATATCAGCGGAAAGTGAATGTAAGTTTGATAATTGTACATACTGTGTGGATTACCACACACACAGAAAGTTCATGATTCCATTTTTTTTGCCACTGTAAACAAGACCCATGTTGATAACAGACTTATATCTCTAAAATGGCCATCCTTTTAAAATATTCATTAAATAAGTGATGAAAGAAATTGTGAAGAGGTTCTCTGATTAAAGAATGTTTTATTCTCCACGTAGTTGTTCTTGTTTTAATTCTGTCAGGAAATAATAGAGCCATATATACCACATTTTGATAATCCAAATTTTTATCTTGTTTAGAAATGTAGAATGCGTAGACGAACCGTCCAAAACAAGGAGGTAGCGATGTCTGATCATGACAGAGAGACGTTTTTAAAAGTCATCAAACCAGAGTGGGCCTCTTCAGAAAGTGAGGCAGAGGATAATGGCGAGATTGTTTTCAAACGATATCCAATATCATGGAGAAGCAAACGACTTGTCAAAGGTCTACATAGTCTGGATAAGGAAGCCAAAAAAATAATGTCTAAAACAGCCCAGAGACAATATGTGCGGCGAATAACAGGTGAAACAGTGGAGAAGTCTGCTCCGAAGAATCTTGAGAGTGATTTGTTGTGGATAAAATCATAAACTATGTTTAGGATTTTATGGTTGTTTTTATAGTTATTGTTAATGCTAATATTATGATTTCTTTTCTTTGCTTTCCTCAACAAGAACTTCTAATCAACATCATGTTTTACATTGTTTAACAGTGTGTTATACAAATATAGATTTGATTATATTGTAAAAGTATTAGCCAAAATTTTCACTTCCACTGATTTGCAAACATAAACTTATCTTGCCTGTAGTTTTTGGGGAAAAAATTTACTTAAGACGTATATTTATGTCAATATTTGTATGCTAATTTATATTTTTAACAAAGTGACATTTTTTAGATTAACTTTTTAATGAAAATATATTTTCGGACATAGTTATGCTTTTAACACAAGAAAAGTGAATTTAGTATCTTTTAAGAGCCTAACCCCAGTCATATTTACAACTACTACCCTTGTAGACATACTCAGATATCTATTGTAAAATTTACCGTCAGTTTTAATCCAAAGGCTTATTTGTTTATTTTTTATGTAGATGTTTTCTTTTCACTAATGTAAATTTTAATATAATTTTTACAGAGTTATCATTTGTAAACTAATGTACAGTTTTATTCGTTTTTACTAGAAAAAAAATCAATAAAAATAATTTTTGATTTTTGATCAGGATCATGTATGCGCGCCAACTGTACGACAGTACGAAAAGCGCGAACAATTATGTGAAACATCGCATTTTAATTCGTTTTCATGCCTGAAAATCCACATTTGTCATATAATAAAAGTCCGAAAATTCCACATTTTCCTCATATAAAAGTCCGAAAATTCCACATTTGCGCGGATATTTCTTCTGAAAAATTGATATTTTCATTCCTTTTCATGCTGAAAAATCCACATTTTACTTATAAGAAAAGTCCGAAAATTCCGTATTTTAAAATTTTCTGTGTTGCAAATCACAAGTATATTTTCAAGTAAATTTATGAAAATCTCAGATCAACAGAGTCCGAAAATATCGGTAAATATAAAGAAAATGTCAGAAAATGCGGTGTTTTCTAAGTATTTTCGGTGCCCGAAAATATAATTTTTCGTGCAGTGTTTATATCGATATTCGATATTTTCACATCTATCCATCTATATACGTTACAGTATAGGCCTTAAGAGAAATTTACTAATAGAACTTCTTTTACTCATAGTTGCATTTTTAAAGTGCAGAAGTATTTGTTTGCCTTTTAGAGCATACGGCAAAGTGTGTTTACCCTTCATTGCGCACCAAACGACGCACGTTAACGAATAATCTGTAAAAAATGTTTTTTTATAGTATTTTCTCACACTACCATTTATAAGTAATTTGTGTTTCATTGCTATTTTGATCTTCACCTTTTTCTTGTTTAATTATTTTGTGTGTATTGACTCGTAGCCATCACAATAAAGAGAAAGATTTTTCATTGTTTTTGAATTTAGTCACCCGTTTGTATGAGGAGCCTGGCGGGCCAAAATTAGAAAATTACAAAAATAAATAAGAGAAGAACAACCTTTTTTTGGAAGAGAAATATTTTTTCAATAAAATAAATAATAAAATACAAAAGCGTTATTTCGCAAGTTTTTGTAGTTAATTTTTTTTTCTGTGGCACCTATCAATCAATAAATCAATCAATAAGTTAACCAATAAATCAATCCATAAATTAATCAATAAATCAATCAATCAATCAAAATTGTGACAAGCTATAAATTGTTTGAAATTTTATTCAAATTTCTGGTTAGAAACCGAGCGGATGTAAGAAAAAACAATCATGGTGGAATATGTTCCACATGTTACAGCTGCAATTAGGTTTTTAAATAGTTTAGAAAGAATGCTTACATTAGTCCTGGAGATGCTACCGGAAAATTTGGTAGGCCGAGGTGTGAAATTTTAAAAGCACGGATCAAACTAGAAAGTCTGGATATCAGTGGAAGGACATAGCTCAAATACTAAGAGTTAGTACCAAGACACTTTATCGTTGTCGTTAACTATTTAATTTACTTTTCGCAAAAGCAGAATATTCACACATAACTGAACAACCACTAGAAGGAAAAGACCACAAGGTGATTTTGGTACTCCTAAATTGCGGCGAAAGGATGGTAGCAGGTGAAATTAACAGCAAAAATATTAGGATGAAAAGAGAAATATTGCAACAATCAATCTTGATGGTGGAAGCGTTAAACAGGGTGATGAGACCAACCTCGAACCCAGGGCCTGTCGCGTTTTTTGATATGAACATGAAACGCGTACCCTGGCCCTGGGTTCGAGGTTGTGATGACACAAACATTTTGTATACAAAGAAGGAGATATAATGTGAAATCACAACATTGTAATCACCAATGTTACCTTATTTATAAATTTCTCCGATCTATTTCTTAATACATTCTTCTAGGCATATGGAAGGTCATCATACGCTAATACGTCATTCCCGCCATTAATTTTTTGCATTTATTCAAAACGTAAAAACTAGGCTGACCATTGCAGAAATTTAAAGAAACCAAAACACAATAGAAAGTTTATTAAACTTTATTAGAGTCGATGGCCAGTGGAAAAGTCCACGGGTTCGACCGTCCTTCTTATAACACATTGCGTGCGTGTTTCTATATACCATTTTGCGTGACAAACAGACGTATACGTGTATTATAATATAGACTAGTCGCTAGCTCGTGGAATAATCCACAAGAATTCGCCGTCGTAATTATTTTGCGCACCTTTACTTCGCGAACCTGTTCTGAAGTTACTCTACGATTGTCCCAGCCCCTGAAATAATATACTCATAGGCACGGAACTAGTATAACCTACACATTTTTGTTTTTTTATACTATAGTTTGCTTTTTCTTTGCTTTCTCTCAAAATTCATATATTTAACAATAATTCGTGCAGTTTTACGGCCTGTTTGGAGTTCACAAAGAGCTCCTCTTGTAAATAATGTTTAAAAGCTAAATTTGACATTTTCTTGCACTTTTGTTCAGTTTAAAACATAATGAATAGAAAATTTTAGCACAAATAAATAAGCACATCCAGCTTCCCACAAAAGTTCTTATGAAAAATGTAAATGGTTTAAGATGAAATATATTTAAGAAATAAATTCCGAATTCATGTTTAGAACAAAAAAAAATTCACTTACAAAATCTTCTTCAAGTTTATTGTTATTATTATGTTAAAGGAGAGGCGAACTGCGCTGCGGCACGGCTGCTGAATAAAAGTTCATGATAAGTGCTGATTTTAAAGACAAGACTGACTGGCTTGATCGTCTGCTCCATAAAAAAGTCCCACTATAAATCAAATTTGTTTACGTCTTTGTGAGAGTGCTGAATTATTTATAATTGAGTATTTTTACACATTTGCTAAACGGGTGGCTAAATTAAAAAACAATGGGATATATTTCTCTTTATTGTGATGGTCACGGGTCAATGTACACAAAGTGATTACCGTAATGCTTCGAATAAACGCCCGGGACGTTTATTAAATTTTTTGACATTTTTGGGGGGCGTCTATTCGAGGGGGGCGTTTAAAAGAGGGGGGCGTTTATTAAATTTTTTACACTACGTCTCTTTTGCAGTTTTTAAGGATACCTATAATATATATCTTCACAACAGAAAATAAGAGATATTCACATGTTTTAGAGAATGAACTTCAAAAGTGAAAAACTAAATTTCCAACCTTAAACCTAAGATTTAGGAAAAAAGTAAGTAAGTAAGTATACTTTTACTATCGCCTCTAATAAACTCCCCTTATGAGGGAGGGGCGTCTATTCGAGGGGGGCGTCTATTCGAGGGGGCGTTTATTTAAAAAATGACTGAAAAGGAGGGGCGTCTATTCGAGGGGGGCGTTTAATAGAAGGGGGGCGTTTATTCGAAGCATTACGGTAGAAGAAGTTGAAGAACAAAATAACAAAAATGTTGAACAAGTGAAGAACATTATTTTTATTATTTTATACCACTGAACTTGCTAAAAAAATTTGTGAGTAAAGATAAAGAAAGTAAAAATTCAAGGAATAAAGATGAAGCCGCCATATTCGTTCGATTTGTTATTCAATGTTTCCGGTCGGTATATTTATTTAAATTTGGCGCCATCTCATCTTAACAAACTTTATCGTTCGAAGTTGATAGTATGTTGTAGAAAAGGGACTCAAAACATGAAAAAAATGTTGTTGTTAGTCATGACAGATATTTCTTTAGTTCAAAGAAGTTTAAACGAAGGTTATAAAATGCTGTTAGTACTATAGTACGTAAAATATTCTTGGTTATCTCAAGTCAAAGATCTTATTTTTGATTTTTACTGGTAAGTCCATCGAAAACCTACTTATTTTCATAAGTTCATGAAAATTCTGCAAAAACATTGCCAGAAAGATATATGGATACTTAGTTGTGAAATATAGTTATTTATTTGCTATTATAGTAGCTATCTTAGTAGATTTTAGGATTTAGAAATCAATAAATATTTTTCTCTCGCTTAAAATTTATTTTCTGGCTGCCACAAAATAGTTTTTTGTTCGCCTCTCCTTTAATTTCTTTACAAATGCGCAAATATTTAAAGTTTTTCAACGAAATAGACAATGCAGCGTTAATGCACCAATTTAACATTACCTGCGCCATTATTATTCCGCGCTAGGGTAGGGAACTGGGTTTTAAGTTCATTTGAGAAATATTGTTGGTTGTTGTTTTTTGATGAATACGAAAAATTTATTTTAGGTATATTCTTTTAGGATTTACTTTGTACATTTGGTTTTATTAATGTGTTCATAAATTTACTTTCAAACATTTGTTCTGTATCCTTGCAATGTAGAAAACTATGAATCGTAGTTATTTTGTTTCATGTTTAAAAAATGAGTTACAACAAATCGTAATGCATCCTCTTTTTTTTCAATGCCTTTTCTTGGAGGCCTCTTGTTACGGTTTGCTGCTTGTTGCACTTTGCAACGTCATTTTTGATACTATTTCCAGTATTCTTGTTTTTACGCGGCACGTTGAAAAAAAGCCAAATTGCTGGCAAAAATTTGTAATTTTATAAAACAATCTCACATTTTGTAGTCATTTGTAGTTTGAGAATTGTTGTAACATGAAACTCAGAGTTACTACTAAATTTTGTGTGGTTACTTATATACATTTGTAATGCATTATAAGAACTCATTTTTTAGCTTAATTAGCTACAAATTTAAAAGCAGGAATGTGATATACATTTTACGTTTTTACACTGCCATTGATTAAAATTGCTAAAGTGGTCTGATCGAAGAAGTAATTCTCATGTTGACTGCCATCAGGAGAATGTGTAGTTGCTTTGATCAATGAATAAGTAGACATATCACGCCGCATTTAAAGATTTATTAAAGATCTTTGAAATGACTATTTTTACACTTGAACCTGATTGATGTCTTTTACAGTAGGTACAAGGCGAATAATCTTAGTCTGAATATTTTATGTCATTTCTACTTTTTCAACTTTAGATTTGTGAGCGTCAACGGAGAACAAAAATTGTGCAAGTAATATTGATTTAAATTGATTAATTGATTTAAAAAAAGCTTGTAGAGACAAAGTAATGTAAAGTTAAGGATGTCATCGTAATTTCCTGTAAAATAAATATAGAATAACCTTTATAACTAATTAATCTCTTCTCCATAATAATAGCCATATTCTGTTTAAAATGGTTGCGCACAGCTTTTTTCAGATAATTATCGCGGGCCCGATTTTTACGGTCCTCCGCTTTTCGGTTGGACGCAGCATAATTTCTTTTTCTCTTCTAAATACTTTGTATCTAGAGGAATATTTATTTTGATGATTTTACATGTTAAGATGACTATATCGTCACGTTTTCTAGCTAGCTAGCTTAATTTATTCCTATTTTTTTGATGTTTTTATTCAGTTTGGCACATCAATATTTATTTTATGTCTCGGTTGTGGCTAGTTCTTTATAGCTTTCTCTGGCTAAAGAGTGAAAGTAGCCAAATGCAGTTTTTAGCTAGCTATAACAAAATTCTTATGCTAAATGCAGTTAGGTAGCTACACCTTTTATTACTATCATGAAAACTTATTCTGCAAAATCAAATGGCTGAGTGTTTTTTTTAACTGGACAGGGTAACGACAAGCTGTTTGGAAAATGTTATCATGCCTATATGCCGGTTCAACTCTGTTTAACTGTACTAACCGCACAGCCATGTGTTAACAATGGACTGTTACTTGTGTTTTTATTTAAACAGAGGCTGCAATAAAGTAAAAAGGAGATTATCTCTACGCGCATGTGCGACTCCGTTTAACTGTACTTAGCGCTTAGCCTGGTGTCACGATTAATTTTTTAACTTTCACAGTTATTCCTCAAAATAAAATAATAGTGACCGATTGTTTTTGCTATGACGGGGTAACAACGGTTTGTAAACTCTGTTTTTATTTCAGCTATCAAACTATAATAGTGTATGCACTTTACTTGATTTACGACTTACTAAAGCGCTCCACCTGATCGTGTAACACAGTTTACGGCTCTTAATTAAGCGGTCAATAGAGTGTTCAACGCCGACGTTTCGACGCCGGGTTTCCCGGCTATTAATAATATTACGTTAAGAAAATGTAGCTTAGTTTTGGTTGTTAATTACACATCATCTTTTTGCTAAAAATGTCCGTGACAAAAGCTTCATACCGTGATATCACTGAAAAAGATAAATAAGGTATTAAAATTATTGAATCATATTTAATTTTTTGATAAATCATGTTATGCAGTTAAGTTTGAGGGTTTGTTCTCACAGAACATTAAAAAGGACGCTTTTTTTTGTTGCTCACACATAATCATCACTTTGTATTTATGAATTATGTTGTTGTTATTAAAACATCTTTAAGACTCCAATCAATGCTTGATTTTTGGATGTTTGTTAAATTTAAAATGATTCTTCACCTTTTTTAAAAACTACATTTGGATTTCAAAATTTTAATCCCTTTTAAGCTTTTTTAACAAGGTCTGCTTAACTCTATTCGGTAGTTTTAATATTTATTTATAAGACATAAGCATGTCAAATTTGAAACTTTTGCTGACGTCACAAAAAAGTGCTGACATAAGCATAACATTTATTGCTTTTATTTTGTTACTTCTATGACGTACTGTAATTGTACTAAGTTTGAGTCAATTTAGACTCTTCTGTCAAAATCTATTGACCGGTGTCCAAAAATCCCCGCACCGAATAGGGTCAAAGATGTTTTTGTTCAAATTACTACAAATATATTTTTAACATACGCAGTCATCTATTACCACATTTTGCATAAATGAATTTGTCGGTTGCCTTGCCATCTAGGAGTTAGTATATTTAAGATTGTTACAGAAATTTATGTTAGCCTCCATTTCTTCAATAATAAGTACACTTAGCTGATTAGAAAGAAAAAATAATTGGCATTAAATTTTTTACAAGTTTTTAAAATTTTACCGGATATCGCTTACAAAAGTTAAACAGTTAATAAAACGTTTTTTTTTTTCTAAGCGGTTTAAAAATGTTTAGAAAGTTTCCTTTGTTACGTATGTGATGATATTATTCACACATCAAATCCTGTGCATGACAGATCATTCATAAGCAAGGGAATTACAACTACTTTATCACCATTAGAAATTGTAGATGACAACTTCGAAATCCTGCAAACAGGTTAATTAATATTTTTAAAAATTTTCTATGCACATAATTGGTTGTGTGGTGGAATTCACATTTTTATTTATTGCAAAGAAAGAAATGAAATAAGTTATTAGATATACACATTTTAAGAATACACCAAAATGTGTATAATTCCTGAATTTTGGCATATTAAAGTTATTCATATTTCTGCTCTACCTTTTTTATAACATGTTTATAATTCTAGAAAGGTTCACAAAAATAAACTGTTCCAGTTGTTTCAATTGTGGCAGTAAAAAACTGGTAAAAAGATGCAGTAAAGATATGTGTGCAGTGATCACTATGCATGGTACATATCAGTCTTTCTAATTCAATACAAATATTTCTCGCTTAACATGACAGATTACACACTCTAAGACATTTGAGTCATAAGAAAATGTTTAGAACAAAACTTCCAGATATTACCTGCAATTTAAGAAAAATTTTGTGAATAAAAAGTTGCAACTGGAATCAGGAATTTTTATGAATAATTAAAGAGATTCCTTATTCAATTTCAGGAAGGTTTGATTTATTCAAGTTTTCACAATTCTGTCATCACCAAACTGTATCATTGATGAGAATGTATTCATTGTCTGGAATGCTTTTCGAAAACGCATGCCAGGCAGTTCTGAAAAATCTTTCCTCATGTGCTTATCTGATCTATCGGAAGAAAATGGTCGGGTGAGAAAATTATAGTAGTATTGATTACAACATTTATTTACGTATTTCGACTCCTTCATTTTGTTTTAGTTAAGAGTGTGTTAAATTTCCTTAGTATATATATATAGAGTGGTGTCATTAGCCAAATCACTTTTTCAATGAGTTTCAAAGAGTGGAACTTTTGGGTTTATGAGAGACATAATATAAAAGGCAAAAACTGGCTTGGATGTCCATCTTGTGAAGTGAATCAACATAGCTGCTATGGCAATGCAAAATTATACAGATACAAGTCTTCTGGCAGGTAATAAGCGGGAAATATTGGATGTAAATAGGTCTTAAGTTTGTGACATAACTAATTATTCTTAATTGATTTGCAACATTCTGTATTTACAGAAGAAAAAGGCCAACGTTCTATGTGAATGGATTGTTCTCATCTAATGACAAAGTTGAGAAGTACATAAGAAAAATATATGGCGAAAAAAGAGGCACAAATAAGGTAATTTTGGTTCACATTTTCAGTATTAAGATTATTTCATGGGCATAAAAATTGATTTCAGCATATATATATTTTTTTTTAATCTTCTTGGTTCTTATATTGTGATAGATTGAAACTGATTATCATTGTGGTGGTGTTTCGAACGGAATACAAACAAAAGGCTCGTACTTCGTTTGATTTGCGCGAAATTATGCAAGAATTAGTTAAATTTGTGTCACGCCGTCACGGTTTTAATTTAATCCATACACACGGAGAATGTCGAACGGAATACAAACAAAAGGCTCGTACTACGTTTGATTTGCGCGAAATTATGCAAGAATTAGTTAAGTTTGTATCACGCCGTCACGGTTTTAATTTAATCCATACACACGGAGAATGTCGAACGGAATACAAACAAAAGGCTCGTACTACGGTTGATTTGAGCGAAATTATGCAAGAATTAGTTAAGTTTGTATTACGCTGTCACGGTTTTAATTAATCAATCCATGCACACAGTCGTGCGGTACATATAGAAAAGGCTCTTACTTTGTTTGACGCCAGCATGTACATTAATGTTCGCAACGAAATTGGTAATTTTGTACGTTTAACAACCTCAATCTTAATTCTTGCTGACATCAGCATGGCTTATGTTCCCGACGTTGCTGGTCGTGGCGTTATTTATTCCACTATGCGGATTTTTAAAACATCGTCACCCGCCCTACCCATCTCCTAATAAATAAACCTCGAATCCTGTGCTAAGGAAATTTCTTTGGGCAGTGTTGTTTTGCCATTTCGGAAAATGTGCAAAAAACCGCCATTTTCCGAGAAGATAGAACATGATAGTAGGCATATTAGGATAAAGATATGTTAGACATATACGACTAAATAAATTACTTGTTCATATTTTTTATTTTGATTATTTCAAACTTTTTTTACAATATTTGTTAAAATTTCTTGAAATCTTTTGCGCAACTCTCAAACCTTGAACACCATGCACTCGACGGAAGTGTGTATCAACCCTGTCGTAATACCTAAGGCGAAAGAAAGAAAAATATATCAAGAAGATTTGATATAAAATTCGATATACGATATACAAACACTACAAAACTAAGTAAGTGTGCAAAAACTTACTTTGCACATAACTTGCATGGTAGCGGCTTTGACGTGGTTCGATATATTGTATACATTCGGACTTGTCGTGATTTGAAAAAGAAACCAAGTCTACGTTTCACACGGTGGACAGCTTCCAAATGTCTGTCAATTCTGTCACCCATGTAGTTGCAGACAAGGAAGGGCATCGCACCTTGTATACCTTTAGTTCATTTGCAACGTATAATGAAACAGGGTTTTCGTGACCCAGATGTGACAATAGTTCTCTTGGAATCTCGTTTTTTCTAGTGTTGATAAATTGCAGTGCCTTCAGATGATCTGCGTACCTTTAAAGAGCAAAAATTTGAATACATTTAATGTGATAATTTGTAAGTTGCCTTTTCCTCTTTCGCACATCCTTGTCTTCACTAGTGTAAACTAACCTTGTCGTGTCACAACCAACAGGTATTTCAATTCTGTGTTGAAAAGGTTGCCCTAAAAAAATTAAATATTTAATTAGTTCAATGTTGCTGTTAAACCCAAAGAAATTAACGAGGTTAATATAACACTGTGACCTATGCCTTCACTAGTGATTTTGTCCAAATGAAATCCACAAGCAAAGCATCAATTAACACACTGAAATAAAGTACAAAAGAAACAGTTAAGAATTTTACCTGGGTAAAAACTTTTATCCCCAGTGTATTCAAATTTTAAGCCATCAACTTGTTGGTCACGTGCACTGCCACTCATTACTGAATTTTTGTTTTATTTTCACTAAACGATAATGAAAAATCATTAATATATTTTGATCAGTAGGACAAAATTTCAGAATAGGCTTGCGTATAATGAGTAAATAGTGAACAACAACAGACAAAGCTACAATTTCATATTGCAGTCTAAACTCATGCTTAGTTTCACCTTAGTTTAAAAATACTATTTTTCAGAAACACGAGACCTAAATAGGAAAAAACTTAAAGAAACATTGCCAGCTTAATAGTTGGGAAATATAACAAGACCTTCTAAATCGTACGTACATGCAGCTTATACATGAATTTGAGAAACCGAGGCTCAAAATGATTAAAAAACTTTGAAAATATTTCAGTCGCAAATAAATGATTTTTGAAGAAATATCGAGCACGCCTTACAAAACTAGTATTTTATAAAAAAATAAAAAAATACATGCACGCTTAAAAAGGTCTATCACATTGTTTTGGGTAGATTTAACATACCATAGAGGATTATAAGCATAATCAATAAAAAAAAGTTGGTTCAAAATTGGAAAAAATGTCATGACACCAATATAGATCAGAGCTTTATATACTTGCAATTGAAATTCATGCATTGAAAATGATATTTTAAGATCAAGAAAAGATTTCACAAAACTTGAAAAGCAGCTTTTTATCCTTCATATCATTTTCAATGCACCGATACTTTAAAAAATACTTTATCTACAAAGTGCTTTTAATGCATTATTGCATTGTTCAGATATTGTGAACATTCCATTTGCTGAAATAACTTCAAGCTTGTAAAGCATGGTAATGGATGATCCTGGTCGAACTAAATTTTTCCATAATATTTTGGCATAATAGCTGTTCGAATATTCTCTTTCATTCACTTTATTCAACCAAGCACCTTCCACTTTCCTTGCTGACCAGTTTGCAACTCGAAAAAGCCAAAATTCTTCTGGATCATCCGGTTGAGAATACACGGGAAAAACATCCCATACCTGGATTTCTTCTTTGGAAATCACTAAAAATATGAGATCAGTTGAACAAGATCGTTATATGAATCGCAGTCACGCTTCAGTGAACTTGATTTAGTGTATTTTAGATTTAAAACAAGGAACAGACTATAAGTATAACATTTTAATGAATTAGTTTTTTTTTTTGCGTAACAATCAACTTCTTAAGTAAAATACATAAAATAAAAACATACCAGATAGGCCTTGCACAAATGATGAAGCTATAAAAAATTAAAATAAATCACTTGCACAAATGCAATTTTTAAGTTCACAATGAAGAATTAACTAATTATCAATGATAAATAACGAGTTATAAAAATTTCTAGTAAAAGTATTTATCATTTCTTCTTCAAATATATATTTATTAAAATAATAGAAGATGAGATTAATTCTAGCTATACCTTGAGGAGCATTGTTTGCTTGTTGTTCTGTACTCTCTGATTGTTGTGGTACTTCATCCACTTGCTGTTCGTGATTACTGGATTGCTGTCCACTTTCAAGTTCTAAATTACCATCACCTTCCACATCCAAAAGGTTTTCAGGTGACTGACTACCAATTTCAACATTGCTGTTATCATTATTGTTGGAAGAATTGTAATCTGTATCCCAAATATATACATACTTAATAAGCAACAATAAAAGTGAGACACTAATAATAGCAAAAAGACTTACTTTTAAAATGGCCACGCACAGCTCTCATTAAAAAATCTCCGTACTCCGTCTGGTTGTCTGCAGTTCCAAGAAAACTCTCTGAAAATCCAGGTGTGGCATAATAATCAACTACTGTGTTCCTCTTACTCTTGCGAATGTACACAACAAAAGAGTTATAGTTGTGTTGCTGATTGAGTCCGAGAAGCTAAATATTAAATATGTTTTATAATCAATAATAATAATCATGATTCAAATATGTTTAAATCAATGAATCACTTTTCATAACTGTGCAGATACAAAAAATATGGTGCATAACTGGCATATTTACTGGTAATCTAAACAAAAGCCATATACGAAAACAAAGTTGCAATGTTAGAAAGCCTGGATAATGTTTTTTTGTGCAGTCACATTTGTTTTTCCAACTGGAATAGTCTGGCTTAATGTTTTCTTTTTATCGAACACCTTGCCACAAGATTTACAGTTCTTGCGGCCAACTTCATTTTTTTCATCGCATTCAAAACATTTCTAAATAAATAGGATTAGAAAAGACAGACTTGCTACAACAACAGTCTCTCAAATTCAAATCAAGCATTCTTATTCAACAATTTTTGCTGAACTCGGTATTTACTGAATTAGGCAGTATGTATCAAATCATCACAGAGCTCGTCCATAAAAAATATGAACAAAGGAAAGACAAAAATACTGACCTTAAATCTAGTGGCATAGTGCACAGAAACTTTTATTCGATGGTTTTGTGTTGTTTCTCCATCTAAAAGACGAAAAGGATAAAAAATGGTTAAAAATGCAACAAAATGGAAAATGGTTTATTTTATCAACAAACCATTTTGGTATTTGTCTTGAGAAATATTGCCAGACCCCTAACTACTAAACTTAAACATAATCCTTTCACTTTTTTACTAAAAAAACTCACCCATGGTACAACAACTTCGTTTACTTGTTTTTTATAATTTACAGAACATATTAGCTACATTGTTGACATGACATCATTACGCTGTGAAACCAAGAACATACAGCATTTTTTAAAGGAATACTGTATTAGCTTTCAACATCCTCATACCGCGGTTTACTATAATATATCGAGGACATTGTACCAAATAAAGCCTTTTTTGAGAACTGTATATACGCCAACAAACTAGGTCCATTATACACCATCGCTATAGATCTACAATTTTTTATCAAGGTTATATAGATGAAGGACTCTTAAGATACAAGGCTCAGTGTCCTGCTCTTAATAAAGTGTTAATTAACATTCCTGTAACTAGGAAAGTCTAGCACACACAATTCCACATCACACACAATGTGTTTTTTAACTTTTCAAATGGTTGCAGGCTTTTTTAAGTGAAATTTGGAGGTTTTTTAAAAACACCAAACTTGCCCAAAAGATTCCCAAGTTTTTATGCCATTTTGTGGTGAGTCGGCAACCTCAATAGCAAAGTAGGTACGCAAAAACATAGATTAATTCCATTGTGACGTTGTTTGTTTACTTTTTAGCTGTAAGCTCTTTGGCTCTGGAATTTGTGTGGCAGGAAAAAAGATGCTAGAATTTGGAGAAGAGAGGTCTTTTCCTGTCAATTTTTTCTTATGGGAACATCGTTTGAGGTTTTAAACTATTACCAAGTTTGGATTTCTGATTTATTCGAATTCAAGTCCCAACAATGCCTTTGTGTAACAAACTGGACTGAAAATAACTTTGCTTCACCTAGTGCCACAATGTTTTTCCTGCCACACCAATGCCAGAGCCAAAAGAGGCTGCTGGCTGGAAATGTAAGCAACAGAATTTATCTATAAAGTCGCAATTTTCAAAAAAGCTGCTACAAGAGAGAATTGAAAAGAATGAAACAAGCAAAATAAGTCCCGCATTGCACTGCCATCAACAACAGTTTCATACTGAAAATTTATTAGAGGTTATTGGAAGTCTAGCTAGCTAACTATCCCAGTAAAACAGAGCTTTCTGTAAAGGATTTTTAAAGGGCTCCTCTCTACTAGCTAACTAGCTAGTTAGCTACAGCAGCTAACTTCAACAATAAATATCTAATTGTTTGACTGGATTTAATACGGTAACTTAATTAGGTAGTAAAAAAATAGCAAATAGGTACGAGCATTTGGTGAATCAGACAGTAAAAAATAAAGGTGAAAAACCCTTCACTTCACTTCACAATAAAGCTCAGCTTTCACTTGTTGCTTCAATCAGGAAAATTAATTCAATTTTTTTACCTTTAGTCTTATTAACAGTCGATGAAGACGTTGACGTTTACGTTGTCATTGTGGATGAGGATTCATTTTCAGATGCGGTAGACACATGTGAAGCCAAGTTCCTGTTCCTTTGGGCATGCTTTCACTTGTACGGCAATATTCAACACGGTTAGTGATGGATGTAATAGCTTATACGGTTGTTGATGAACGTTATTATAACTTTTTAATGATAATCATAAAAGAAACGGCAAATTTACGTTTTATGAATATCATTAAATCTTTTGGCGCAAATGGGTTGATTATACAGTATAGTAGAGAAAGTGAACGAATCGTAGAGTCACACATCAAGTCGGGCCTATACTGTATTTCTATTTTTGATTAAATTAGCAATTCCCTTACCGATTATAGTTGTCTTTTATTGCATGTCATGGCAAGTTTTCCAGAAAAAAAACAAGGAAAAAATTAGAGTAATGAGCAAATTATTAAAAAACAACTTCAACAGATTCGGGCAAGGAGAAAAAACAAAGAACTCAAAAAAGCAGTTTTAGCGTAATTTTTCACTTTAAAAACGACACATTATGAAATGCATCATCCATTGCTTGACACAAGCAAACAATGCAAACGTTAGAAATGTTTACAGCTGGTCTAGTTGTTCTTGCTGTTTGCTTGATGCACAATCAAATTACATGGTTTTACATCTCATTTCGTCACAGCCCTCGAAATTTAATTGTAGAAAAGTTTCTCTACTGGTTAACATATTGGAACGCTGTTTTAAATACATGGATATTTGCTGGTTTTATTCTGTATTTTGAGAAAGCTTACAAAGCTAATATTAAGAGAATTCACACCAACTACTCTCAATATTGCAACACCAATTTCTATGAATCAACCTCATCACATGATTCTCGCAATACCATAGATTCCCTGTTTTCTAGATCATTTCCTACGCCTAAACAACAACACGAAGTCTACATTTTCATTATCTCCGTAAATAGTGCAAATAGTGCAAAAAATAGTCATGGAGAAGTAAGCTTGTCGTTTCTGGACAAAGATCTTCCTAAATGTGTAATATTAACATAAAGACAAGAAAACCTGTCGGTTTTAACACAATTCAACTGTTATAAATCAATTAAAACATGGTTAAAATCTGCCGATGCAAGAAAAACAAGAAAATGGGACGGCTTAAACACTCACAACTGCCAAAACATCATTCTGACCTCCTGCTAGTTGAAACAAGAAAATGTTTAACTATCTACGCTTTTGTGCGAACGTTCTATCGTAGGGGGTAGCGGCAGTACTTGCTTATAAAAGGTGAGGTCACATTAAAAATACACTGTAAAGAACTTTTACAATAAAAACGATTCAATAATATTTCCTTTTCTTCCAATAAATTATTTTCAAAAACCATGAATAAGAAAATAATATACCCAATTGACTACAGTATATAGTAAAAACAAAGATACAACACTCGATCGATTCCTGTAAAACCCAATAGGCAAGTCCTGTTTGTACCATTGCCACATCATATTACTGCGATTTTAAAGGCAAAAAATGCGAATGATGAAAAAAATATCACTTATGAAAGGCGTGGAATTGATAAAAAGTAGCAGCTTGGATGTGATTCTCAAAAATCTTTACAAACATATTGGAATAGAAGTAGCGGCAGGAAAAAAGGTTAAAAACAGGTACTTAGGACTTTAATCCTCAAAAATTGTGTTTTTTAACAAATCAACGTTAAAAACTGAGGCAAAGGAGCTGACAGTTTTTCTCATAAACCTCAATATCGATATTATATAAAGGATTAATATATACTAGCTGTTTCCCGTGGAAGAATCCACTGTATTTCTCATTTAAATCATGTAACAGTTATACGTCCATAAAGAAACAAACAATACAGCAGTTTGAATCTTACAATCTGCATTGTAAGATTCAATGTTGAAATTGACTGATTGTAATGTTGAAATTTTATCTACTACCATCAACCAGTCTGATACTTACGAATATCTTGGTATAACGTTAGATTCTCATCTGAACCTGAACGAACACTACAGCAAGGTGTATAAGAAGATTTGCTCTCGTATATACTTATTGAAGAAATTACGACATCAGATTTCTCCTGTGGTAGCTAATTCCATATATAACGCGTTGATCAAACCAATATTTCACTACTGTTATCCTGTATATTGTAACCAAAGTAATTCTTGGAAAATGAAATTTGAAGGACTTCATAATCGTGCTAACACTATCATTCATAATACTGGAGAACATTCGATTTCTATTGAAAACGAACGTAAAAGAAAAGCTGTCACAGATGTTTTCAAGATTCTCCATAAAATTGATAACGTTAGCAATATTCAATACGAGCTGGTGAATCATAATATCAACACGAGAGGTAACAAGTCGCAGATAAGATTACCAAAAGTTAGAACAGAAGCTGGCCGAAAGACTACGAGCTACTATGGTGCACAATTGTTCAATACACTGAACTTGGATGTACGAAATGAAAAATCTTTTGTCAATTTTAAACGGTATATTTCTAAGCACGAATGGTAATATATATTCGTATGTGACTTATGTATTGTGCCTAGCCAGTCATGATTTTCCTGGTAGTCTTTCTTTCATAACTTCAATCGGTGTTTCTATCACTTCTCACGCCTCTTTTGAAACAGTATCAAATGTGTATGATGATGTCTGAACTTGTGCTTTCTTAGTAGTCTGTCATAGTATTTCACCTCAGTTGGTGTTTTAACAATTCTGATGCCTCTTTTTGACTCAGTGTCTGAAAATTTTATTTTAATAACTTATTTATTTACTTGATTATTTGACACATTTTAATATATATAGTCACACATTCACACTTACGATCAACTATGCCATTCTCCTTCACAGTGACTTATCCTGATACGTGCCTACTTGCTTACTCATCACTCGTCTTTATCCAAGAGTGCTGCACTTACTAACTATGCCTCTTCGAAACAAAATTTTTATAGTATTTTTAGCTTTTACTTTCATTTATTTTTGTACAGGTCCTGCATTGATACCAGATATGTATATATTCTGACGTAGTCAACCTGTGTAAATATGAATAATAATAATAATAATTATTATATAAATGACCAAAAAAATTGAAGGTGTCCAACAACTGCAGTATAATGTGACATTTAAAATCTAAATCTACTAAAATTACTTGCTCAGACCCTCTGACAATGCGAAAATTATTCGGAAAGAAGTTTACCAAAGCATTTCAAAATACATCTCACCCATAAAATTTAAATCACTCAAAATGTCACATACAAAATAAGCTGATCAATGTTAAACACAAATCTCTTTCAATGTATATGTTAAAATCAGTTAGTTTATTGCAAACCCTGCCAAAAGTTGACACAAAATGTGAAAAATAAACAATAAATTGTGCCTGTGGCAGAAAGTTTTTATCTAAGGTGTAAAAAAATGGATTGCAAGGATAAATTATAATGCAACAAAACGTTTTTTGATATATTGCATACGGTCCTTCCTCACTAAACTTTAGACAAAATGTAAAAAAACCCTGTTTTTAAACCCGAAATTAATAAAAATCAGTCCTTTTAGCAAATTGCATGCCGTTTTACCATCAATAAAGTTTTACACAAAATTTTACATCTCACATAGTATTTTGTTACAGATGTTTACATCAAAAAATATAAAAAATAACAGCTTTATGGTGTGAAACTAATTGGCCAAAAATATTTTTTGGCTAATTAGTCAAATTAGAAATGCAAAAAAAAGGTTTGAGTCATAAAAAGCCATGTTAAAACAACAATAATCAATCTAACAGTTCATTTTATGTCAATTTTTGCACCAAATTTGCAACACAAAATACAAATTCTAAATAATATATATACTAAATTCTCTTATTTTGGTTCATTGCATATCCACGGTCTCCCACAAAAGTTTAATCAAAATGTAAAAGATGAGAGGTAAACGACAAAATCAAAGTTTGCAAAATTTAATTATTTTGGTATATCTGTTGCATATACCCTCTAAAACAATATTTTAATCCAAAATGCCAAAGAAAACAGTTTCCAACAAAAATCAGTTATTTCAATGATATTGCATACACTCTTTCCCCACAAAAGCTGCGGAGACTGTAAAAAAAAAAAGAATGGTTGTAGGGAGTACTTCTGATTCAAAAAAAATCAGTTTCTTGACATTTTGCATGTCCTTACCCACTAAATCATACAGAATATTTAAAAAAACTACGATTTAGAACGCATCAAATTTAAATCGAGAAGGGTCAGTCATTTCGGTATGTTGCACAAAGTCCTTCCCAGTAATTTATACAAAATATAGATTATCTGATTAACATAAAATGTCAAAATAGCTTACAAAGAGTATAAAATCGAAATCAATGAAGTAGTTCTTTTGGTGTATTGAATATGGCCATACGCTCAAAAGTTTACACTGAATGTTTGTGTTTAGTAATTCTAAATTACTAAAGTCAGTTCTTTTAGCATGCTGATTTATGTCTTTGCCCACAAACTCTTACATAAAAATGTCAAAACCATAATTTGGAACAAATTAAATTTACATTTTAAAAATAAGTAATTTCTGTATATATTCTATTTTCAAAAATATTTGCAGGAAAAGACCTTCGCAAATCAAAAAAAAGAATCAGGGAAATGTTTTCAGGGTTAATAACGTTTGATGGACTTTGTAGGAATTTTACTTTTTGTATATATATATAATGTCAGAGTTGAATTTCTCATTTTAACATAAACACACGAATGGCTTGCAAGGTGGAAAGTCAAATTTTACAAAAATTAGTTCTTCCGGTATATTGCATGATCCTTTTGGCACAAAAGTTAACGCAAAATTTCAAAAAAAAAAACACACAACAGTTTGTATATATTATATACAATATGTATATAAATGGAAAGTCACCCCAGTCCTTCTCTGTACATTTCTTACCCTAAATGTAAAAAAACCATGTAAATCCTTCCCCCGCCTCCTCCAAAAAAATAAAAATAAAAAATAAATAATAAAGAACCAATGTAAACTGCAACAAAATCAAATGTGAAAAAGCTACGTAAATTTTCCCCATAATGTCAAAAACATCTGTCAAATAAGAATAAAAAAAACACAGGTTTTTTCGGTGTTAACATGTAGTACGGGAGTACTACATGTTAAACTTTTCTTAAATAACACGAAATGTCATAAACAAAAACATTTAAGTCAGAACATCTAGAACAATAAAAATCACCACAATTAAGCTACCAGAATTACTACATGTTAAATAAAAATGTTGTCATATTGCATGCAACCGATGTAAGTTTAGTTACACAAAATGTGAAAAATACATTATATATATATTTGCATAACAAAGAATAACCTTAAATATTATAATACTTTCTTAAAAGGTGTTGTGGCTTGTTATATCTTCTAATTTAAGCTTAAAAGATCAAGTCAAAGAAGTTACAGGAATATCCTAGCAAAGATCACTAAGATAACTTCAGTTAGCTAGCTACATGTAAAAGCAACATAAAACTCACAGGTTAGCTAGCTAGGTAGCTACTGGGAATCTTTAGTTTAAAGCTAACATTAGCTAGCTACAGCAGCTAATAGCTGGTCACAAAAATATAAACTGGAGACTTAGCTAGGTATAAAGAACATGGCTACGTATATATAAATTCCTAGCTAGCTAGCTAGTTGTGCTGTTGTTGGTGGTTGGCTTTTTATGATGCTAGCTAACAAACGTTAGCTAGCATCATGTCTCGCATCAATAATATCATTAAAACTGAAGAAAAAAAACATAAACAAACCTTACAGAAACCTTGCTATGATTAATTTATAAAACCATGCTCTTCTTCAAATGTTTTTTTAAAGATTTATTTTGAAGGAAAGAGTAGAGAATACTAAAAAAGAACAGCCATCTTTTTCGTAAACACAATTTCCGCTTTATGCTGGGAACTTCATTTAACAGTCCGTATGCTTTGTGAATATCTAATACCGTTTAATATGTAGCGATACCTATATATATATATGCTCATATAGATTTTTTGGCATAAGGGTATATATATTTATATCGTTATTAGCTGCGGGTTATATATTTACACCTTATGTGCGATTTCTATGAAGTACATCCCTAACTTTTTTAGTTAATTTTTAGCGTACAGCCACGTCATAAAAAAGTGACCCGTGATTTCCGTGTCGTGGACTCACAGTTTTACTCACGCAAGGGAATTAATATATAAGACTAGCTGTTTCCCGTGGAAGAATCCACTGAATTCTCATTTAATTTATGTAGCAGATATATGTCCATCAAAAAACAAACAATACAGCAGTGCGCATCTTACATCTGCATTATTATATAAATGACCAAAAAAATTAAAGGTGTCCAAAAACTGCAGTATATATATGACATTTAAAATCTAAATCTACTAAAATTACTGCTCTGATCATCTGACAATTGCGAAAATTATTCGGAAAGAAGTTCTCAAAAGCATTTCAACATACATCTCACCCATAAAATTTAAATCACTCAAAACGTCACATATATACAAAAAAAGCTGATCATCAATGTCAAACAAATCTCTCTCATTGTATATATGTTAAAATCAGTTAGTTTATTGCAAACCCTGCCAAAGGTTGACACAAAATGTGAAAAATAAACAATAAATTGTGCCTAAGTAGAAATTTTTATCTAAGGTGTTAAAAAGGGATTGCAAGGATAAATTATAATGCAATAAAACGTTTTTTGATATATTGCATACGGTCCTTCCTCACTAAACTTTAGACAAAATGTCAACAAAAAAAACGGTGTTTAAACCTGAAATTAATAAAGTCCTTTTAGCAACTTGCATGCTGTTTTACCATCAATAAAGTAAACAAAATTTCAAATCTCACATAGTATTCTGTCACAAATGTTTTCATAAAATATATATAAAAGTCATAATGAGTCATGTTAAACAACAGCAATCAATCTATAAGTTAATTTTATGTCAATTTTTGCACCAAATTTGCAACACAAAATACAAATTCTAAATAATACTAAAATCTCTTATTTTGGTCCTTCGCATACTGACGGTCTCCAACAAAAGTTTAATCAAAATATTAAAAATGAGAAGTAACGACAAAATCAAAGTTTGCAAAATTTAATTATTTTGGTACATATATCTACTGCATATACACTCTAAAACAATATTTTAATCCAAAATGCCAAAGAAAAACAGTTTGCAATAAAAATCAGTTATTTCGATGATACTGCATACACTCTTTCCCCACAAAAGCTTCACAAACTGTAAAAAAAAGAATGGTTGTAGGGAGTGCTTCTGATTCAACAAAAATCAGTTTTTTTGACATTTTGCATCTTGTCCTTACCCATTAAATCTCACACAAAATTTCAAAAACTATATACGATTTGTTACACATCAAATTTAAATCGAGAAGGATCAGTCATTTCGGTATATTGCACCCACAGAGTCCTCCCCGGTAAGAATTTATACAAAATATAGAAAAACACAGCTTGCAAGGTGTAAAATCGAATTCTTCTTCTGTGTATATATGGTCCTTCCTCGCCAAATTAACATAAAATGTCAAAAAGGTTCAGATATAACATCTATTAACACAACAAAAATCAGTTCTATCAGTATATGTCATGTCTTCCACAAAATGTTCACCTTAAAGTTTCACAAGGCACAGCATGTAAATTAAAAACAACTAAGATTAGGTATTTTGGTCTGTTTCATACCATTCTGTCCCAAATAATTTATAAAATATAAAAATTGAGTGGTAAAACAGAAATTTGCAAAATTCCATTTTTTTATATGCATATATATATTGTATATATATTATATGCCTTCTACAACTATAAATTAATTCCAAATGTCAAAAAGAAGAAAAAAATAGCTTACAAAGAGTATAAAATTGAAATCAACAAAGTAGCTCTTTTGGTATATTAAATATGGCCATACGCACAAAAATTTACACTAAATGTAAAAAAATGGTTGTGTTTAGTAATTCTAAATTAAGAAAAGTCAGTTCTTTTAGCATGCTGATTTATGTCTTTGCCCACAAACTCCTACATGAAAATGTCAAAACCACAATTTGAAACAAATTAAATTTACATTTTAAAAATAAGTAATTTCTGAACTTTATTTTCAGAATATTTGCAGGAAAAGAACTTCGCAAACCAAAAAAAGAACCAGGAAAATGTTTTTTTTTCAGGGTTAATAACGTTTGATGGGTTTCGTGCGAATTTATATATATAATGTGGGAATATATATATATAATGTCAGAGTTGAATTTCTTATTTTAATATAAAAATATGAAAGGCTTGCAAGGTGTAAAGTCAAATTCATCATCATCATCATCATTCTCGGCTTAACGTCCGTTTTCCATGCTAGCATGGGTTGGACGGGGTATATTAATGACCCTCTTCCAATCTGATCTAGACTGTGTTAGATCTAAACTCAACTTCCTCTGTATCAAGTCTGTCCCTATAACCTCCTGCCAAGTCTTTCTCGGTCTGCCTCTGGGCTTTGCCCCAGGAACTATCAAATCTCTACACTTTCTTACCCAATTATCCTCCTCCATTCTTTCCAAGTGCCCCAGCCAATTCAATCTTCTACAAAAATTAGTTCTTTCAGTATATTGCATGATCCTTGTGCCACAAAAGTTAACACAAAATTTCAAAAGAAAAGCAAAACAGTTTGTATATATTATATACACCATGTATATAAATGGAAAGTCACCCCAGTCTTCCCTGTACATTTTTTACCCTAAATGTAAAAAACATGTAAATCCTTCCCCCGCCCTCCCCTCCCAAAATAAAAAAATAAAATAATCAAAAACCCATGTAAATACTGCAACAAAATCAAAAAATGTGAAAAAGCTACGTAAATTTTCCCCATAATGTCAAAAACCTCTATCAAATAAGAATTTAAAAAGCACAGGTTTTTTCGGTGTTAGCATCTCTCGAAAAGGTTTAAAGTTTTCTTAAATAACACGAAATGTCATAAACAAAAACATTTGAGTAAGAACATCTAGAACATCAGAATTCTACATGTTAAATAAAAATCCTTTTGTCATATTGCATGCAACCGATGTAAGTTTAGTTACACAAAATGTGAAAAATACATTATATATTTGCATAAAAAACGAGTCCTTAAACTATCCTTAAATATTATAAATACTTTCTTAAAAGGTGCCACAACACCTTATTTAGGCTTAAAAGGTCAAGTCAAATAAGTTATATACAGCCATATTCCTAGCAAAGACCACTAAGATAAACTACAGTACCTAGCTACATCATGTAAAAGCAACATAAAATTCACAGGTTAGCTAGGTATACTGGGAATCTTTAGTTTAAAGCTAACATTAGCTAGCTACAGCAGCTAATAGCTGGTCACTTAAACTGGAGACTTAGCTAGGTATGAAGACATGGCTACATATATATAAATTCCTAGCTAGCTAGTTGTTGTTGGTGGTTGGCTTTTTATGATGCTAACTATAAAACATGTCTGGCATCAATAATATCATCAAAACTGAAAAAAAAAACATGAAAAACCTTACAGAAACCTTGCTATGATTAATTTATAAAACCATGCTCTTCTTCAAATGTTTTTTTAAAGATTTATGTTGAATGAAAGAGTAGAGAATACTAAAAAAGAACAGCCATCTTTTTCGTAAACACAACTTCCGTTTTATGCTAGGAACTTCATTTAACAGTCCGTATGCTTTGTGAATATCTAATACCGTTTCATATGTAACGATACCTATATATATATGCTCATATAGATTTTTTGGCATAAGGGTATATATATTTATATCGTTAATAGCAGCGGGTTATATATTTACACTTTATGTGCGATTTCTATGAAGTACATTCCTAATTTTTTTAGTTAAATTTTAGCGTACAGCCACGTCATAAGAAAGTGACCCGTGATTTCCGTGTCGTGGACTCACAGTTTTACTCACGCAAGGGAATTAATATATAAGATACATAACATATATTAGGGACCCACATTGTTTCCCTTTCTTATATTATTGCTGTAATTGTAGATGTTGGAAGTGAAGAAAATATATATCCTCTACCATTCTTTTATTACTTTATTGTCGGAAGAAACAACTCCAGCGACGATCTGGTGACTCCGCTCTCTACATAACTTCATGGTTTTTATTCCATAAAATAACTTTGCGAAAATGCAGGTTAAAAAGATGGACATTCCCCGGGTTGAGCAAAAAAGGAATCAGCTGAAACGGCCTAACCCGAGGTGAGATACACTGGAATTATTTCCAAAGTCTATTTTACTAATGATCCAATACGGATGTTATACGCTAGAGCTGTGTGTTTGTTCGGTACACACGCTAGTCTCTATACTAAATAATAAAAAAGCAGCTATGCAAGTTTTTTATATGCTTAGACCTAAAAAATCTTAATAACATAACAAAAGCAAAACTCTGGACTTGGCGATAAATTTGTGACCCAGCCATCAATGCACTAGATCTTAAGTCATTCTTTTTAAAATCAATCGAGACCTGCTTTATAAATAAAAATTTTACGGCTTTCGCCAGTTTTCCATGCAATCTTGCACATAAATTGGCTCCGCATAAAGATTACCAATATATTCATTTCTTTTCCGGAGACAAAAGACGTCTAAATCAAACGCACATTCCTGCGGATTGTGTGAACAAATGTGACGAAGATTTTGCAAATGAATATTTGTTTGTTCTAAATATGCATTCAGAATTTATTTCGTAAATATTACTTTACTAGTCGATAAGGCCCGTGGAAAAATCCACTTAGGCAGATGGGCAATGGAAAAATAGGTTGTTTTAGTTGTTTTGCTGACGTCAGCAGTGAGGATCCCAAAAAAATTAGAGAAATTTATTTTATTCTTTCATTGTAATGTGTAGAGGTTGAAACGCTGATCAAAATAATGTATAGGATGATATGTTTTCGAGGAACGCAAACGGAGATACAAGGGTTTAAAAATTGTGCTGACGTCATCAAAGGCCCGTGAAAACACAAAAAATGTTTTTAGAAATTTATATACCTGTTGCCTTCCTTGTATAGATCTTGAAACGCTGATCAAGAAAATGTATAGGATCATGTACTTTTGACAAACGGTTGTAGAGATATTAGAGTTTGAAGGTTTTTTGATGACGTCATCAACCCGTCCATTCCGAAACGGATTTAGGGACCCAGGTTTAGGAACCTTACCCAAATTGGTCTCAGGTGGTCCCTAGTTACCCACGCGGTGAAAAATCATTGACGTCACCACCTCATTTCCAAGTTATTTGGCCTCAAAATTTTAAGTGCACTGTAATGGCTTCATTAATTTAATATTGGATATTGACTTTAAAGTAGTGTTATTGACGTGGCGACGTAACGTCAGAAAATTTAACATATTAGACATGCATTTTTCGGCAACATCAAAGCAAAATGAAGAAATCCACTTTGCCTGTTACAGACACACAAACACACAGACACACTTTCCGTATTATTATAGAGACTAGTCGATAAAGCCCGTAGAAAAATCCACTTGCGCATGTTAAAAATGAAAAAGAAGCGTCATTTGAATTTTGATGACGTCAGCAACCCATCCACCAAAAAAAATTTAGAACCTTGTTTTCACGGTACCTCTATTGGGTAGAGCTTAAAATGCTGATCAAGAAAATGTATATGATCATGCGCTTTTAATGAGCGGTTAATGAGATATAACGGTTTAAAAAGTTTGCTGACATCAGCAAAGACTCGCAAAAACACACAATAAAAATTTTATTCAGAATTTTATATATCTAATGCCTTCATCGTATAGATCTTGAAACGCTGATCAAGAAAATGTATAGGATCATATACTTTTGACAAACGGTTGCAGAGATATTAGGGTTTAAAGGTTTTTTGATGACGTCATTAACCCGTCCATTCCGAAACGGATTCAGGAACCCAGTTTTAAGAAACTTACCCAAATTGGTCCCAGGTGGTCCCTAGTTACCCATGCGGTGAAAAATCATTGACGTCACCACCTCGTTTCCAAGTTATTTGGCCTCAAAGTTTTAGGTGCACTGTAATGGCTTCATTAATTTAATATATAGGATATTGACGTTAAAGTAGTGTTATTGACGTCGCGCCGTAACGTCAGAAAATTTAACATTTAAGACATAACTTTTTCGGCGATATCAAAGGAAAATGAACACATCCACTTTGCCTGTCACAGATAGACACACTCAGCGCATTATTATAGAGAAATTTAACCAGTTACAATTTTAATAAACACTTTTGTCTGAAGCTGGATGTGCATATTTTGTGCTGAAATTGTTGTTATTATGTTTTTTACTGTAACTTTAACTTTAACTATAAGAAAATGTGAAATTTGGTTTTTTAAACATTATTTACAAGCGGAGCTCTTTGTTAACTCCAAACGGGCCGTAAAAATGCGCGAATTCTTGCTAAATATTAGAATTTTAACAGAAAGCGGCGTAACACTATTTCTGATAAACTATAGTATATAAAAAAAAACAATGTGTAGCTTATTCTAGTTCCGTGCCTAGAAGTGTATTATTTCCGGGACCGTAATACTGGTAATGCAAGCAGGACGACGCACATTATAAGAAGGATTGGCGAACCCGAAGATTTTTTTCACTCGCCATCGACTCTAATAAATTTTAATAAACTTTTTATTGTCTTTCAGTTGATTTCCCTTTTTACAATGTTTAACCTCGTTTTGACGTTCTGAAAAAATTAAAAAAAAATAATTTCCAAAATGACGTATTAGCGTATGATGACCTTCCAAATGCCTAGAATAATGTATTAAGAAATAGATCGGGCATAACACAAACAACGGGTGACTAAACTCAAAAACAATGAAAAATCTGTCTCTTTCTTGTGATAACTACGATTCAATATACACAAAGTAATTGAACAAGAAAAAGTTGAAGAACAAAATAGCAATGAAACACAAATTACTAATAAATGGTAGTGTGAAAAAATACTACTACTAAGTAAACATTTTTTACAGATTATTCTTTAAGGTGACGGTACACATTTATTGTATCAAAAAATCGATTTTTTTTATTAGCCATTTATACTAATGAAACGACGATCTTTCCAATGGTGAAACTATATATTTATTTTTCGAAAGGAAATATTGACTTTATCCCAATAACTACTTTGTTTTCTGATCGGTCTCACACCTTCAAATTGAATAAGAGTTACGGGTAAATGTTTTTAACACTTATCATATTCTTGAGTGTAATTGGTAAAAATAAAAATATTTTTTATATTTTCTTTCCGAAAAGAAATGACCATCTGGAAAACAACCACCTCAAATCTTTCATTTCTAAAAATGTCTAGATATCATAAAACGCCGTTCGTGTCTTAAAAAAAAAATAATACTCCAACAAAAAGGAGACTGATTAGAAATCAAAGAAAACATCGATCTTCTTCTATGCCATCCTGTTCTGTTTCTGCAAGTCACAGAAAAATGCTAAACGACTTAGAAAGTTCTATTTTTGTGGCATACACGAATCAACCCCATCCGGCTACCATTATGAAACCGCGTCGGAGGAAAAGACTAGTAACTAGTATAGGATGGACAAGAAGAAGTGAACACGCTCGTTTACAATGGAGTTTGATATGATAAGCAAGATGAAAGTTGAAGAATTAAAAAAATATTTAAGAATGCGAGGTTTAAAGGTGTCTGGAAGGAAATGTGAGTTGGTGGCAAGGGTATTTTCTGCTAGTGAGAACAATGTAAAGCTGGTAAAAACTGCAGCGCAGGTAGAAGAACAGTTAAACGAAGAGTATGTAAGCAAATTATTAGTTGAAGATGGTGTTATACCTGACCCAATTTCTGCTGTTATATTCTAACGTAAAATTATCTCGACCAGGACTTGAACCTGGATTTCCTACAATGTAGGTGTCTTACATTAGACGATCAAGACTTCTTTTTTTACAAATGCGTGAAAATATTAAATTTATACAAAAAACAGCTATAGCTATACATACATATACCTAATCAAATATAATAAATTAACTGTTCTTTTTTTTAGCTTTTTGAATTAACATGGATTTCAAGTTACAAAATGCAGCACATGTATGAACAATATCATCAACATGATGCAGCATTGTAATTGGTAGAGGTGTCTGCAAGATACGATAAGTTTTGATACGCCGTATTGACCTTTCCACGTGTATTCTTAGGTTTGCCACGGATTTGGTTTTGCTGCATTCCATAAATGTCATTTGTGATTTTAACCTGGCTCCTGGAGATACGACTAGATGGCAGTATCGTAAAAGGAGTTCCTCTGTGATCTGGAATCCTCTGTCTGCCATTATATTGTCTCCATATTTTAATAATTCAAAAAAGCCACTGTCATTGCAAATAAATTTGTCTGAAGCTCTTCCCCCATAGCGATCAGATAAAAAGGTTATATAACCAGTAGGAGAAATACCAATTAAAAACTTTGCAGTGTTATGATGTTTATAGTCTGACCATGTGACAGCTTGAACATTTAAGGACTTGGATCGTTCAATGAATATCTCAGAACAATCAATTATGCACCTTACATTTCCGTACCCCTTTTCCTTGTCAATATCAGGCATATGTTCCAAAATGCTTTCCTTTGGTATCCAATTAACTAACACATCAGCTAATGTTTTTCTAAGGAATTTAACCCACGACGTAAAAATGTTAGAACATAATGTTGTGGAGATGCAAAACCTATCTGCTAAATCCTCATTTAACAGACCAAGTCTCTCATTAATGTCAATAAAAACTCATTTTTTGCAGAAAGCTTTCTCGTGGTAGTATTGGAGTTATTATTTTGCCTTTGTATTTTCGAGTGTGTTGCTTTACGTGCTTTTGAACATCCCTTCCAATAAACCATACACGAAATGTAAGGCTTCAGAAGTGCAAAAATAGCATTAAAAGCTGCAATTGTCATTATTCCAGTATAAAAGTTCATTTTGGTGTCAGTTTTAATCTTTTGTGAACTAAATGGAGTATTTTGATTTTTTTGCAATAGGGCTTATTTTTTCAGTCTTTTGTTTTCACGTGATAATGTTCCAATTTTTCTCGTCAACGACAATATCAAGCTCTTCTTATCTTTACAGATAAGGCATTGCTTAGTGCCTTCGGACAGGCAGTACTGATGATCTTGCATAGGTGGTGTAAAAATGTCATCCGTCAATTGTTGATCAGAAGAACGTGGCGGTGACAAGAAAGGATTTGCTTCAGTTACACCAAGGGTTTCTCGATCATCAATTTTCTTGGATTTCTTTTTTGCTAACGGTAATAGGTTTTTAAACAGTGTTCTTCTTGAAGCATTCTGACGCATTTCATAACCCATATTTAGTGTAGGATTAGGGTTTTCCACACTTGGCACATTTTCAACAAAATGAATACTATATATGCGATCACTGCTTTTTGGCTGCCACTGACTTTTATCTGGGTTAACTCTTTTAATAAGTTTTATCCACTTCTGTCTTGTTTCCAAATATCTGACAGGCCCAGGAAAGCAATATGATTTGAAGGGTTGCTCACAGCCACATTATTTTTTTAGCACACCATGGTGAGTTTCACATTCACTATTCTTCCACTTTTCTAACATCCTTGAGTTGTTAGTGCATTCAACAACAGCGCAAATGAATGGCCCCATTGTAGTTTTAATAAAAACTGTTTAAAAATATAAGTTTGCTATGTATTATAAAATAAATATGTCTTTCTTCTCTTGAAACTCTCTTGAAATAACGCTGGCGCTGCTTGTCTGTCCCCTCTAAACTAGAGCCCAGTTTCCTTTATGCGCGGTTGAGAGCTACGGGGTTGATTGCTGTATACTCGGTCACGTCTTTGCGAATAATAAAACTTAAAAGGACAACCTTCTGAATATTCATCACCCGGAAGTGTGAAAGTATCACCATCATTATGAGTATGCTTGAAAGGTGTGATATTTAAAAAATCTTTAAAACAGTATTTCGTAGTGTTTTTTTTTTCTAATACTATCTATTACATTTCACATCTCTCTTACAAACCTACAGAGCCTCTACGAGAGAGAGTGCTACTGTGCTGAAACCAAGTGTTTATCTAAAAGCGATTTTTTTTATCTTAAAAAAAATCAACGATTTTCTAGATATTACATCTTAAAGACGAAAGTTTAAATTAAAAAATGGCTTTTTTAGAAAAAGTAAAATAAATCAAAAGACTTTGTAAAAAATAATTAAAATTACTTTTTACATACATTTATCTATAGAACATCAAATGAGAGTTGGAAACGAAGTAGTTTTGTAAATGAAGTCACTTTTTTGAAGGTAGGGTGTGTTTCAAAAATGTCTCTGTACTTTTTACGAGTTAAAAAATTTCAAATTAATTTTATACCTTGTGATAGGTATTTAAAAATGCTTTTTGGTGATGCACGAATGAATAAACTTTGATTAGCTAACGCTGAAAAAATCGCGATTTGAAAAACAATGCTCAAAAGGTATACCGTCACCTTAACGTGCGTCGTTTGGTGCGCAATGAAGCGTAAACACACTTTGCCGTATGCTCTCAAAGGCAAACAAATACTTCTGCACTTTAAAAATGCAACTATGAGTAAAACGAGTTCTATTAGTAAATTTATCTCAAGGCCTAAACTGTAACGTAGATAGATGAATAGATGTTAAAATATCGAGTGATATACGCTGTCCGTTATTTCAAGGAGGGGGCGTGGCATAGATGGGCAAACCTAGAGTGCTTAATGCTCATTTGAGCTACACAGACCCAATTAGAGTCCGCGCTATTTCGAACAATTCCCTACTGCATCTAACGACCACGCATGGCTAACGCTAACCCGGAGATATGGTAACATTCACTCGCTCATATTGAAATGCCTGCAAGGGGAATATAATAAAATAGGAAGAAACAATAATATCTAACTATCATAGGTTTCATATACTTATAAAAGACTAGTTGTGGCCCGTGCATAAATCCGCAATTCGTCTGTCTCGCTACTGCGGTTACTATAGGGGTATTATAATATAGAGGTTTGTTTATTCATGACAAAAATGACCAACCAAAAAATTACCCCCGGTATTTTAGTAAGAAAGAATGGGTTGCGTTAAATGTAATCATAACCCAGCATAATAATTTTGCACGACGTTAAAGCCATTCGTTTATATACCCAATAGCAGGTTTGGCATTTAGGAACATACGACACCGATATCTTTACGCTTCATTGCGCAAAAAACGATACATGTCAACAATTATTTTAAATGAAAAATTTCGCATTAAAGATAAATGGTAGTAAGTTACATATTGTGGCCGAGATACAAGGCAGAAAACACAAAAGTCGATAAGACATAAAAGAACGTCCCTGTCGACATGTTGGTAATTGCTGTTTTTATAGTGTATTTGGTTGGTGCAGTATTCTCAGAAATAGGGATATACACAGGTAACTAATATTTACAAACCATATAAATGAAAATTAATATTTTTTAGCATCTTCAGTAAGTACACACCAACATCCTTTATTTTCTAGCCATAAACCACTGTTCCTTTGCGTCATGGGCAGAAAATGGTTGCTCATGGTTTGTTGTTGAGGATGATCAATACGTTGGTATGAAATGGAAAATTGTTACAATTACAACTAAGAGATTGGGCAGAGGACCTGGGTTTGATCCCTTTTGTGATTACTATCCTGACGGTTGGTGTAGCTATTTACATATTCAAGGTGTTAAATGGAAAAATGAAACCAAAGATGAATTCAGAGCTACAAATTTCCGTTCACCAATGCTTAAACCAGTAAAACACGCTTGCTTGAAATTTCATTACTGGAGCAATCTAAAAAATAAGAAAGATGAAATCTTGCTATATCAATCAGTGCCTGGGAGTAGAACAGTCAAAATGCTATTTCATGTTCAGGGTAACACGGACAAAAATTGGGATGTGGGCATAGTTGACATTAGTAGCAACGAGAAGTTTCAGGTCAGTCTATTTTTCGCTTCTTTTATTTTGAAGTCAGGATATTAAAATATAGCAGATGCTTTTCGATATTAATATATTATAAACATAAGAATTTGAGAATTCTTCACCTCTCACAAAAGCGTTACGGAAAATGCTTTTATGTCAGTAAATAACTATTTTTTAGTAATGTGTTCAAAAATAAACACGCTTTTGGTACTAACAATATTTTTGGTTAAAAAGGCCTCCATCATCAGACACCAGAATCTTTTCCTTCTGTTGTGAAGGTAAGAAAATCTTATTTCTGTAGTAGTTATGGCACAATACGGAGAGAAAGATCGGAAATATTTTGAAGTTTCTAGATGTTCTTGTTTAGATATTACATGAGCTTTTTGACAAAACTAAAAAAAGTAAAAAAAATGGTGATATTTTTAAAGAGAAAGTGCGAACATATTTAATCATAAAAACCTTGGACAATTATTGTTCCGTTTTAGTCCTGGTTAGTGATGTTCCTTGTTGTTCCTCGTAAAGTTATTGCAAGATAATATATCTGATCGTGTTATTTGATCTCTAATAAAATTGTTTATTTTGAATAATCTTGCAGGAATGAATACGAAAGGGGAAACAACTTCATTCCTGTATGCTTTAATTGTATTGAATTTTTATTGTTCTTTATTTCAAAAGAATCAGTGCGAGAGGTGCTCGACCGACTCCTTTTCGCAAAAACTGATTAAATTCCAAATTCTCCTTCAATGGGGGCTTACTTTTTCTATAAAAATATTGCTCTAAAACGTTGCTGTCAAATTAAATTTGTATGGAAAGCATACTGAATATGCGTAATATGGTAAGCATTGTATACAAAAAGTTTAACAAAATGTTCAAACATGTTCCTACAGCTGGAATAATAGACTTCTTCTACAAGCTTTGGTATATTTGACTAATCATATAAAAAAGTACCGATAAAAGGGGGCCGGCCAAAATATGTGGAATGCTTGATCAATGCTTATTCTAACTGAGAAAAAAATTTTCGATTCCAGAAAGTCGTTTTAGTTTTTAATTTTTGTTTAAAAAAGTGCATAATATGTGTTGTGTGTGGTAATTATGCATTTTGTAATAGCATAATTATATATCACGATGAGATTGCCAATTCGGTATATTTACTTACAACAGAGAATATAAAATGTTCCTTCTGGCGCAGTCGCGTGCGCGTACACAATGACGTCACAGCAAGTCCCTGATCATCCAGTACCATGCCGTGCTTAACCATGTAAAGTCCCTATCATGCAGCATTAAGTAGGGGAATTCCCTGATATTCATCAAAAATCAGCGCATGCGCAGTAAGGCTCTGTAATCTTCGGACTTTGTTGAAATACTATAATAAATGGGTTGTTTCAAAACGCAAAACATGTGCAATAAAGCTGTTGAAAAGCGGCCCTGGGTGCTCGAGCAAGTCCCCAACAATTTCAAAACGCAGGACATGTGTAACAAAGTTGTTGAAAAACATCCCCATCTATTCAAGTATGTGCCGGATCATCTCAGGGCGCAAGACATGTGTAACAAAGTTGTTGAAAAATATCCCTGGATGCTAAGAGATGTGCCGGACCGGCTCAGGACGCAAGACATCAATGGGGCTGTTGAAAAAGATCATCCCGAAATGCCCCAATATGTACCGGACCGGTTCAAAACGCAAGACATGTGCAATAAAGCCGTTGAAAAGGATCCCGGAGTGCTCAAATATGTGTAACGAGACATGCGCGACAACATGTGAAATTAATGGGTCATCTTACAACATGATTGTAAGATACCATAATAAATGTGCCTCCAATCAAAATTCAATAGCTTTGGAACTGTAGTAGTCATGACATTTATAGCCGGTATTGGTATCTCCCTGCCGCTAATGGCGTTGGCCATGGTACAAGAATCAGAGAGGGAGAATTATAATAAGCAGAGGATTCAAGACCTATGGGATCGCCTTAATGCCTTAGAATCATAATATAAATGGAACAATGTAACGACTGTGAAAGGGTACTCGATGCGTATGATAGATGTACCTGACACCCAAAATCTGGTCCCCACATGGGGTTACCCGGTATAACACAAATGCAGTACCAGCAATGAGTCTCGATTTTGAAGAGTACCCTGATTGGGTTGAGAAGTATCGTCAAATCTGGTCCAAGATTGAAGAGTTGATATCCGAGCAATTGACGACAGAGCCCGTGAAAAAGGACCGCTATGTGAACTCCAAACTTAGATACTACAAGGACGCGATCACGACCAAATTTTACGGCATGCCAGTACCCTATGATGAACCCTGCCAAGCCAGTGCCATCCTAGCTATCTCATCGGTGTATATGCAAGGCAAAAACTACTACCCCCAGGTACATATTACAGAATGTCGATATAAGGACTTTAAGAAGGAATGGCTGTTAGGTGAGGATTAAATACCATATATTTTATAGGCCATACAAGACCTATAAAATATATAAAATTAAGGCTTATACTCGGGTGGAGACCCTAGGTACCGCTTACATACTGCGCAGGTCAAACGTTTTTTAAAATTTCATCTTGCATTTCTTTCCTCCCCTCATCCCGGCCTTTCGCAACTAGCTGGGCACGCTCCTGTTCGTTGATGCTGTTCACGACACGGTTAAACCGCTGCCGCATCTGTTCCTTTAACAACATATACCTCTCCTTTTCCCTGCTGATTAAGCTGTACTCGTAGTCACTAATCACACCGTTTTTCATTGCCTTTGAGATGAGATCAATGATAGAGTTCAGTTTCGATTCGGCTAATAGCCTTATACCCTCATGCTTCTTGCTCTTAACCCCAAGCCTTTTTGAAGCGTTCCGGAGACCGGCTTGGCCTATCCCGGCCGCAATCGTGAGTCCCCCCATCGCTATGGCAAAGGGGACCCCTAGGCCTGAGGCTATAGCCCCAATGCCAAGCCCCGACGTAATCACGCTCACACCAAGCAGACCGTGGTCGCAGAAGCGTACCCACGTGCCATGCATCTTAAACTTCTTTGCAAGCTTGTCGCGCTCCTTAATTTAATTCCGCAGATACTTTTCAACATCACCGATTTTTTTGAGTCTGTAAATTTGGCCCTCATCCTGCATATCAGCACCTTGTGCAGGTGCACTCGGTAAACTTGGGTACAGCTTAGCTATATCGCTCATCTTTATTCTATGAGAATGCACATAATTAGGCCGGTGAATGTGACGTTCTTCTCATGGTGATAGACGTCTGTTAACATGAACTCTAGACGATCGGTTGAACCCTTCAGTGGAAGGTATATCGGGGTATCAAAACTCCAGGTCAGCATGTCCCCCCAGGCGTTTAGCTCCTTGGTGGGAAACAGGGCTAGAATTTTAGACTTTTTGTCATCAAGCAGGCAGTCGTCTTCATCCAATTGCGGACAAACGAGTCTCAATCTATGGTAAACATAGGCATCATGGTCACCACTCGTGTAGTACTTGTTTGCAGGGTCGTGGGGTAGGCCCAATAGCTCCTGTAGGGGTCTGTTAATTACCACCGTATAGCCATCGTTGACACGGAGCCTGCAGAGTCCATTTTTCAGGACAAACAGTTTAATCTTATCTTCTGCCTGGCTGTTGACAATATTCGCGATATCCTCTATCATGTATAAACCGTTCATGATCTCGATCCGAGTCACCCTCTGGTCAGGCCTCATTTTGCGTACATTGAAGTCGTTGTTACTATACAGGTTCAGCCATGCAGGTCGAATACTTATCGATTTCAGAGCTATACGAGTGTCCTGTCCCAGGTAGTCCTCAAATATCGTAGGCTTTTCGATATCGGTGATGTACAGTTGTTTCATCCTTTGTTTTAAGAAAGGATGAACATGTACTCATACAACCCCAAGGCAAATTACAAAAGTAACAGAGGAGAATGGGAACCCGGTGTAACCAACTTGGAACATCAGGGCTTGTACGTATCCACGGACTCACATATTGAGGTGGCATTCCCCGAATTCACCAAGTATGCCATAAAAATACCTACCAATTTGCTAAATTACCCTGTTCGTGTGGGCTGGAGAGGGCGGGCCTTGGACTACTGGAATATCCAGGTGAATTTCGCTACCCATTGCGCAACCACGGCATTAGGCATATCCGCTAAACATATGACAGGCTCCGTACCCCTCGTCAACTCCATCTTCAAATTTCACGTGTACTACCACATGCGTCGTATTCTTGCTAGAATGAGGGTACCCATGGCGTATGATGATGGGTTTTCTCAGTATAAAAACCCCTATTCCACATCAGGATACGCCCAAGTATGTCGCGAGTATGGTGCAGACCCTAATGCCTTCTACAAATTCAATGCCGTCATGTTGTCATTGACAAACGGGAGATGGTAGCCCCAAGTCGACGGCGATTGGGCCAAATTCATCACCCCCACAAGTCAAGGCCTAACGTCAGAAGGTCTGACCAAGCTGAGTGAAGGTATTAGAGCATACGTGATCTTGTTATTGGGGTCTCAAGCAGGGGCCAAGGCATCCCTTCTAGGGTCCGGTGCGGACAATTATACAGCAAGGCAGATTCTATTGCAAAAATTTGAAGCCATGGTACAACGTCAAGAGAATGTAGGGCATGACATTACGGAATTCCAAAAAGTGCTGCAGTATGCCCGAACTCCAGTTAATCTTGCCGTCATTTCCGGCGTGTGCATGCTGCCTTCCGACATGAACCTGCGTATAGGCAAAATTGTAGGGTATAACAACAACATTTTGATCGCACCTGCCAACGTAAACGTGGGGGTACGGGTCGATGTGAACAACAAGCCTATTCATATGGAGGGGGCTATCAAACCACCCCCCAAGCATACCGAGCATACTATCAGACATGTGGCATCTATCAAACCACCGATACATACCATCAGACATGTGGCGGCTGCCAAATCACCTCCAAGGCATACTACGCCCCCTAGGCATACTATACCCCCAAGTATACAACACCTATTACGCCTCCCATACATACTCCCGATCATACCATACAGGCTATACCATCTATACCTCCTAGGCCTACTACATCGCCTTCCATACCCGAACAACCACCACAAAACCAGCATGAGGATACCAAGACTGTCATGATCATAACAGGTGTGGGAATCATCATTGCCTATATATGGCTTAAAAAATAGGTCTATTTCCTGATATATAGCACGACAAGGCCGGCTACTGCCGCGATGACCATATACAGGTGTTTTGCGGCATATCCAAAGACTGTTGCGGCTACCCTCAGGAGGAAGGAGACTACGGTACCGATGACTCCTGGTAATGCGATACCCGCCTTGCCTGCCAGGTATTTCAGGAAGTTTCCAAGCCTTTCAAGTTGCTTTTGTACATTGAATAAGTCTTTCCGATTCGTTTACGAAAATCTCGGCATTTCTAATACTGTCTATTGCATCCATTTCAGTATGCTCTTCCCTCTGCAGAAGTTTCTGGGCCTCTGCTTTACTACCCTTGTTGGGTGTTTGATATTTGTCAAAACCTAAGGCCTTCAGACGCGTAGGTCCTAAATCCGTCTCTATGGCGTTAAGGGATTTCAATTTATCCTTACTGGTCGTAAGCACTATTTCCTTATAGGCTTTATCTCCCATTGTTATGCTCCTAAAAATAAGTTTTTTGCCCTCATCAACCCTAAAATAATGATACTTTTTATCGGTTGACGTCAATTTCAAATGATCGCTAAGCTTATTGTAGAGGTCGTCGACAGTGTCCTCCAAATTCTGTTCCCCCAACCCCACATCCAATCGCCTACGCGCACCTCCCTACTGCTGTCCTGGCGTTGAAGTCCCCGATGTTCCGGGGAGTTGCTGCGTTGATGGTCTATCGTCCTTATCATCCCCCCGACCACCCTTATCCTCCTCAAGAAGATCGTTATCAAATACTGGATTAGTTGGCATCTTTATTTAAAATCCCTATAATAAAATGAATGCATTTGGAACGATCCTAGACCCCTATGTTGAAACTAAGCAACTCCTCGCTATCAAAGGCAGGAGACAGAGGGTTTAAATTAGTCACATACCCTCAACAATCAACCAGAATGAGGACCTCTATGCGGATATCCCCAACATGCCCCAGAATGATGTCATTTTTCCGGGGAGTCTCCGGCTTCTGTTCGACCTGACGCTAACGGGAGGCAATACAAAGCGTACTATTGTCAGCAATATAGGCAAAAGCCTTGTGAAGAACCTGCGTATTACGTTGAATGGCAAAGAGGTCCAGAATATATCGGATTTCAATATCCTGGCAGTGTACCGAGATCTCTGGCTACCCAAATTTGACCGTGACAACAACCTTATCTTGGAGGGGATCAACCCTAATGACGGGACCATCAGGGCCTTACAGGTCAAAGCCAGCGATCACGTAGGGACCGATGAAGAGAAGGCCATCGTTGCGGCGTACGGGAACACATTCTGTATCCTCCTAGGCAAAATGTTCGAGCTTACAAGGGACTTACCGTTTTATCAGGCGGGTTTATACGATCGCCTGCAATTTTTTATACATTTCGCGTCCCACAGCGACGTGATCAAAGATGCAGGGACGGCAGCCTCGGGGTCTACCGCGGCCAAGGCAGCAGAGGCAACCTACAAATTTACCAACATCAAGTTAGAGTTTGACAAAATCACTCATGAGGGCCTGGCAAGCGCTATGATGTCAAAATATAGCCGTCTCGCTTTGCCCTACGAACGGATTCTGAGAAGCAAGGTGGTGATCATGAAGAAAGCCGATACCTCATACAACCTCCAGATTGATACTCCTGCCAGGTCCTTGAAAGGTGTGTTGCTATTGTTTATAGACCCCGGAAAAGTGAAGCCCTATGCCGGTGTCAACGAATTTTTCTACAACCCTAAGATCGAGAGTATTAGTATTACTGTCGAGGGAGAGCCTAATGAGTTATACTCACATACCATGCTTCCCAAGGACATGCTTGAGCAAATTATCAATATTTTTGGTGCCCATGACTCTAATGTCACGATTGGCCAGTATTTCAATGAAAGGTATGCCTTATTTGTGGATTTTCGAGCATCCCCCGACGATATTTTGCACGGTAGCGGTAGACCCCTGGAGAGGCTTAGTGATGGCATCACGTTGCATATGACAAAAAAGGCTGATGAAGCCGGGGATTTTAGATGCTAAGTTTATCTCCTGCAGGATGCGCAAATGAATATCTTGGATGGTAGGCTCGATGGTGTGGTGTATTAAATGACCAAAAACTCGTGTTTGTCCCCGAGGGCAAAAACGAGTCAACATGGAAAGCAAGAGCTGTTCGAATTGTAAGCACTATCTTTCTTTGGACAGCTTTAGGATCAAGGGAAATGGTCAAACTACAAAAATGTGCATCAAATGCCTCGATGCTAGCAAGGCGTCACGTGATCTTACAAAGTGCCCTCATGAAAGACAGAGGGGCCAGTGTAAAGAATGCAAGGGCAGTCAGATTCGCCTCCATGAGAAATTAAAGTATCAATGCAAGGACTGTAAGGGCAGTCAGATTTGCCATCATGAAAGGAAAAGATCTCGTTGTAAGGAGTGTAAGGGTGGTCATATTTGCCGTCATGAAAGGCGAAGATCAATATGTAAAGAATTCGGTGGTGGAAGCATCTATAAGCACCAAAAAGAAAGGCGGCAATGTCCTATATGCGATCCTGCTGGGCATCTGACTGGTGGTGTAAGAAGCCGAACCTTCCAGGCCCTGAAGGGAAACAAGGACATCAGCTCCCAGGAGTATCTCGGGTGCGATATGGCTACGCTGCGGGCTCATATTGAAGCTCAGTTTGTTGAGGGTATGACATGGGATAATTACGGCAAGGGGTGGCATATCGATCACAAAATCCCGCTCCGGTATCGAGAAAATGGCGATGATCCGACGCTTGTTGAGGTTGGTAGGAGATTGCACTACACCAACACCCAACCCATGTGGACAGGTGAAAACATGTCAAAGGGCAATCGTTTCGTCTCAGAATAAAGAGACATGGAGACAATAGCTTTTATTGTTGCAGGTGCGGCGATCAACACATTAGCGTTCAGTGGGCCAAATTATCTATTTAGCAAGCTCTCAGGGCACGGTGAGGCCGAACGGAAACGGCACGATGAGGCCGTTGAAAAGCTTAACGAAGCCCAAGCAGATGGATACGGAAAAGGCAGGCTAAATTGGACTGGTTCAATGAGCAAAGGGAGATGCAATTAAAGGCCGGTAAAAGCCTTCGTGAACTCGACGATGACATGTATCAGTATTACATTGCTTCAGACAAGAAGGCCCCGTAATTGAAGGATTTCTACGTACCCTCCAAGCAGCAACAAGATGGTGAGTTAACGTTCGTCCTTGGCTCCCTATCCCTGCTGGGCTTCGTAGCTTATAAATATCTGTAACAATGCGTTTTTAACATGTATAAATAAAGACATGTTAAAAACATCACCACTTATCGTTACAGAGGAAGGGGCCGAAAAATTAAGCCAAATTTACTATACCCCGGAACATCTGTGGACCGGCCGCAAGGCTATCAAATTACTCGCGAAAGAGAGCGGCCTCCCTAAAAAGCTGGTAACTCATTGGTTGAGTAGGCAGCTGCTCTGGCTCAGGCACATCAAGGGTCCGAAACGTATAGACTACCCCCATTTTACCATTACAAGACCCAATGTGATGCATCAGTTTGATCTGTTGTACATGCCCCATGACAAGCTATACAGTAGCACCTATAAATACATCCTGACAGGTATTGACGTGGCCTCACGTTACAAAGTAGCTAAGCCGTTGCGCACCAAAAAGGCCAGCGAAGTCGCGGACATGGTCAAGGATATCTACAAGGCAGGACCTTTACACTACCCAAAAACCTTCCAGTGTGACAACGGTAGCGAGTTTAAATCTGATGTAACCAAGATACTAGAGGGTAAAGGGGTTGAGATTAAACGGGCTACCACCAAATATGACCATACGTTTACAGCCTTCGTGGATTCGTACAATAAGGTTCTTGCAGAAAGACTATTCAAGCCTCAAGATGCACAGGAATTAGCTTCCGATGAGACTAGTACCATTTGGGTGAAACACATATATACCATAGTGAAGGGTCTCAACAATACCAGGACTGCAATGATAAACATGAAGCCCAACAAAGCAATTAAGATGGAGGAGGTACCGCTCGCGAAAAGCGAGGAATATCCCGAAGAGAGACCCCTGCCTGAGGATGGCCTCTATCTCTATTTGCTACAACCCGGAGAGGAGCATGATGATCAAAAGAGACGCGCCACTGACGCCTGGTGGAGTAGGAAAATGTATAGGTTGGACCGTATAGTAGCAGGTAGCCGTGTTTTATTCTACTTAAAAGACGGTCCTGAAAGGAGCTTTGTGTCAGAAGAGTTGATGCTTATTCCGGAGGACGTCGAAGTGCCTCCGGAGCATGTGAAGGATTGGTAGACCCGAAGAACTGTATTCGCTCCCCCCTCAACCCTACAATTTTTAATACTACTCTTGCGGGTAGTATTAAAAATTAGCGTCTGCCTAGTCCTCTAATGCCGGAACACCCAGATCATACAGGTCATCCCGGGTAAGATCGATAAGCCCAAAATGGTTCCTATAACGTTCTACATGTCCCTCCTCCTCAAAACGATTAAAGGCATGTATGCCGTTGGGGTTGTCGATGACAACAATCTCCTCCGCCCCCGAGTAGTTGTCACTGAACCACAACCTCTTCTTGCTAATATTACGCCTCTGGACACGCGTGCAATAATAAGGAAGATGATGGTATTCATCGTCATCCTGTGTACTATGTTTTCTATGGATTATGATGACGTTGTCTTTACCGGGGTCCTGGGCATTGGGTATATGCCTTTGTCGAAGCCTCGCATTTTCCTGGGTCTGTGCTGCAAGTGGTCGATACCTATACTCAATTTCATCCCCCAATACCATGAGCTGGTTGTCCCTATCCTCAATTTCATCATTGAGGAATGCCAAAGCCATCTCTCTGTCCTCAAGGACTTGGCACTGCTTCCTAAGTTCGTGTTGTAATTTTTTCACACCTGCTCTGGCAAGCCATTTGATTAAGCCCACCGCTTTAGGCTTTTTTGACCTACGCCCAATCTCCAACGCGTCGTCTAATGTCACAAAAGCGTCATGTCCATTTTGACCTTCTTTGAGGGATGCGTCCGACGCACCCCCCATAATATCACGGCGAGGTATGGTTTTCACGTCTCTGTATGTTGCCCTTATATCATCAATTCCTAAAAACCTCTCCAAATCGGCACGATTGAACATAGGTTGATCCCGGTTGGTCAGGGTCTCGATGGTTCTTGCATTGAACATAACTTGCGACGACATCTTTCTAATATATCGACGTAAGCCGTGATAAGTAAGGATTTCACCGTGCTCATTCGAGAACCTTAAAAGTCCTGGGGTGTTCCAATCTCACATACACGCATACATGCTTGGATTTTTTCAATTCAGCCTTAATATCATCCCAGTCGGGGATCATGTTGGTTTCCTCGTCTATCATTTTCATATCCGACCGCTCATGAGGAAACCAGAGGAAGAAGGTTTTCTTCTGCCTCCTCAGATTCTTGGGCAAGGCAGTATATGACTGCGTGAGTAGCCACAAACTGTGCTTGCGATGCCTACCTGAAATAGCCAATTCAAGTAGTGATTGTCGACGCTTGTCGAGGCTTTCATCAGCTATGACATCGTCGACTACGAAGAGACTCTCCCCACCCACCAACAATGAGGATAGTTTTTGGATCCATTCAAACAGCTCATTTCCAGGGTCTATTAGGAACACATATTCGTCACGCCATAGCGATGCCCTCTCTAAATAAGTTGTATTCCACCGCAAGGTAGGGCATAAAATTATGATATTGTGATAGTAGTGTCTGTATTCATTTTCGAGGAGGTTCAGTACACGCTGTCTTGCCACAAGACGTCGGGCCTGTGAAAATTGCCGGGTATATTGCAGCACATGAGGAACACATTAACACACCACCGTTATTGTTCACCAGGGACACTCGACAGGCAGGGCAGAGCTTGTTATTTCGGGCTTGGTATTCGAGGGGTAGTGGAGTATACATTAATTTTCCCCGCAGGCATCGCAATGCATTGCGGTACCTTTTAACAAGCCGTGCCTTCTCTGGGCTCTCTCCGATGAGTTCGACGTACCGAGGTATAATGCTGTATGTGAATAGGGTATACAAAAGCATATAGTTATAATCCTGCTGAACACCTCTGATTTCCCTATCAATGACAAGAGGGTCTACCTTGTGTTCAATAACATGGTCCTTGCATTTGGTACAACGCCTCGCCTTAGCTTTATTGAAGCAGCCTATACAAGTCTTGGTCCGATTATTACCCCTGATTTTGAACCCATCCGTGGGAAAAAACTACTTGCACTGTCTACAGCGTCTGTTCTCCATTTAATATTAAAGTCAAAGCCCGCTGTAATGCCTTAGTAACATCGGCAAGCGTGGGATAATTAAAGGTTTCCTGGTATCTGAAGGGTGTCTTGTGGTATACGTGTAACTCGAAATTTTTCCAAGTATAACCTTCGGAAAACTGGGCCTTAATATGGTCCTGCAGCAGGATTATCAACTCATGTAATGGCTGCATGTAAATGCGGCGTCTGGGGCGACCCTTTGAAAGCCTCTTTTTATCAAGGCATGGGATACATGTACTTGTAGTTTCACCATTGCCCTTGATGTTGAACTGGTTTAGGGTAAGGGATTTTGAACACTTGGAACACTTTTTAGCCTTCTCCATATTTCTATTTACCCCAAGGGTAAATAGAAATATTGAGGAGGCGGTCTATTTTGGAGGTATCAGTGTTTTTTTGTACCATCCCTGTTTAATTGCATATTCGTCGAATAAGATCGCTGCTGTCATATAGCCGGCAAGTTTAAGACCGTCCTCCATGTCCATCTTTGCCCCGGGTCTAGAAACCCCTAAAGCCTTCTTTGCTCCCATGGCGATCAGGATTGTGTATGAGACTAGTCTGACCGATTCCCAAAGGGAGTCAATGACCATCGTCTCTTTCGGCCTCATATTGCTGTCATCATGCTTGCTTGTCATTTATTATTACTGCATTTTGAAAATATCGATCTGAGGCTGAGTTTTACCCTGTTTGCCCTGTTGCCGGGGCTCCGGTGTGGTGTTTTGGGATTCATTTTTAGCCCTGCTAAACATATACCAAACCCCGACACCTAAGGCAAGCACGGCTAAAGTCCCTACCCCATAGATGTGAACCGACTGTATGGAACTGGTCCCAGAAGTGGTTTTGACTGCGGGCTCTACAGTAGCCTCTTGTTGCTTCATTTCTTCCTTCCTCTTCTTCATCAGTGCCGCCAACTTATGCCCCTGTGCAACCCTTCCCGGATGCTTTAGTGGTTTTGTAATGACTCTCTCCTCTTGTTTCTGATCTTCTTCACTCATTTATCTTATAACACAGTCTCCGCCTCCTCCGTCTCCTCCACCTCCTCCTGTTTCTTCTTGCTCATATGCCTCGCAGTATGGCCCGCTACAAGTAGTGGGGCTAAACACTTCCCGATGGTGCAGTATACGAGTATTCCCAAATCTGTCATACTATCCCTGATAACAGGGTCTTCTTCTATATCCCTGCGCAATTCATCTACATTGTCGATGTCCACAAAATTCCCAATCAAATTTGCATACAGGCTTATAACATGGGTAGACAGTGCCCTAGCTGTTTTCTCCCCTTTCTCCTGGAGTTCTCGTTGTACGTAATCGGTATGGATCTTGTCGATTTCTTCCTCCGGAGCCTTGTCAATGGACCCTTTTGTACATTTGCCGGGTAGGAGATGTCCTTTGCCCTTACGCAGGGCTTCTTTCAGCACCTGACGCTTATCGATAGGCTTCTCTATCTGCTCATAGGTTTCTGCAGAGGCTGTGTCGAATACTTGTGCAATATCAGACATTCTCTTTATTAGATGTTGAAATTTCAGATAGAATAGTAGTATTATCACATAGGGTAGAATTATAGATATATACAAACACACTTCCATTTATAGCAAGTGTGTTTGATCGACAGCGCTAGACTACGTTCTACCCGGAGATATATCGATTACCTTTCTTTTGATTATCCGAAGCCCGCATGGGCTGCATGTTGGTGTGGTGGAGTCTTGCAATTTGCACCTCTTCGCTAGGATATTCCCCGTTCTCCCTGTATTTTATTGGTATCTTGTGATCGAACTGCCACTGCCCTCTATTCCCCCAATTCATCCCACCCCTAAACTGTGCTTGGATGTGCCTCATGAATGTTACAATATCGCACCCTATATATTCCGTGGAGGCAATCTCCGTATCACAATTTAAGGCATGATGAATCCTGTTCAAAATAAGACTATACCGATAACCTAGGGGATCACATATAGGGCATACCCGCCTTCGTTTTTGATGGGGGCACTTTGTACGTTCTATCGACGCCTTGAGAACATTCAGGCATTTGATGCATGTTTTTGTTATTTGACCGTTACGTCGGATGATGGTAAAGCCTGCTTACACTGTGTGCATTTCCTGGTCCCCTCCATATTGTTCTTGTTTTGTAAAGTACTGCCTTTACAAAACTTTGGACAGCTTTTGGAAAACCACACCTCCATTTTATTCCCCGGTAGACGCCGGGCGGTAATGACCTCTGGCAAGCGTTGTAATTTGATCTGGTTGCACGATCCGTTTGTCCTCTGCCCTTTTTAATGCTAGCTTCGATACCTCCTGGGTGTATACAGCATGATTCTTATTTTGAATAAGCACTTGGCTCTTGTAGATGTCAACGCCTTCTTCCAGACACCGCTGATAGTCATCGAAGGTGATGGATTTTTTGGTTACGCATCTTTTGACGCCCTTCGCTTTGCGATCACCGCCCTATTTTATATGGCTCTTGTAAGCATATAGCTTGGCCCTTAGGGTGATGAACTCGGTCATGATTTTACCACCTAATTCGTCCTTCATGAGTTCTACCACCTTCTTGTTTTTCCCTATAGGAAGAGGCTTCCCATCATCCGGATTATAGACACTTGTATCGAAGCGTGCCTCAACATCGTTAGCGACATCAACATAGAAATCATGTGTCCTTATATGGTACACAAAGCTGTCTGTGTCCATGTAACAGAGCTGTAATTTGCTACCATATTTTGGTTGCATGTAGTCGTAATGAAACTCGTACATGACTAACTTTGACATGTCCAATATAGCCTGGCCTATATACACCGGCTTATTCATCTTGACCTCGGTCTTGCCCCCCATTTCAACACCTACCAGGTGTTTACTGAACCGGCTTCCGCCCTTGAAATTTGGTTTCATGACGAGTTTCGCATACTTGTCCTCCTTGGTAACCAGCTGGATATTGCGGTGGTTCCGGATATTTTCCATGGTCTTGCCGAACACGCTTAAATTCATGAGTTTGTAGAAGTCCTTCTCAAACTCGTTTTTTGGCATCCGTTCTCAACCTCGTGTTGTGATCGATATAGCCCTTCAGTCATGCCTTCTGGTTAAACCGAATCACTCTGCGTACTTTCTTCAATTCAAGCCCATGTTTTAAAGCCTCATGAAGGGCCCTGATGTGTACCACATACTTTCGCTTGTCCTCCAAATTTGGTACTAATTTCTCGACCTTATGGACCATAGTGCGTTCGGGCAGGAACGGTAACTCCTTATGCCTGTCGTGTAGCCTTTCCGGGCAGTCGATATCAACCTCTAAGATGTACCCATGCCTATTGTCCCTAACGAGCTTTTCGATCCGCTTTTCGGTAAAGGCTTCAACGTTCGATACCCATTTGAAGCCATCCGTGGGCAGGTGTTGACGCATCGCCCATCCATACAGGTTGTTGGCATCGAGGTACTGCAGGTAGGAGGATTCAACCTCCGGATCGTACTGGTCTCCCATGTACTTGTTATTTGCTTTGGCATAACGATGTACGGCTTGGGTTATACCTCCCCTGATACCTTTTTCGAACATCAATAGCATTTCGGGGTCTGTAAGGAGCTCTAGCCTTATACCCGTAATTTTCAGTGCTGTTTTCCATGCCAGGCCGGGTGCGCTGTAGAAGTGTGCAGGATCAAGCTTGTAGTTTGTCAAGCACACGTCCCGAAACGTCTGGAAGACGTCGGCTAATAGCAGGACGTCTATGGTTAGGTAGATGTCATGGTAGTCCCCCATGGTTACGTTATCACCCTCTGGGGTAATGACATTCAATACTGTTTTTGCATATTGATAATCTTCATCGCTGATACCCTTCATATTCAGCTTACTGTAGAACGCATTCTTTGGAGGTAGCTCCAACTCTTCGAATCGCTGCCAGTTAACCATGTATTTATAGGGGTACACGCCTTTTCTCAGCATCAGCCTGAAGGTATCATCTTTGTCGATTAACTTTGCCATGGATGGTACGTTTGCCTTTACCTGGTCCTGATGAAGCTGCTTCGTGGTATTTGATTCGCAATTTTTACACCAAAACTTTGCCATGTATTCGGCGTCTATGCCCTGGGATTCAAGGCAGGTATCTGCACACTGGTGGCATTTCATACCGGCGGCGTTCGTACCAATAAGGTTGCTTGCCAATTTGTCTAACGAGGATGCCATAAATCGACAGGAATCTATGAACCTGATCTCTATTGTCTTTTACTTTTCCCCATCACCGTATCCCATGCCTCCAAGGCGTACCTTGATTTTCACGTTGAAACTGATGTACTTTTCGGTATTCTCCGCTATGCAACCAATGTCCTGAGTATCATACTTTTCACCTAATTCCCGGATAAAGAGATGGGCATCATACCCCGATAGGTTGTGGAATATCACAGGTATATGGCTGGATATCTTGTATTTGATATTGCAGCTGTTATGGGCCGCACCCCTATATTGCCCAGTACAGTGACAATAGTCCCTAACTTTGCGGTTATTCTCGTAATCATCGAAGGGCTTTAGGCAGATATGGCAGTGCGTGGCCTCATCATGTTCCCTTTTTAGGACCTCTGTTAGAGGCAACATGTCCCGCTGCGGGTAGGTATGGTAGAGACGTTTCACCTCATCCTCCAGATGGTTCACGAAATTCATCACACAGTCCTCACCCCTGTAGACTTTTAGAGGGTCTGGTACATCCCCATAGGCAAAGGTACTATAGGTACACCAGCCGGATGGTACATGCTTGCTTAGCTTTTTAGTCCTTTTACCCCTTGCATCTTCTACCGGGACTAGTAGGCTCTCGAAATCTGCATAGATGGCAAAGGGTACCTTGAATTGCTGTTGTCCATCCCTATAATATAGCCATTTTTCAGCCTCTGTTGGCATTGTGATCTTGCCCGCCTCGTGATCCATGCAGTACCTATAATGCTTGTCCCTCGATTCAATTGAGGGAAAGCCCTGTAGGCAGTTCAGGCAGAAGTGAATTGCATTCCTATTCTTCGAGGTCTCCTTGCCCAGGAGCCTCGATAGACTTTTGACAGCTGTATAATGAGTCTTTTTATCATCGGTGATAAGCAGCAGGGTCACCACCTTTTTACGTCCGTTGTGCACCGATCGACGTTGGATGTTGATCCTCTTTCCCGTTATATACAAGACGTTTACCGCAATGTCAGGGTTATTCGCCTCAAATTTATATATGCTTTTGATACTTGTTGGGAACTCTATACCCTCCCAGTTATAAAGGTCTATATAAGGTTTCAGCTTGCCGATCCTTTGTGGGTCTTTTTCAATCTCCTCATGATGTAAGGATGCTATCATACTCCACTTGAAGCACTCCTCATCCATTTTTTGGGTTAATAATTGCCTTCTTTGAGGCTATCCATTTGGGTAGTTCGATGTACGATGAACCTCTTCTTAGTCTCAATTTGTGGAAGTCTACGTCGAGGTGTAGGATTTGAGAGATTGTAAAGCCACTTTGGGGTAATGCTGGATTTTCCACATGTGTTTTAATCTGGTCAAACATCCTATCCAGCACGTCATCTACGTCGTTACCCTGGAAGACTGACGTCATGTTGCTAGTGAAAACCTTATTCACCTCGATATACTCCTCATCGTTGGCCTCCTCCGGGTTCGTCTTCTTCTTCTTCCACATGATCCAAAGGAATATCCGTACCTTTGCCGAGCCCATATCTTCCACCTGCCCTTCAACCAAGGTTTTCACGTTGGGCCTTACCATCCCTATATACCCGTCGACGTCTGCTCCTCCTATGCCGGGAATTCGGAAACTTCGATACGTCCTGTTATGGGCATGCTTATGTTCCTGTGGTATAAAATCTTGCCCCGGCTGTTCATATAGATAGTCCTCCCTGGCCTCCTGTTCTACCTCATCATGGAGTGTAGGTCTTGCGTTGGCCACCCCGTTATACAGATTAATCACCGTACGTTTAAGGGTCGCAAAGGCACTCTTGACCCCCTCTTTTATAGGTTTGGGGACAGCGTCCACAAGCCAGTTGTACCATCCCTGCATCGTATCCCTTACAACGGAACGATTTTTCGACAGTTCCTGTTTCTCGAAGACGTTCATCTCAGATGGGGGCAATACCAAGTTGTACCATTCCTTGATTTTACCCCCCCTAGTTGGACGGGCCTGCGCCATCTCCTGCCTCACAAAGATATCCATATCCCCCGGTACTATAGGCTTAGCGTGGTTGTTTGGGTGGCCTCCAAGCATACTGCCGTATATCCTCCGATGTTGGTTTAACCGGAAGCCTTTTAGGTGGTCTCGGGGCGTATTTTGGTACATTCCCAAATAAAGAAATCAATTCAGCCTTGCGTAGCTTATAATACCCGGTTAAGCCACGGCTTTTCGCGATATCACGTAATTGTTTCACAGTGCGTGTGTTCATTTCTTTATTGTATGGATTTTTACTTTGTCGGAGGATTTCATTCTGCTCGACCTGGCGTGTCTTTACTGCGCATGCGTTGATTTATAAGGAATTTCCCCTGCGCTAGAATTTTAGACTCATTTGTAGCATTGATGACGTCATCACTCATTAGGGACTTACCCCTACTCAATGCTGCATGATAGGGACTTTACATGGTTAAGCACGGCATGGTATTGGATGATCGGGGACTTGCTGTGACGTCATTGTGTACGCGCACGCGACTGCGCCAGAAGGAACATTTTATATTCTCTACAACTACACAAAAATAGAGTTTCAAATGTAAAATAGGTGTTTCGAGAGTATTTATGTGTTTCAAGAAAATGCATTCGGGAATATTAAAAAACTGGTCAGTGGCCCGTGGATAAACCATAGGTTATCCCGTCCTGTAGTTATTGAATTTCGTGTGTCTCTCTACTGCGGACGCATACGGTTTTATAATATAGATTTCAAAAACTTAATGTTTTTTTAAGGTGGTTATTATAGAAATAAATGGCTAAATTTCAATAATTTTGTTTTACCCGACTTTAGCCCGCAAATTTATCTTAAAATAACGTTGCAAATAGTGTTTATGACAAATTTCGGTTTTTATTTTTATTTTCTAATTAAACGCAAATACAACTGCATATCAACCCCCATAACAACCATTTTCGCAATTTTAAACAGTTTTCTTACCCCTTCGTCGATGTGTATTGCTTTGCAATTGCTAGATGATACTTTAGGGCATCTAAGACAATAAATGTGGTGTTTCACACGCAGTCAGAAAGCTGTCTTAAAGATGCACCTTTTTTGATCAATTAGACTAAAGACTATTTTGTGCTTTCTAGGTCAAAATATTGCTGCCGTAGTACTTGTAGGAAACTTTCATTTTTATTTTAGCCACGTATATAAGAAGCTAGCCTAGCCAAAATTATTTTCTTCTAACCAACATTATTATTTTCTTCCTCCTTCAATATTCATTACCAGAAACCTGATTTTTAATAGGGATACAAAACGGCTGTTGGTATTTTGCCTATAGTGACTTACACAAAAGTCGAGCTAATTGCAGTGGAAATATTTATGATCAGTGAAGACAAAAAACACATCTTATATCTACTTGGGCATTGAAACGTTTTCTAATAAAGTAAACTTTAACCTTTTTGAACTTGTTAGCTAACCATATCCTTTAAAATTTCGCATAGAAATATACTTGTTTTGTTGTACATGAAGACAGTCTACGAATCAACAATCTTTATAGAGCTCTAATTACCTTCGTAAGGCTAGTAACAACTTTTTCAACAGATATAGCTCCTCGTTATAGAAGATATTACTTCGGTTTGTCTGTTCAGTATTCATATTACTAAAGAAAGTTTATCATTTCTTGAACATGATAGTTTATTAGGCGACCTTTCGGGAGATACTTCTTCCATCATCGGGCAAATTAAACTGATGTTGAGCATGTATTGATATAATAGCAGAGGATCGAAATTTATGAAAAAATAGCCAACCAGAAACAAGCTGATAATTACAGTTAATTACGGTAATTAACATTTTTTGACCTAGATGGTGTTAACTACAGCTCCTCGCGTTGTCTATATTCCGTCGTCAAAACAAACTTTCAATTAACTGATTTTAAATATATTTACAGACCGTAGCTTATTTTGCCACCAAAAAGAATACTGAAGGATTTTTTTAAGAAAAAAAAAGTAGCAAATTCATAAAAGTAATTATTCATAAACATGCTGTCTAGACGTCTATGTGATTCTAAGGTGTGTATAATTTTTTGCACCTTGATCTTTTGAGTGGTCCGTTTATTATACGCCATTTTTTCGGATTGAGCTTATTAAATCGTTTCGTAGCCCCTTTAACTGAACCATTTTGGGTATGATTATAGCTAGGCAGCTATGATTACCTAAAAAGTTAAAATAGATAGATTTCAGTTGTACACGCACTAAACAGTATATAAAAACTATTCTAGATTGTTTTGTTTTACTAGTGTTTAATTGTTTTAGGTACATGTATAGTCTTGGTAACATTACGATTACTTATAAAAACGTATTTTCGCAAATTAATTTTTTTTGGATGACTGTTTTAGCTGAACGGGAGTAACGACAGGCTGGCACCTGTATTTTTATTAATGACAGAACTAACAATCTGTAACAAGTTATTCATATTATGTGAATACGAACGGTGTAAGTCTGTTTTACATTTGTGAGGCTTGTTCCCCGAGGGTTCCAAGGTAAACATAGTACAACAATCTCCGCCATGACAGTGCCGATGAGGTTTCTTTGTTAGGTAAATTACAAACTTATGTGACGTTATTCTGCGGGGACGCAAACAACAAATGTATTCTAAATAAACGAAGCGAAGAAGTTGCAAATAGAATGTTATATCTGTATTATACGACTCTTGTCTGAAATCAATTTTATTTACCACGTTTGTGGTTTAATATGTATCGCAGAAAAAGAGTATTAGTTTAACGGTTATACATATAGTTTTAACTGTCAGCAACAGTTAAAAAATATTTACATAACGTGTATTCGACTTTATTATAAAACTTTGTTTTCATCGGTTAACAGCAGGTTGCATTCTGTGTTTTTATCTCAGCTGAGTTTGTGATAAAGTTATTTTTCAAGACATATCTTAAACTTGAAGAGCTGAATCGCTAAAAACGATTATTCATAAGACTTTCGTATTGGCTATGATTCTTACTGAGTTTCAATATTTATCTATTAGACACCGTAATACCAAACTTTTAGGTCCCATGCCTTTCAGAGGACTTGATATTGGCTATTACTCAAAACTACCCCTAAAAATCTCAATGAAACCCTTCTAACGAGGAAAATATAATAACTCTTGTTAGGATTATCCTTCGAACTTGAAACTTACAACACAACTTTGTTTCATCCAGAAGATTCATTTACCATGTTTTGGACACGTGATTAATCCGGCGATCTATGTAAAAACCGGAAAATATGTTAAATGACATTTATGTAGCTTTCAGAAACTTCAAACAGAATGTAAAAATTCGCTCTAGAACTAAAGTAATTCAATTTTAAGCAGATGGTGGCATTTTGAAAAAATTTCAAGCTTTTGATGACGTCACCGAAAATGTTGTGACGCAAGCAAAAATTTATTGCCGCCATTTTGTTCCTTTAGTGACGTACTATAAGTGTGCCAAGTTTGATGCGATTTGAACAAGCGCATGAAAAGTTATTGGTGGGGCAGAATTCCCCCCCCCCCCCACGCCGGTCATAATATGTTTGAAAAACCCCGGTCCGACTAGGGTTAATAAACATTTTTTCTAATATTCTTTCTATTAATAGTCATATTTTCAAATCCATATATCTGCGACAAAAAGAATTTTATTCATTATGGAGACTATTTAGGCCTTCAATATTTCTTTCGCTTTCGCCACATTGACTACATTACATTATAGCTCACATTTACCGGAAAATCTTATGGATGTGGTAGAAATATCCCTGATTTTGCTATTTCTCGCATGGATTTTTTCTACAGCAAGTGCGATGCAAGTGAATGTAAGATTTATAATTTCAAAAGTCAAACGCCTCAACAGAGAGGTAAAAGTTAAAAATATACCTTGAGATTACGTTTACATGTAGAGAGGATGAAATTTCATCCCGGGATGAGTAATATCTCTATAATAATACGCCAGTTCCGTCTGTCTGTCTGTCTGTCTGTCACTTTTGCAAACGCGATATTTTTTACCACCCGAATGCGCGAGTTTTTCGAGTTTTTTTGTTTTGTTTACATTTGTCTCGCAACCGTTAGAAACCACGTGATAGAAAATAAGCAGTATGATTCGTTCAAACACGTACTTTCGAACGGGACGGCATTCGAATAGAAAGTTCCCTTGGCGTAAAAACAAAGAAACAAAAAAATTGTTTTTAAAGTTTTCGACAAAAGGCGAACTGAAGAAGCAGTTAAAAAATGTCTTATTTTCGACGATCCCTTAGTCATAAAAAAGTGCAGATATTAAAAGCAAGGAAAGTCAAAGTGGAAAAGTAGAAGTACAAAAGTAAAGTTAGAAGCCACGAAAAGTTACTTCGAAAGTGAAGAGTGGAGCTAGAAGTAGTAAAGAAAAGTTAGAAGTAGAAAATGAAAGCTTGGGTATAAAGTCTATTTGGATTCACAAATAGTAAGAACTTTGATATTTTTAGACGTTATGGTTTTATGTTGCTAGAGTTACGTGTCAGGCAGACTCGCATTTGCCAGGAAAAAGTCACTTAAAAGCTTCAAATTCTTTATATTTTATATTTTACCGCGTTTTTTATAAAAAAGCTAGCATATTTTTTTACACCTTTTTGCATAATTAATGTTTCCCCTGGTGCGTAACTAATGTATTTGTCCTAAAATTCAAAATGCTACATAAAGCTGTTAGCTGGCTATCAAACAAATGTGCTAGCGAAACTTTTGGTTTGTTGAACTTACTGCAAATGTCATAATTTTTATATTGCTATTGTTTCTCTTTATATGTGTTTTACTAAGCATAAATAGCTATCTGGCTATATGCGTCTTCCCAGTTTAACTATATTTAACTGGGTATCTGTCTTATCTAATGTTACCTTCAAGCTCCATAGCTAAACCTAACCTAGCTAGCTAACTGATGATTAATGTTGTTATTCCTCTTTTAGCTATTTATATCCACCTTAGTAGTCAAACTTAGGGATCTTATATGAGCACGAATTATGATGTAACAAGCCACAAAATCTTTCAAAGACTTATTGAACTTTTAGGGTAGTGTGAGGAATAATTTTTCTCACGTTTTCTGCAAACTTTACTTTAAGAGGAATGATTTTGTAAAACTAAAGTGTGTGCGTTAATTGGAGTAAGTTTTATTGTTTTGTTATTGACATCCTGTTAAACTTCTGTGAGCTCGCATGTAAATTACCAGGTTATATATTTTTACAAGGGTGGTGGTTGATATTTTTACAAAGGTTGTTGACATTTTGGGGGAAATTTACCTGGGTTTTTGACATTTGTGGTTAAAATTTCTCAGCAGAGAATAGTATGGTTGCCGTTTATGTTGTTTGTGTTGCAAACTGCTGTTTTTTAAATGCTGTGTAAACTTTGGTGGAAAAAGACCACATGCAAAATACTGAAAGAACAATTTTTTGTACAATTAGACTGTGAGCTATTGTGTAAGTTGATTTTTTTTTATATTTTGTGTTATTAACTTTTTTTAAACTTTAAACTAACTGTAAGTAATGTCAGTTTTGCTAGAAGAAAAGTCCACGGTTTCACGTTTTTGTTTTTGTTAAGAATTTCACAAAATTTTGCGGCAATAAATATTTGGTGATGATAAAAAATTACTGAATGTTCACACTGAAACTGTTTAACTGTTGTGAGGGAGGACCATATGCAAGTATATATACTAAAAAAAATGATATGATATTCTACACTTTCCAAGTTGTATTTTTGTATGCGCTGAAATGACTGCTTTTTCTGAGTTGATTTGATGGGTTTCATATCCTTTTTGTGGAAGATTTTATGGGTGAAGACAATATAAAACATGCCAATTGAACTGATTTTTGTTGATATTTTGATTTTCTCCTCAGAAACCTTTGTGTTCTACATTTATTGTAAACTTTTGTGAGGAAAGACCATATATATATATATACAATGTTTTCAAAATAATGATTTTTGTTGATTTGAAATTTACTCCTTGCTCATTGCTTTTTTGACATTTGAGTTTAAAATGTTTGGTAAGGTCAGTAAAAAAATTGTTTTGTTAACCGGTTAATTTTTACATTTTGTGGATATTTTTGCGGGAGAGGATGGTATGCAACCTAATAAATGATTTTTCAAAGTTTAACTTTTTGTTTTTTGGTGTTTTGTGTTTGTTTAAGTTTGGCTTTTTGATATTGTTCAAGTTGTATTGTTGTATAAGCATTTAGGGAAAAGACAATGTTTAAAATCCGTAAACAACTTATTTTCATAGATCTTTGCTTACTGTTGCAAGCCTTTCTTTTCGACACTTCAGATTAAAATATTGAAGGTTTTCAACACAATCACATAATAAGATGTATACATATTTGAGATGTGTTATTTCTGACATTATTATTATTGTTGTCGTAACTGTCTGGGTTGTGACTGTCAATGTTGTCACTTTCTACCAACTAGATTTTACACCTTGCACGCCGTTGTTTTTCATATTTTGTCTGAAGTTTTGATGGGAGGATTTCATGCGATTTGACATTTGATATTTTTGTGTTAGATTTTAAGAACTTTTTTGTTAAATTATGAATTATATACTTTCTTTTTATGTATTTTCATATTATTTTTTTGGTAAAAGGCATATTCAATATACTGAAATATTTGCTGATGTCATCAAAATTCAAATGACAGAACTTTTTAATTGTTTTTCTGCCTAAGTGGATTTTTCCACGGGCCTAATCTACTAGTCTCTTATAATAATAAGCCAGTTCCGTCTGTCTGTCTGTCACTTTTGCAAACACGATATTTTTTACCACCCGAATGCGCGAGTTTGTCGAGTTTTTTTGTTTTGTTTACATTTGTCTCGCAACCGTTAGAAACCACGTGATAGAAAATAAGCAGTATGATTCGCTGAAATACATACTTTCGAACGGGACGGCATTCGAATAAAAAGTTCCGTTAGCGTAAAAACAAACAAACATAAAAACTTCTCGACAAAGTTCTCGACACAAAAGGCGAACTGAAGAAGCGGTTAAAAAATGTTTATTTTCGACGATCCCTACGAGTCATAAAAAAGTGCAGATATTAAGAGCAAGGAAAGTCAAAGTGAAGAAGTGGAGTGGATTAAAAAAGCATATAATTTGGAACAGGGTTAACATCGACACACAAAACAACAACAAAGGAACAGTCCCTTCGTCTTCCAAAAAGGGCAAAAAGTGAAATGGTAAAGTTTTTCAAAAAAGAATATATGAGAAAGAAAGAAAAGTCCAAGTGAAGAAGTAGAAGTAAAAGTAGAAAAGTGAAGTTGGAAGCCACAATAAGTTACTTCGGAAGTGAAGAGTGGAGCTAGAAGTAGTAAAGTAAAGTTAGAAGTAGAAAATGAATGCTAGCGTTTCAAGTTCAAGTGACTTGGAATTCAGAAAAAAGTAAGAACTTTGATATTTTTAGACATTCCGTTTTAATATGTAGGACACTTAAAATTGTCAAGGAGAATCGTATTCTCAAAAAAAATCCATTAGAGCTTCAAATTTTTAAAGTTTACCGCGTTTTTTGTTTTGTTTTTTATGCATAATTAATGTGTCTCCTGGTGCGTAACTAATGTATTTGTCCTAAAATTCAAAATGCTACATAAAGCTGATAGCTGGCTACCAAACAAATGTGCCAGCGAAATAGAAAGTTTTGGTTTGTTGAACTATAACTGCAAATGTCATAATTTTTACATTGCTACATTGCTATTGTTTTCCTTTATATGTGTTTTACTAAGCATAAATAGCTAGCTATAGACTTAGCTAAGTCTCCCCAGTTTAAGTTAAGTATATTTAACTGGGTGTCTTAGGTACTGTTTTGTTATAGCTAGCTAGCTAATGTTAGCTTCAAGGCTTCATCCCATAGCTAGCTCTAATCTATGAGTTTTGTTGTTATTCCTCTTTTTTTAGGTATTTATAGCTACCTTAGTAGGTTTGACTACTAAGGTAGCTTCTTCTTTTTTGAACACGAATTATGATGTAATGTGTAACAAGCTAGCTACAAAATCTTTCTTGAACTTTTAGGATACTGTGACACATTTTTATGCCCATAGAGAATAATTTTTTCACATTTCCTGTAAACTTTACAAGGGGACCACAATATGACAAGTTGAACGAATTTTATAGAATTTAAAGTGTGTGTTTTATTTTTTATTGTTTTGTTTCCTCATCCTGTTAAACTTTTGTCAGCCTACATGTAAAATGCCAGGGTTTTTTACAGGGTTTTTTGACATTTGATTGGAAATTTATATACGTGGGTTTATGACTTTGGGTTAAAATAATTTATGAGGGGATGGTATGGTTGTCAGTTCATATTGTTCGTGTTGCAAAATGCTGTTCTTTGAAATTTTGTGTAAACTTTTGTGGAAATAGACCACATGCAATATATATACTGAAAGAACAAATCTTTGTATAGAATCTGACTTCACTGTAAGCTGTTGTAAAGCTGATGTCTTTATCGGTAAAAATAACAGCCATAGTTTACTAATTAAGAAAAAAATAAAACGAGTTTGAAAGTTAAAAAGTATTTATTTGTTAAGCTTTTCGTACATTAAGTACATCTTCAGACTATATAAACAACTTTGTCTTTATATTTCGTATTATAAACTATTGTTTGGGAGAACTAACTGTATATGTGATGTAATTTTTGCTGGAAAAAAATTCCATGGTTTCACGTTTTTGTTTTTCTTGAGAATTTTACAACATTTTGTAGGGATAAATGTTTGCTGATGATAAAAAAATTACTTAATGTTCTGACTGAAACTGTTTTTGTTGTTTATATTTTGTAATCTAAACGCGAAGACTGTGTGCACTGAAATGACTGATTTTTTTAAATTTTGATGTGTTTCATAACCTTTTTGTGGAAGATTAATGGGTAATGGCAATATACGACATGCTGAATGAACTTATTTTTGTTGATTTAGATGTGTTTCTCAAAAACCGATCTGTTTTACATTTTGTGTAAACTTTTGTTTATGAACCGTACATATACAATGTTTGTTGATTCAAGTTTATTCTTTGCTTATTGATTTTTTGACATTTATGTTTAAAATTGTTGTTAAAGGGCAGTATGGATCATCATACTAAAAAATAAATTTTTTGTGTTCTTAACTGGTTGATTTTTACATTTTGTGTAAATTTTTGCGGGAGAGGATGGTATGCAACTGAAATGACTGATTTTTGTAGATTTAAATTTGATGTTTTCCAAACTATGGCTTTTTCATATTTTTGTATAAGCTTTTAAGGGAAAGACAATATTTAAAATGTGTAAATAACTTATTTTTGTTGATTTGTGCTCTTGCAGGCCAACTTTTGACATTTCAGAATAAAATACTGAGGGTTTTCAACATAATCACTTATACAATGTACATATTTCAGATGCGTTATTTCTGACATTGTTATTATCCGTGTTGTGACTGTCGGTGTTGTAACTGTCGGTGTTCTTACTCTCAGTTTTGTGAGTATTGGTGTTGTGAGTGTCGTTGTTGTAACTTTTTATAAAGTAGATTTTGCACCTTGCAAGCTGTTCTTTTTTTATTTTGTGTAAGATTTGACATTTGACATTTTGTGTAAGATTTTAAGAACATTTTCTTTTGTATATGCACTGCTGACGTCAGCAAAACATCTAAAGCAACCTATTTTTTAATGGCCTTTTGCCTAAGTGGATTTTTCCACGGGCCTTATCGATTAGTCTATATAATAATACGCTAAGTGTGTCTGTCTGTCTTTAACAGGCGAGGTGAATGTGTTCATTGTCCTTTGATGTTGCCGAAAAATGCATGTCTGAAATGTTAACTTTTATGACGTTACGGCGCGACGTCAATAATACTACTTTATCGTCAATTTCCTATATTAACTTTGAGGTAAAATAACTTGGAAACGAGGTGGTCACGTCAATGATTTTCACCGCGTGGGTTACTAAGGACCACCTGGAATCAATTTGAGTAATTTTCGGAAACCTGGGTCCCCAAATCAGATATGGAATAAACGGGTTGATGATGTCCTCAAAGCGCCTTCTAAACCTAGTATTTATGCAATCGTTTGTCAAAAGTACAACATCCTATACATTTTCTTGATCAACGTTTCAAGATCCATATGATGAAAGCAACGGGTATACAAATTACTACCCTTATATCTCCTTAAGCGTTTGTCGAAAACATATGATCCTGTACATTATTTTGATCAGCTTTTAACCTCTACACATCACTGGCAAAAAAAAAACTAAATTGCGTCAATTTTTTTTGGTGTATTTGCACTGCTGACGACTGCAAAAATTCTAAACAACCTATTTTTTTATTGCCTATTTTGCCTAAGCGGATTTCTCCACGGCCCATATCGACTAGTCTATATATTAATACGGAAGTTGTGTCCGTCTGTGATCGCCAAAGTGCATATCTTCATCTTCTCTTGATATCGCGGAAATACTTATGTCCGATTTGTTAATCTGCCTGACGTAGCGGCGCGAGGTAAATATCACTACTTTAGCGTCAATATCTTACTTTAAATTGATGAAGCCATTGTAGTGCACTTAAAACTTTGAGGCCAAATAACTTGGAAATGAGGTGGTGACGTCAATGACTTTTCATCGCGTGGATAGCTACGGACCACGTGGGACCAATTTGGGTAAGTTTCCCATATCTTGGTACCCGAATCCCCTTCGAAATAGACGGATTGATGACGTCATCAATCCGTCCTTTAACCCACAATATTTCCGTCTCCGTTTGTCAAAAGTACCTGATCCTATACATTTTTAGATCCTCGTTTGAGCATCTGTAAGACAAAGGCAACGGGTATACAAATTTCTAAATAAAAATGTTTTTCGATATTTAGCAAGGCAAAAATTTTAACCCTTAGTCCTTCGTCGAAAACATATGATAGTATTCACTATTTTGTTCAGCGTTCCAACCTCAGTACAGGCAACAAATAAACTAAATTTCGCCAAATGGTTTTTGGATATGCAATGCTGACTTCAGCAATACACAATAAATTAAACAATTTATTTTTCCATCGGGCCTCATCGAAAAGTTATCTATAAAATAATACGCCAGTTCAGTGTGTCTGTAACATGCAAAGTAGATGTGTTTTTTTTCTCTAAGGAAACAGCCGCGGTAACATGTCACTTTTGTAAACTTTTATTTTCATTCTGTCTTTGTGAGCTTTTTCAAATTGATTTAAAACTTTTGTTTTAAAAAGTTCACGGTTAACTTATTTTATTGCTCTCATAAAAACCTTTGTGTAATGATGTAAACTTTATTACGCGAAGTTCCGGGTAATTAATTTTTATTATCCCCTCAAACACGTGTCTATTCTCTACTGTTATATAAAAAAACATATTGGTTTTATTTATTGCCGCTTGAATGGAATTAACAACAACACGTTTTCACAAAAAGAGCAATGAATTTTATGTTTAATTTCGCTCATTATTTCGCTATTTTTTTATCCGGTATCTTAGTGGATTTTTTCACGGGACTAAATACTAGTCTATATAATAATACGCCATTTCCGTGTTTCTGTAAAAGGCAAAGTAGATAGATATAGGTAACATGTCACTTTTGCTAAACTTATATTTTTATTCTGTCTTTTGTATGCCCTTTCAAATTGGTTTATAATTTTTGTTTTAAAAAAGTCACGGTTAATTTATTTTATTGCTCTCATACAAACCTTTGTGTATTGGTGCATACGTTATTACACAAGAGTCACGGGTATTTAATTTTTATTATTTACTTAAGCACCTGTCTATTGTCTACTGTTATATGAAAAACATATAGGTTTTATTTATTTCCGCTATGGAATAAACAATAAGAATGAATTTTATGGTTAATTCCGCTTACTATTTCGCTGTTTTTTTATTCGGTGTCTAAATACTAGTCGGGACTAAATACTAGTTGTCTTAATAAATCTAATAATTATTTAAAATGGTTGACGGACGTAACGAAAATGTTTTATTGGCGACAACATTTGTCCAAAGAGTGGTCAATGGCGCTCTTATTGTAATTCAGCTGAATGGATTTTTTTTGCAACACTTGATGGTGCAATGGCGGAAATTGTTAACGTTGCAAATTGCACGAAATACGGCACTGAATAGATACCGTTGAGCACACTCGAAGAAAGTAATAATTATTTAATTATTGCTTTAAATATTAACAATGCGATTCTACATCTTTAAAATATAGAATTTCTATTTAAGGTATGTAATATATTTTGAAACCAAAAAGCAAATTCCTCAAACATTTGGTTTTCCGCAAGTAATTGGGTGCGTCAACGGTACTCATATACCTATAAAACAACCTGTGGAAAATGCACATGATTATTTTTCATACAATATGAAATACATAATGAATTGTCAAGCCATTTGTTGCTGGTTGCGTCCACGATGTTCGTGTATTTGCTTACACAAACATACAAAAAAATACTTGGAGAAAACATCACAGCTGTTTTACAAGGAGCTCATCCCAGGAGAAGAATGTGTTCCCCAAGTGCTTCTAGGTGACAAGGGATATCAGCTTCCACCATACCTGTTGAAAGAATACAAATCATGCAATTCCAATGAAGAAGTTATCTTTAATACAATGTTTCGATCTGCTCTTAATCAAAGCTTTCGGACGTTTGAAGGCTAGATTGCAAATTTTACAATGAACTTTGCATACAGGATTAGAATGGGTACCTAAGTTGTTATATACCTGCTTTGCACTAATAATTTTGTTGTAAGAATTTCGCCTACCAATAAGCTTTAAGACGTTGAAAAAGTCATGATAAAGGAACAACCAAACAGCCTACAATTAATAGAATTCAATCGTATTACACACCAGAAGGTAGAAAGGTTAGAGAATCCATTACCAAGTGTTTTAATGAATATTTCTACTATTGCAAAACAATAAAATAAACGCTTTTGCAAGTCTTTATGTTTTTTTTTGTTCAATTTCATAGCTTCTTTCAGATGAATGAAGCATGTCATAATATGTTTGTTGAGAAGGATTGGTAAATGGGTTCGTTCGTTGAATAATTCCAAATTGAAGAGGGTAATTTTGGTAACATGGTGCATTTGACTTTGTGAATGCACCTGCCTGCATTGCCAATCTATCACCAATAGATTTTTCCAACGATGCTATTGAATCTCATTTTTTCCATAGCTTTGTTTGTGCCCATGGTCGACTTGGTCAAGTTTTTAAGCAGTTTTTCTTTATTGCGCTAATCATCTCTTGCAACATTCAAAAAGAGCTGATCTTGCTGAGGAGCAGACATAATTTTTTTTCAGCATCTTACGTTTTTTCTCAACAAACTTTTTTGTGGGATATTCATTCTTTTGTTTCGGCGTGTTGTTAGACGAACTATTTTCCTAGAAGCTCTCCGTCGTCCATGTTGGAGTAGATGTTGTTGCAGATGATGGTGTTATACGTATAGTATGCTCCTGATCAACTTCGAAATTTTCTTCATCTCCTACAATTGGGTAGATGAAATGCTTCTTTCTATATTGTTCACAGTGTGTCAGTCACCCCATAACACTTTCAGTGAGTCATAATTGTCACGTAAAGGTCTCCAACGTCCCTGTGTAATCTTTTCGAATTGCTCTGACATTCTTTCTCACTCTGTCATAACCTTGTTAGATTTGCCTTTTCTCTTTCGGTAGCTGTGTTTTGTATTTGTAAGTTCATCATTGTTCAAGTTTCTCCAGGCTAGGTGATGCGAAACCAAACCAAATTTTCCGCTGGATACAAAGCAGACATTTTTTCTTCGACTTCCGCATAAGGCCCAACCAAGTCCTGCTCAAAGTCTTGTCCCTGGTATTCCTTTTTGGTCATTATTTCTCCAAGACAAGATACAAGTGTATCTACTAGTTCATCTGACCACCTCTAGTGTGACTGCTTCATCTTCTTTGTTACTTCTTCAGCAGGAACCTCATCGTCAACTGTCCCTGAATTAACTTTCTCTTTTAATTTGTCGTCACAGATTGGCGCTTTTAGTTGTTTGAACAACTCTTTCGTAGAGGTATTTCTAGAAACAAAACAAATGATTTTAGCAATTCCAGCAATAATCAACGATAAATGAGTAAAATAACAATAAATCAACATATATTCAAACCTTTTCTTTATACAGAGAGACTTTTTTGATGTTTTGTCTGCCATGTTGAAGTTCGGAAGAACAACTTTTCCTACTAATAATACTTTATTGGTAGAAAAAACATGCAGAAATGACAACCCATGTGTGTATTGATATTATATTATAGTCATTTGGTACTCTATCCAATCAGTCGCACCTGTTTTTTTTTATAAAAAACACAATTTAAGAAACGTAAAACAGAGATTGCTGTCACCTCCTAGCTTTAAAAATTTATGAAAAACATTTAAAAAACAAGCTCACAAATTGACAAATCTTATTTTGTTGTGTAAAGTGGAAAGTACGGCTTAATAATATAGATTTTTGTAAAGGATTCTTCACAGTTATCCAGGCTTAACCGTCCAAAATTTATTTCATATAATTTTTGCTTTAGATAATCACAACAGAAACAGAAACATTCCAGAAATAAAATACAAAGGATTTAACAACTTGAATGAAAGTGAAGTCGTTCCAAACGGTAAGAGATATACTAAGTGAAACAGATTTTCTTTTATGACACTAATTAAAAACCGTTATTACATTTTTTTTCTAATTCTAATAATTCTAATTTTCTAAGTTTTCTAATTTATTAGTGAGATTTTAACATTGGTACAATTTTTTTCAATGTCATGCATTCTGCACGTTTTAGGACTTACTTAAACTAGAACTTTCTAAAGTCGACATCTTTTAAAACAATGAGCTGTCCAAGACGGTTAGTTTGATTTGAGCAGAGCGAATTCATTAAAAAACTCTAACAAAGCAGATACGTTTCTCCTAAAGTGAACCCATTTTTTCTGGTGCATCACATTTTGGCAGACAATGACATCCATAAAACAGAAGTTACCAAGCGACTTAATAATGTTTTTTAGAACTACGGCGTGTGTAGACATTAGTTACTTGTTTTATTCAGTCTGTGAATTTCCTCGATGTTTCAAGTAAACTAAGTGGACTCTTTGACCAATTAATTTAGAAAAGTCTTAAAACAAATATCTTAAAAGCGAACACCTCGTTAAAGCGGACAAACATGTTTGGTGTCGGCTTTTGCCGGAAGTTTCGCTGAACGTCATATGCAAGGCTATCTAAGTTTCATATCACTACTTCTCATTTTAAATCCCTTGAAACTAAGAACTTTGTCCCATATTCTCGTAAATAATGATTTGCATTTTCATACGAATCATGTACTTAATTCCACATCTTATTAAACTGTCCTTAATACCATAAGAAAAATTATAGTGAATAGATGCACTGATTTGCATTGCAATCCAAAAACACGTAAATTTTGCGAATTTTTTTCAATATTTATTATTGAAGAACTAAGCCAAAATCAACAGCAAATTTGTCATGTAATAATATAAGATTTTAACAGACAAATAACCAGAATTGTACATTTTCTTTGACTTTAGTATTTCGAGTTGGATGCTATAAGGATGTAAGAGAAGAGTACTCGGATACATTTCCTTTTCAAAGAATAATAAAATTATATCGCAATTTCGGAAGAGCTAAAAATGAAGCTTTTATGGTCTCTGAATGTTATAACTACCTCAAAGACGCGAATTACATCAACACAGTAAGTTAAATGGTCCATTTCTATATATTTGTGTAACCCATGCTGGACAGAGCCAGACACATCATGACGTCAAACTAATATTTCTGTGCGTAACTTTTGAAACAAAAATGTTTGAGGTAATTTTGACGACGTTTGCTAAAACTGAATTTATGGTGGTATAAAACGTGTTCTAAAACATTTTTAAAAACCTTTGTTTTAACTTGAGTTTTGTATATTTTTATTTTCATCTTTAATGCTCATTTTTAATAGAGTGACAAAAAACGAATTGTTAATATCCCAGATTCCATGTTGTCCTAACCAGTCTCGTCATTAACTTCTAAGGTACAATGTTAGAAATACCAAGGGCATAATAAATGAACGGAAAAAAATCCATAATAGATATGGGTTAAGAAGATTTACTCTCAATCATGCCGCCAAGAGGCTAAAGCTGAGTTTTCACTTCATTTACCATAACCACACAAAAAATACCACGCATTTTCACCAACGCAATGTTTATTTTTATGTATTCTCAGTATTTTCAGTTTTCTAATTCTAAGTGTCTTATTCGCCAACATTACTCACAGTAGTTAGAATAAGTTTAACTACCACGGTGAATAAAAATTTATCAACCAATCAAATTTCGAATTATGATATTAAAACGAGGTTTAAAATTTTGAATGAAAACAAAGTTCATGAGAAGTCACAACCTCAAAAAAACCTCAAAAAACACTTTAATACCAGAGAGGTCAATCACCCTAGGGTCAAAAATTGAACTATTTTGTGCTTATCTCTATAAGTTAGTGTTTTACTGACTTTACAGTACAGGTTTTGTTAAAAGAAATTGTTTTCTTTATTTCAGCATTTTGCCATTTGAGGCAAAAATTGTTTTTTCGGTCCAGATCAGTTCGTAAAATACGACAAATATGGCCGATCCACTGGCTGCAAATTGGAGCCGTTTGACATAAAACCTGGCAGTATTTTTGTCTACACATGGAACGTGTGAAGAGTGAAGAAATGGTTCGTCTTTTTCAGTTAATGATATACAGTTATCGTTAGATTGTGTTATTAAAACATGTAACATGAACTTTTAATATGCCTTCACTTGTTATCGTCCTTTTAAAATGTTTTGAAGTTCCAAATGTTGTGATAGCTGTAAAATGTTGTCCCAGAAAAAAGTATGGTTTAAGCATGTTTTTTCCTCACTTTCTGCATTGTTTTATTTTACAATACTTACTGCCAAGTCTCGCAAACATGGTTTTGGTGATTGAAGTGGCTAATTATCCTGGTATTTGGTGGAATTTAATAAAGAAAGACTTTTTATGAGGATACATATTTCTTATTTTTACAAGTAGCACCAATAAATATAAATAATATGTCTCATATGATGTAATTGTGTGTATTGTCTTGCTGGGAAATAACCAGTTGTTCTGCACATAAACTGGTTTAGTTTTGCCGAGATTGGTTTCATCATAATGGTTAAGTACAGAAAAATAATAAACTTGTATAAGTTATATGATAATAGTTAGCCACCACAAATTGTAGTTTATAAATATTCTCGTGGTAATATCCCCGATCCTCTAAAAAGCTAATCTAGATGCTAGCTTGAAGCTATATATAATCGCTAGCTGGAAGCTATATACAGTTACTATCTAGAAGCTGCACATGGATGCTAGCTAAAAGCTATACTAGTTGTTAGCGACCTAACTAGTTACAAGGCAATAATATATGTTAATTTGCAAAGAAAGACAGAATTGATTGCTGGAGGTCTTTTCTTCATTTTGCTCCTACATTTGTTACTCCTTTTACCTTGTATTTTAAGGAATGTAGTTTGATGTATTTATAGTACCAGTCGATAAGTTCGTTAAAAAATCTACTATAATATAGGTGATTTTAAATGTTTTGCTGACGCCAGCAGTGCATTTCCAATAACATTTCTGGTTAAATTTGTTTACACAATGCCTGTAATGTGTAGACTTTGAAACGCTGATGGGGGAAATAAATAAGATCAAGCACATTTGGCAAACGTTGACAGAGATTTTCGGGTTTAAAAATTTTTGATGCGTCATTAACTCATCTATTCCGAAACGCTCAGAGAGACACAGAATCGAACAATTTATCTTGTCTCAGGTTGTCCCAAGTTGTTCCTTGTTACCCACACAGAAGATGACGCCAGTTACACGAAATGTGAAACGCCAAAGTTCGAAACACATCAAATTTCACTTTAGAACAATCACTTATCTTAGTGCATTGCATACAGTCCTTACACAATATAGTTTACATCTATTTATTATGGATTTTTTTATCATCACCAAATTTTAATTTTTAAAAATTACATTGAACTTTGTCAACCGCATTATTTTCTTCCTATGAAAGATTGTGACAATAAAGTACAGAAATGACTTATTTTCTACATAGAAATATAATGTTTTCAAGTCAATATACAACATGCTGAATAAACTGATTTATGTTTTTGTCATTGGTTATAGAAATCATGTTGAAAGAACATGTTCTTTTGATGATTTTGAATTAAATTCTTGCAAATCGTTTTCCTTTCACATTTCAGATTAAACGTTGAAAAATTCTCAAGAAAAACGAAACTTGAAACCGTTGAATTTTTTCTTCAGCAAAGCTGACATGACATACAGTTTTCTCCAGCAAAGATTATATGCACAAAACATAAAAAAACATCACCATGCACAACAACTCTCAATGAAGTCTATTTCTACAAAAGGTGTTTGTTTTTTCAACATACTGCATGTGGTCCATTTCCACAACACTTTTCACAAAGTTTTATAAACAGCAGTTTGTAACAGGAACAATATGAATGGAAAATTATACCTGCAAAACTTTACCCCAGAATGTAAAAAAATAAAAAAACCCTAAAATGTCATGAACCTTTGTGAAATAAGAATTTACAAAATATAGTCATTTAGTTAGTTTGGTAATTAACATACGGGCTTACGTTTAACAGGAAATTGTCGAAAACAAAACAATAACTTAACACACGCTCGTGCATTGTATGTTTGCCACCTTCATGTAATTAAACACAAGATGCCGTTCCCAGACGTTCTCGCCTTGCAAATAAACCTCTGATATATCCTGGTGAGTTCTGTAATGCGATGGGTATATATCCTACATTGATATTTTATTATGACGTCAGGGAAAATGCATTTACCATACAGATAGCGTACTTTGTTACAAAACATTGAAACATTAGAGGATTTTTTACTATGAGAATTGTTCTAAAAAACGGTTAGTCGCACAGTAAATAATTTAATGAAAGATGATTTCGGCAGATTTTCATTGTTGACATTTTAAATAAAAATAAAGGTTATTTTTAAAGCTTAAAGAACATGACTTTCATCAATTTAGCTGGGTGAAAAAAGACATGTATCTAGCTAACTAACTATCTTAATAACATGTACATAGGTAGGCGTAAAAAGCTCTTAGTAAAAAAAAAATGCTCTTTCACAAGTGTAGTTTTAGTCACACCAGTTAAGTAAATTTTCCAACTGATGTGACTACTTAACAAAAAGTTTAAAATTTTGCTAATCTGTTATGCTAGCTATAGCAGAAGACATATGACAAAATTTACCCGCACAAGTCATATGTAAGCTAGCTGGAAATATGTCAGGTTTTGAAACGAAATTTACAATCTGAAAATACCACAAAAAGGATTTACAGCTGAAATGAAAAATACACGACATATTTTGTTAAAGATGCTGCAAACGTACGGACCAAGGGAAAAAATTATGTTGCTAGCTATACAATGTATAACACATTTAAGTGATAATCAAGTAGAGTAATCTCTAACCGTTTGATCAGGCATTAGATCGGGAAGCACTTTCTTGATCACACGTTCTTTAACTGGTCGTTTTTATTATCTATAATTATTTTTCAAACACAAGTCAGGAAATGTGAACCAGAGTGTGACCGTGTTCATTAGTAGCATGTTGCATTGCTGTCTAAACGCAATAAATATTGCGTCTGGGAAAACTCTGGCTATAGTTCAACTGGTTAAGTTGCTAGATAAGGGAAGAGAAGGGATTGTAGCGTAGCGAAGATATAAGAACTGAATTTTGGTAAGAAATATACTTACTTTTTAGCCCTAGGATGCTTATAAAAATATATTCAACCAATATTTGTGAGACGTTGGAAACATATTTCATACCTAGCTAGCTAGCTAGCTGTCTAGCAATTTAAACTAACCTTGATTTTGTTTTCTGATTGAATATAACTTAGCTAGATACAACAATCTCAGACTTAGAATTTTTCCCGAAGAGGTACTAGACTTGTAAAACATAGAAGCTATCCAGCTAAATTGTGCTAAATTACACACTTTATAGACGTATAAATGCCAGAATTAAACTTTCCTCAAGAGATAAAATAACTTAAAGCCAATAATAAACCTATCTGTATTTTAATAATGTGTATAAAGTGAATAACGTTATTTTTTGCATCCATCTGAAGATGTTGCTATGTAAAGAAAAAGTTTATAAAGAATTAAAAAAAATTTGTGTACGTGTTTTTGCTATTTGCTTTTGCCTGTTGAGAAATGAAATTACCACTTAAGCAACAAGCATTTTTGAGCATCGCATGGATACGTGAGTTTATTTACCTGTACTCATCTTGGTCACAATAACTCAGCATAAGGTATTCGGTAAAAAAGTATGACGTGTTTAATAACAGATTGTAAACAGGACACATCTGAAAGCAGATTGTTATCTGAAATGTAAATATCCTGTATAAATATTGATTATGAATGAAAAAAGAGCCCATTCTTTCAAAAAAACGAAATCCACTCGGAGCCCTGTACCGTTGTAAGAGCGTCATTAGATTTGCAATGTGTAGATATACCTAAAGGGATGTATGGTATGGTGTACGTGCATTTAAGGTGGAACCCCTGAGAAAACTATATCAGTTAAGCGTTTTCCGGCGCTCGACTCTAAACACACCCCGTTGGGCATGCCTGTTACCATAGCTACAACCCAAAAGCGATATGTGAAGCCATCTGAATTGTGATAAAATAAAATCTTTCTTTTTAATTTCTTATATGTTGTGGGAACATTTCTGCAATCCTCAGAAATTATATCAATACCCTTCAGTAGCGTTATCACACAGTTGTCTATCACCGCATATTTGTTGAACATATTTACGTTTCTGTGTAGTAACCTTTCGCCAGGATCCTTGCAGTTGCACTTTAATGGTATTAAAATGCCTGTTTGTAATTGCGTTTTTGATTTCCGGCCAGCGAAGGCGGAATCTTTAAAATCGCCTGAGGAGATAGATAGATAGATGATAAGATAGATAGATAGATAGATAAGATAGATAATAGATAGATAGATAATAGAAGATAGATAGATTAGATAGATAGAAGATAGATAGGATAGATAATAGATAGATAGAATAGATAGATAGGATAGATATATAGATAGATAGTAGATAGATAGATAGATAGATAGATAGATGATTAGATAGATAGATAGATAGATAGATAGATAGATAATAGATAGATAGATAGATAGATAGATAGATAATTAGATAGATAGATAGATAGATAGATAGATAGATAGATAGATAGATAGATAGATAGATAGATAGATAGATAGATAGATAGATAGATAGATAGATAGATAGATAGATAGATAGATAGATAGATAGATAGATAGATAGATAGATAGATAGATAGATAGATAGATAGATAGATAGATAGATAGATAGATAGATAGATTAGATAGATAGATAGATAGATAGATAGATAGATAGATAGATAGATAGATAGATAAGATAGATAGATAGATAGATAGATAGATAATAGATAGATAGATAGATAGATAGATAGATAGATAGATAGATAGATAGATAGATAGATAGATAGATAGATAGATAGATAGATAGATAGATAGATAGATAGATAGATAGATAGATAGATAGATAGATAGATAGATAGATAGATAGATAGAATAGATAGATAGATAGATAGATAGATAGATAGATAGATAGATAGATAGATAGATAGATAAGATAGATAGATAGATAGATAGATAGATAGATAGATAGATAGATAGATAGATAGATAGATAGATAGATAGATAGATAGATAGATAGATAGATAGATAGATAGATAGATAGATAGATAGATAGATAGATAGATAGATAGATAGATAGATAGATAGATAGATAGATAGATAGATAGATAGATAGATAGATAGATAGATAGATAGATAGATAGATAGATAGATAGATAGATAGATAGATAGATAGATAGATAGATAGATAGATAGATAGATAGATAGATAGATAGATAGATAGATAGATAGATAGATAGATAGATAGATAGATAGATAGATAGATAGACAGGGCACCTAGGCTGGACACTGCTACATTTTTGTGTCCAGGCTAATGCCTCAAAAAATTTATATTTTCCCGCAAGCCAATGAAGGTTCTTCATTTGAATCTTTGCCAATTTGATGACCAATCTGAAGAGAGTTTGTGTACTCTTCGTATGGCCAGAACATTCTGTGTACGGCCATGAATAAAAGTGGTCGTTGTAGCTTTATTGATGTAGCTGGGGAGCTAAATACTCTTCTTTAAATTCGTGTATTTCATTAGGTAAGAATTATTTTATATATAATTGAGAGAAGTGTGCAGCCTAGCTAGCTATCGAGCTAGCTAGCTAACTACATAAAATAGTGTTTCGATTAGACTGCCTTTTTTTCTTAGAGAGCCAGCAACAAAAAACCTTTATCCTGCTTTGTGTAATATTTTAATGGCTGTGGACACCCAACTCCTGTTCTTATGGGAAAAAGGGGCTACTTCTATCAGATAAAAAGAATATATTCGCACAGGATCTTTTTTATTTTTGCAGAAAAGTTGTCGAAACGTGACAAAAGTTTATTGTTACTTGCACCGAACAGTCAGGGTGAACTGATGATTAGCCTGTAACAGAATATATAGTTAGCCGATGCAGGATTATTAGACGCTATGCTTAGTATAATTAACCTTTAAAAGCTTCTTTGTGTTCTTTACAGCTAGCTAACTGCATCTTTTCCATGTTTTTTCTTGAAATTGGAATAGTGTTGTTGTTTAATAATACGACATACTGCTAAATGCAGTAAAATTAACTTTTTTGCACAATGGTTTCTTGTTCCTTTTTGTTGTTTTAATTAAAGCACAATTTTTGTGGGTCTATATAAATATTGTGGCGCCGTAGATTAGTGGTTATAGCTATCGTACTCTGTGCGGGAGACGGGGGTTCGATTCCTCTTGACGGCGATTCAACATGGGCGAGTGAATGTTACCATAGCCCCGGGTTAACCCAAGCCATGTGAGGGAAATTGGGGAGATGGCACATTATGTGGGCCGTTGGATGTTGCCGAGAGTTGTCTAGCAAAGCGCGGGCCCTAATTGGGTCTGCGTAGCTCAAAAAGAGCGTTAAATACTCTAGGACTCTCCATCTAAGCCATGGCCCCTCCTGGAAATAATAGACAGGGTATATCCCTCGATATTTGTGAGGCTAGCCATGTAAAATATGCACATCTATCTATCATATAGATGGCTATGGGAAAATTGATAACAAGGAAAAGTGTGGAAATTTAAATAAAAAAAAAATTTCTATTGTATAAGTAGTTGTATGAGCGGCTAATTATACTGTATATACTGTATATACAGTGGACTCTCTATTACTTGAATCCCTATAACTCGAATCTCTCCTTAACCCAAACGTTTTTTTTGTCTCTATAACTCCAGTGTCGCAACATGCTTCCAAAACCTTATATGACACAAGTCGTTTTTGCATTGTTTTGGCTCTGTAAACGTAAATAAAGTCTTAACTGATTTGATTGTTTCATATCTACATGTGTGAGGGGTCTTAAATGATTCAAATGTCATTCAAACAAAACGTAAACATGATTCTTTGATATTAAAGTTTCACAATCATGGCGTCTGTTGCTGGGACAAAACGTAAAGCAGAAAAGGGAGAAAAATCATGCTTAATTGGCCATTTATACAAAATTTATACAAAAACTTGGAAAAATCCCCACACTCTATTACCCAAACCTCTCTATAAATTGAACGGTTTTCGATTCCCTGTGGCTGTTCGAGTCATAGAGAGTCCACTGTTTATTCCGCATAGATAAATAGATGAATATTTTATATGGCTAGCCTCACATATATTAAGGGATATACCCTTTCTATTATTTCCAGGAGGTGCCATGGCTTAGATAGGGAGTCCTAGGAGTATTTAATGCTCATTTTGAGCTACGCAGACTCAGTTAGGGTCTGCGCTTTACCAGACAACTCCACGCAACATCCAACAGCCCACACCTCCCCAATTTCCCTCACATGGCTTGGGTTAACCCAAGCCATGTGAGAGAAATTGCGCTACGGGGAATCAAATGCCGTTCTCCCGCACAAAATGCTCGGGTTATAACCACAAAGCTACCATGCTATTGAAATCAGCTAACTATTCTGTTCGTTCTGTTACTGGCTAATTATCCGTTTTCCTTAAGTGCCTAATTTGCTTGAAAATCTTTCTTGAACTCACCCAAAGTAACACAAAATATTAAAACTTGATTTTTAGAAATCTCACAAAAAAGACCATCGGTTTATCAAATCCGCAAATTAATAATTATGTGTTTACCCTTTTTTGTTTCAACTTGTTGAAACAAAAAAGGTTAGATATTTTTAACTTCTTGGATTTGTCAAACGAAACAATGACCAATCAGTTTCCATAAAAAGATTACCCCGAAAGAAATTTTAATTCGAGACTTCAAATCAAAAAAGGATAATAAACAATCAAATTTTTTGAATTCAATAATCGATTTCAACAAAATAAATCTTGTTTTGTCCACAGGTTTCAAAATCATGTATTGCCTGCTTAATATGTTACTTTTTTAACAAAGATATCAAAAGCCAGCTTGAATAAATTTACATACATACATTTATATATATAATATACGTTGTGCATTACATGGCATTGATTTGTATCCTTTTAATAAATTCCCTTTTGAAATCAAAGAGGCAAAGAGAGGTCAAAGAGACAATAATTAAACAAATTGGTGTTAATTCAGTTTATGACCAAATTGTATTCTTGTTTCTCATTTTTAAAACGTACTTTCTTTTTCAGATCAGCTGTTATCAAACCATGGACCATCAGCATTTTTAAAAAAAATTTCAACAAGAGAGTAAATTTTGAAGGCCTAAATACTGAAATATTCAAATGCTTATTGCTGAATTAATTAACAATGAACTATTTCATCATTCAAATTGAGCTCGTTCAGAAGTTTTTATATTCGAATCGTCAAGTTTATACATAACAAGACTTGTATTCTGAAATTTTCAGAATTTTTCTGTTCAGTTTTAAAAATATCCAGTTAAAGTTTTAACTATTATTTTAGAATATATATATACTTGATATAGCTGTGTAAAAAATTTATTTTTTATTTATTGAGTTGTATTTTAACATTTCAAGTTAGTTACAATAATAATTGAGAATACTCAATGATTTATTTACCCCATAATTCTCCGTTTTCTAGGTCAACTTTAAATTTTAAAATTTTTTAGGCTAATGGCGGAAATCTTCAAGCCCCTGGGCTTCTTGTTTTCTTTTTTTAACCCGAAGGACCATTTTAAAGGAACATTCAAACATCCACCAAAATAGCAATTATGTAGCGCTTTGTTAAAGGTTTTTCATTAATAACCGTATTCTGTGTCTGTCCGCAAGTCACGGACATGCGTGGGAGTAAAATTTTGAGTAAAATAGACATGAAAGAAGCATACACACAAATAATGCTTAAGAAAGAATCGAGAAAACTAACAAATTTTCATACGTCTTTCGGCATTAAAAGTTTTAAAGGATTGTGCTATGGAATAAATAATGCTTTTGAAGTATTTCAAAGATCGTTGGATGAAACCATTGCTATATTACGTAATGTGAAATGCGTTTCGGACGATATTATTGTTTACAACAAAAATTATGCCGAACATTTAGAAACTTTGAAAGAGTCATTTACAAAAAAAAAGAGCTAGGAGTGCGTTTAAACAAACAAAAATGTGTTTTTATGAAAGAGTCAACATCATTTTTCGGAGTTGTTATTTCTTCGGAAGGAATCAAACCAGACCTAGCGAAAGTCCAAAGTTTGGTAGAAGCATCGCACACAACTTGTGTTACCGAACTAAGAAGTTTTGCTCAGATTTATTGACAATTTTTCAAGCAAAAAAGTACTGCTAAGATTATTATTAAAGAAAGGTAAGAAATTGATATGGGGAACTGAGCGAAAAAGAGCATTTGACGAGTTAACGGACTGTCGAGTAAGCGATAAGGTACTTTCATTTTACGATCCGAATCTTAACACGGAATTAGTTACCGATGCATCAGATTTTGGTATAGGAGGTGTACTTTTGCAAACCGACAACGACGGACATCAAAGACTGATATCATTCATATCGAGATCATTAACAGAAACCGAAAAACGATATGGTATAACAGAAAAAGAAGCACTGTCTGTAGTTTGGTGTGTTTTATTACCATTACTTTTATGGTATGAAATTTAAATTAACAGTTGATCACAAACCACTTCAGTTTATATATAATTAATTAAGTAAGTAAGTAAGTAAGTAACAGGACTTTTTAATGTTCTTGGGGATTCCATCTTAACGGCTCCCTCTTCCTCCCCTCCGACTTTAACTATGTTGCATTACCGCCGGTTAGCGGTCAGTAGATGGCACTAAATGGGCTGACAACACTGCATTTAAAGTGCGCTGGTGTGGGGACTCGAACTTGAAACCTTATGGTTACAGGTTGAATGTGCTACAACTACACCATCTCCTAATATCAACTTAAACCGCAAGTAAAGTCAATCTCACGAATAGCGCGTTGGCAGCTAAAGTTACAGGCATACGATTTTGATATCAACTATGCTCGTGGAGAGCAAAACATTGCCAATTTTCTGTTACGACAACGAATGACCAGCCATTGGACGAATATCGGAAAAAACAAATATATCAACTTTGTTAGGAATCACAGCACACCGATGTCAATTAGTCAAAATGAAATCATATATGAAACGTCTAAGAATTGTGAGCTTCAGTTAATCTCAAATGCAATTAAAACCTGAAATTGGAACACCCTTAAAGAATACTAAATTATGCAACAAGAATTTTGTGAAGTCAATGGAATTCTTCTTCTTGAATATAAAATTGTATTACCGAAATCACTTCGACAAACAGCTGTCAACATTGCTCACCAAGGACACTTAGGTAATCAAAAAGTCAAGAATTTACTTCGCAGCAAAATGTTTTGGAAAGGCATAGACAGTCATATACCAGAACCATTATCGAAATGTAGGGCCTGTCAATATGTAGGACCTTATCATGCCCCAACACCACTGACACCTTCACCGTTACCAAACCATCCCTGGAAGGAACTAACTATCGATTTATTTAGTCAACTACCATCTGGAGACAAACTGTTAGTAGTAATCGACTTATATTTAAGATATTATATCGTCAAAGTTGTGAAAAACACTGCTACTTCAAATAACGTCAACAAATTAGAGAAAATATTTTCGTCATTTGGATATCCGGAGAAAGTTCATATGGATAATGGACCGCCTTTTTTCTGGAAATGATTTTAAAAAGTAATTGAAATTATACACTATCAAAGCCAAACATATTATACCTTATTATCCACAAGTAAATGGTGTAGTAGAAAGATCCATGAGAGTTATAAAGAAAACCACCAGAACAGCTTTTTACGACAACAAAAACTGGGTAAAGAAATTAAACAGAATGTTATTAAATTACAGAACAGCAACATACATGGTAAATGGTCAAACGTCTTCCAGTTAACTGTTCAACAGATCCATCAATAACAAACTACTATTCATCGATCAGCCAAAACATCCATCAGATCCAGAAGTGAGAAATCGCGGAAGGCTATCAATCGAAAAGCGAAAAAATGGTTCCATCAGAAAAAAGAGAGCAACCGAATGTGACGTAGCTATCGAGGATTACGTTATCCTAAGGAGAGAGAAGAATGCGGATAAAACGAAGTCGAAATATTACAAAATGATTTTTAAAGTTATTGATATCAATCTTAACATGGTCACAGGGATGAGTGAGAGAGGAAATAAATATACAAGAAATATTACGTATTTAACAAAGGCACAAACACCTGAAACAAAAAACCCAGCCGAATTACCTCGCACAAATGACAAACTAGTAAGAAAGAAGTATCCATTACGGAACAGACAGAAAATTTATGGACACAACTTAAATCAAGATAACATTTAAATATTTTTACATGACTTTGTGTGGACATTATGTACATATTACTGAACAAGTCGATTTATGTTTTTATGTAGCACCCAGAAGGTGTTATGTTCTATGTTTGGTACTGTGGTTCGTGAGTGTGTGTTTTATACTGTGTGTCACGTGGTTATATAAAAACATGTATCTTTGTAGCTAAAGTTAGTTTATGTTGAGCATTGATACGTAAGACATTACTTAGTATTCTCTGTGTGAAGACCCATAATAATTTGCGCTATGGACGCTCTTAATACAAAAAAGAAATGACAGACACGTGGATTTATGCACTGATTAACCACAATTCTATGTTATAATACCCAACTTTCCTTAGCTGCAAGTATTAAGGGGTAGATTATCGTAGACGTTCATGGCCTTCCAACAACTCATTATAATAACATCTTATTTTGTCAGTTTTAAGGCCACAACCGGTCATGCATGAAACCTTCCAATTATAAATGATAAATACGATACATTTTATCCACCTTGTGGCGACGGGTGATTTTTCAAAGATTTTCCACGGGCTATAGTTTTTAAATATTGCTCCTCAATTGTTAAATTGTTTTTATTACAGTTTGAGGAGCTTTGCTCCTTAAACTTAGCAAGTTGTCTTCGCAGGAAGGAAATTTAGAGAGTTCGTAGTTTTTTTGAAAATTAGCGAAATTTTATTTGGAAGAAAGGCATTTTTTTATATTTGAAAGTTTTGAATCGCAAGTTTTTTAAATTCCAAAATATTCGCTTTTGTTTTATGATGCTAACTATGCTTCAAATTTCGGTAGTGGTATTTCACTCTAGCAGCAGAAAAAGAACAAAACTCACCCACACTTGTCAGCGTTTGTAAAGTATCGATTCTTATGAGGTCGTTTTTAATAAAGTTCGCGAATTCCCGTGAGAACTGACCGATATCTGGTAATACAAATTTTTTTCTCGCCGATTCGTCAAACATATTGAACTGGCTGCTATCTTCACGCTCATTCTCTTCGATAGAGAGCTGTTCGCGCGCTTTTTTAACAAGTTCCATGTTGGAAACTGAAAAACCTCGACCAACTTGGCGGAGTGTTCCTACTTTGCGATCTCTGCAGGGGACATTTTCTCCTGCAGATGTTAAATTCGTAACCTTCTGCTGCGATTACCCACTCATCCCATCCAAGATCCCCATCCAACCTGCATGTTTTATAAGCATTTCTTTTATTGGCGAGACTTGTAGACCTTTAGCGCCTTTTTATCCTTTTCAAAGTCACCATGTGGCAGCATTTCATTTGCATTGATTTTATTACCACAGTCACTGTAGAGGAATAAATTTAAAACTGGTAGATGTTCGTCCCACCATTCAGTTTGATACCACAGTCACTCAAACTTTTCTTTTTCCCTTTTCGCGTTTTACACTCAATTAACAGACCGTCATTTTGAGAAGGATCTTCTTGCCATGCTAAAGCGAAGATTGTTGTAACAATTTCGTGCCACTTGGTCTGCGTTGTATAGATGCTTAAGCTGCCTATCAATTTAGGACAAGTTCCTCTCTGTATTAGTGATACCATTAATTTGCACCTGTCATTGGTTGATTTCGCCTCTTCAGCATTTACAAAAACTCTAAGAGCGGATTTGATTATTCTTTTATTTTCTACACATTTCATTGTTTTAAAAGAAATAATACCTTCTGGATCACTATAAATTGGTCGTCATAAAAATAAAAACAAATATAAAATATATTAAAAAAAGTATAAAAATATCATAATGTTGAAACTATAGATGTTTTACTTTGCTTAAAAGGTCTCTAGCCTCACTAAACTTGTCTAAGTTTAATGAAAAGGAAGAAGGCCAGAAAGACGAATGAAAAACAGCAGCTCTTTTAATTAAGTTGAGTTGTGCTGTGATTGTATTGATGTTGTTTAAAGACAAATTTACTTATTACCTGCGAATAATCACTATACAACGGAAGCATTACTTGTCTTTAATATTAATTTAGCGTGAGTTGTTCCAATTATTGGAGACTTGTTATTGTGAGACAAATAAATGCGTTATTGTTTTGAAACCAATATTTTTTTCTGTGATCATGTTGTTAGCGCCACTGAAAACTATAAAAATAAATTTTCATCAACCCCTCTCTTTCTTTTTATTTATTTTTCATGTTAAATCATCAAATCTATTCTTTTTTTTGTTTTATAACAATAATATTTTTATTTTCGTCGCCCCTATCTAGGCTAAACTACTGGCACCGGTCATTTTTCATTTTTTGGAAATGCCAATGAGATGGTTAAGGAATAAAAGATTTAATTGCAATTCAAACATATTCTTATATAATATTGTGCCGATTAATCGCCTTATATTAACAGGCTACTTTAATCTGTCTCTCTGGTTGTCTGTCTGCCTGTCTGTAAAAGACAAATTATATGCGTTCATTTTCTTTTGAATTTGCAAAAAAATGCATGTCTTAACCCTATTCGGTCCGAGGGGGGGGGGGGGGGGCGGATATGGATGTTTTGGCTGATCGATGAATAGTAGTTTGTTATTGATGGATCTGTTGAACAGTTAACTGGAAGACGTTTGACCATTTACCATGTATGTTGCTGTTCTGTAATTTAATAACATTCTGTTTAATTTCTTTACCCAGTTTTTGTTGTCGTAAAAAGCTGTTCTGGTGGTTTTCTTTATAACTCTCATGGATCTTTCTACTACACCATTTACTTGTGGATAATAAGGTATAATATGTTTGGCTTTGATAGTGTATAATTTCAATTACTTTTTAAAATCATTTCCAGAAAAAAGGCGGTCCATTATCCATATGAACTTTCTCCGGATATCCAAATGACGAAAATATTTTCTCTAATTTGTTGACGTTATTTGAAGTAGCAGTGTTTTTCACAACTTTGACGATATAATATCTTAAATATAAGTCGATTACTACTAACAGTTTGTCTCCAGATGGTAGTTGACTAAATAAATCGATAGTTAGTTCCTTCCAGGGATGGTTTGGTAACGGTGAAGGTGTCAGTGGTGTTGGGGCATGATAAGGTCCTACATATTGACAGGCCCTACATTTCGATAATGGTTCTGGTATATGACTGTCTATGCCTTTCCAAAACATTTTGCTGCGAAGTAAATTCTTGACTTTTTGATTACCTAAGTGTCCTTGGTGAGCAATGTTGACAGCTGTTTGTCGAAGTGATTTCGGTAATACAATTTTATATTCAAGAAGAAGAATTCCATTGACTTCACAAAATTCTTGTTGCATAATTTAGTATTCTTTAAGGGTGTTCCAATTTCAGGTTTTAATTGCATTTGAGATTAACTGAAGCTCACAATTCTTAGACGTTTCATATATGATTTCATTTTGACTAATTGACATCGGTGTGCTGTGATTCCTAACAAAGTTGATATATTTGTTTTTTCCGATATTCGTCCAATGGCTGGTCATTCGTTGTCGTAACAGAAAATTGGCAATGTTTTGCTCTCCACGAGCATAGTTGATATCAAAATCGTATGCCTGTAACTTTAGCTGCCAACGCGCTATTCGTGAGATTGACTTTACTTGCGGTTTAAGTTGATATTAGGAGATGGTGTAGTTGTAGCACATTCAACCTGTAACCATAAGGTTTCAAGTTCGAGTCCCCACACCAGCGCACTTTAAATGCAGTGTTGTCAGCCCATTTAGTGCCATCTACTGACCGCTAACCGGCGGTAATGCAACATAGTTAAAGTCGGAGGGGAGGAAGAGGGAGCCGTTAAGATGGAATCCCCAAGAACATTAAAAAGTCCTGTTACTTACTTACTTACTTACTTAATTAATTATATATAAACTGAAGTGGTTTGTGATCAACTGTTAATTTAAATTTCATACCATAAAAGTAATGGTAATAAAACACACCAAACTACAGACAGTGCTTCTTTTTCTGTTATACCATATCGTTTTTCGGTTTCTGTTAATGATCTCGATATGAATGATATCAGTCTTTGATGTCCGTCGTTGTCGGTTTGCAAAAGTACACCTCCTATACCAAAATCTGATGCATCGGTAACTAATTCCGTGTTAAGATTCGGATCGTAAAATGAAAGTACCTTATCGCTTACTCGACAGTCCGTTAACTCGTCAAATGCTCTTTTTCGCTCAGTTCCCCATATCAATTTCTTACCTTTCTTTAATAATAATCTTAGCAGTACTTTTTTGCTTGAAAAATTGTCAATAAATCTGAGCAAAACTTCTTAGTTCGGTAACACAAGTTGTGTGCGATGCTTCTACCAAACTTTGGACTTTCGCTAGGTCTGGTTTGATTCCTTCCGAAGAAATAACAACTCCGAAAAATGATGTTGACTCTTTCATAAAAACACATTTTTGTTTGTTTAAACGCACTCCTAGCTCTTTTTTTTTGTAAATGACTCTTTCAAAGTTTCTAAATGTTCGGCATAATTTTTGTTGTAAACAATAATATCGTCCGAAACGCATTTCACATTACGTAATATAGCAATGGTTTCATCCAACGATCTTTGAAATACTTCAAAAGCATTATTTATTCCATAGCACAATCCTTTAAAACTTTTAATGCCGAAAGACGTATGAAAATTTGTTAGTTTTCTCGATTCTTTCTTAAGCATTATTTGTGTGTATGCTTCTTTCATGTCTATTTTACTCAAAATTTTACTCCCACGCATGTCCGTGACTTGCGGACAGACACAGAATACGGTTATTAATGAAAAACCTTTAACAAAGCGCTACATAATTGCTATTTTGGTGGATGTTTGAATGTTCCTTTAAAATGGTCCTTCGGGTTAAAAAAAGAAAACAAGAAGCCCAGGGGCTTGAAGATTTCCGCCATTAACCTAAAAAATTTTAAAATTTAAAGTTGACCTAGAAAACGGAGAATTATGGGGTAAATAAATCATTGAGTATTCTCAATTATTATTGTAACTAACTTGAAATGTTAAAATACAACTCAATAAATAAAAAATAAATTTTTTACACAGCTATATCAAGTATATATATATTCTAAAATAATAGTTAAAACTTTAACTGGATATTTTTAAAACTGAACAGAAAAATTCTGAAAATTTCAGAATACAAGTCTTGTTATGTATAAACTTGACGATTCGAATATAAAAACTTCTGAACGAGCTCAATTTGAATGATGAAATAGTTCATTGTTAATTAATTCAGCAATAAGCATTTGAATATTTCAGTATTTAGGCCTTCAAAATTTACTCTCTTGTTGAAATTTTTTTTTAAAATGCTGATGGTCCATGGTTTGATAACAGCTGATCTGAAAAAAAAAGTACGTTTTAAAAATGAGAAACAAGAATACAATTTGGTCATAAACTGAATTAACACCAATTTGTTTAATTATTGTCTCTTTGACCTCTCTTTGCCTCTTTGATTTCAAAAGGGAATTTATTAAAAGGATACAAATCAATGCCATGTAATGCACAACGTATATTATATATATAAATGTATGTATGTAAATTTATTCAAGCTGGCTTTTGATATCTTTGTTAAAAAAGTAACATATTAAGCAGGCAATACATGATTTTGAAACCTGTGGACAAAACAAGATTTATTTTGTTGAAATCGATTATTGAATTCAAAAAATTTGATTGTTTATTATCCTTTTTTGATTTGAAGTCTCGAATTAAAATTTCTTTCGGGGTAATCTTTTTATGGAAACTGATTGGTCATTGTTTCGTTTGACAAATCCAAGAAGTTAAAAATATCTAACCTTTTTTGTTTCAACAAGTTGAAACAAAAAAGGGTAAACACATAATTATTAATTTGCGGATTTGATAAACCGATGGTCTTTTTTGTGAGATTTCTAAAAATCAAGTTTTAATATTTTGTGTTACTTTGGGTGAGTTCAAGAAAGATTTTCAAGCAAATTAGGCACTTAAGGAAAACGGATAATTAGCCAGTAACAGAAACGAACAGAATAGTTAGCTGATTTCAATAGCATGGTAGCTTTGTGGTTATAACCCGAGCATTTTGTGCGGGAGAACGGCATTTGATTCCCCGTAGCGCAATTTCTCTCACATGGCTTGGGTTAACCCAAGCCATGTGAGGGAAATTGGGGAGGTGTGGGCTGTTGGATGTTGCGTGGAGTTGTCTGGTAAAGCGCAGACCCTAACTGAGTCTGCGTAGCTCAAAATGAGCATTAAATACTCCTAGGACTCCCTATCTAAGCCATGGCACCTCCTGGAAATAATAGAAAGGGTATATCCCTTAATATATGTGAGGCTAGCCATATAAAATATTCATCTATTTATCTATGCGGAATAAACAGTGGACTCTCTATGACTCGAACAGGCCACAGGGAATCGAAAACCGTTCAATTTATAGAGAGGTTTGGGTAATAGAGTGTGGGGATTTTTCCAAGTTTTTGTATAAATTTTGTATAAATGGCCAATTAAGCATGATTTTTCTCCCTTTTCTGCTTTACGTTTTGTCCCAGCAACAGACGCCATGATTGTGAAACTTTAATATCAAAGAATCATGTTTACGTTTTGTTTGAATGACATTTGAATCATTTAAGACCCCTCACACATGTAGATATGAAACAATCAAATCAGTTAAGGACTTTATTTACGTTTACAGAGCCAAAACAATGCAAAAACGACTTGTGTCATATAAGGTTTTGGAAGCATGTTGCGACACTGGAGTTATAGAGACAAAAAAAACGTTTGGGTTAAGGAGAGATTCGAGTTATAGGGATTCAAGTAATAGAGAGTCCACTGTATATACAGTATATACAGTATAATTAGCCGCTCATACAACTACTTATACAATAGAAATTTTTTTTTTATTTAAATTTCCACACTTTTCCTTGTTATCAATTTTCCCATAGCCATCTATATGATAGATAGATGTGCATATTTTACATGGCTAGCCTCACAAATATCGAGGGATATACCCTGTCTATTATTTCCAGGAGGGGCCATGGCTTAGATGGAGAGTCCTAGAGTATTTAACGCTCTTTTTGAGCTACGCAGACCCAATTAGGGCCCGCGCTTTGCTAGACAACTCTCGGCAACATCCAACGGCCCACATAATGTGCCATCTCCCCAATTTCCCTCACATGGCTTGGGTTAACCCGGGGCTATGGTAACATTCACTCGCCCATGTTGAATCGCCGTCAAGAGGAATCGAACCCCCGTCTCCCGCACAGAGTACGATAGCTATAACCACTAATCTACGGCGCCACAATATTTATATAGACCCACAAAAATTGTGCTTTAATTAAAACAACAAAAAGGAACAAGAAACCATTGTGCAAAAAAGTTAATTTTACTGCATTTAGCAGTATGTCGTATTATTAAACAACAACACTATTCCAATTTCAAGAAAAAACATGGAAAAGATGCAGTTAGCTAGCTGTAAAGAACACAAAGAAGCTTTTAAAGGTTAATTATACTAAGCATAGCGTCTAATAATCCTGCATCGGCTAACTATATATTCTGTTACAGGCTAATCATCAGTTCACCCTGACTGTTCGGTGCAATCTATCTATCTATCCATCTATCCATCTATCCATCCATCCATCCATCCATCCATCCATCCATCCATCCATCCATCCATCCATCCATCCATCCATCCATCCATCCATCCATCCATCCATCCATCCATCCATCCATCCATCCATCCATCCATCCATCCATCCATCCATCCATCCATCCATCCATCCATCCATCCATCCATCCATCCATCCATCCATCCATCCATCCATCCATCCATCCATCCATCCATCCATCCATCCATCCATCCATCCATCCATCCATCCATCCATCCATCCATCCATCCATCCATCCATCCATCCATCCATCCATCCATCCATCCATCCATCCATCCATCCATCCATCCATCCATCCATCCATCCATCCATCCATCCATCCATCCATCCATCCATCCATCCATCCATCCATCCATCCATCCATCCATCCATCCATCCATCCATCCATCCATCCATCCATCCATCCATCCATCCATCCATCCATCCATCCATCCATCCATCCATCCATCCATCCATCCATCCATCCATCCATCCATCCATCCATCCATCCATCCATCCATCCATCCATCCATCCATCCATCCATCCATCCATCCATCCATCCATCCATCCATCCATCCATCCATCCATCCATCCATCCATCCATCCATCCATCCATCCATCCATCCATCCATCCATCCATCCATCCATCCATCCATCCATCCATCCATCCATCCATCCATCCATCCATCCATCCATCCATCCATCCATCCATCCATCCATCCATCCATCCATCCATCCATCCATCCATCCATCCATCCATCCATCCATCCATCCATCCATCCATCCATCCATCCATCCATCCATCCATCCATCCATCCATCCATCCATCCATCCATCCATCCATCCATCCATCCATCCATCCATCCATCCATCCATCCATCCATCCATCCATCCATCCATCCATCCATCCATCCATCCATCCATCCATCCATCCATCCATCCATCCATCCATCCATCCATCCATCCATCCATCCATCCATCCATCCATCCATCCATCCATCCATCCATCCATCCATCCATCCATCCATCCATCCATCCATCCATCCATCCATCCATCCATCCATCCATCCATCCATCCATCCATCCATCCATCCATCCATCCATCCATCCATCCATCCATCCATCCATCCATCCATCCATCCATCCATCCATCCATCCATCCATCCATCCATCCATCCATCCATCCATCCATCCATCCATCCATCCATCCATCCATCCATCCATCCATCCATCCATCCATCCATCCATCCATCCATCCATCCATCCATCCATCCATCCATCCATCCATCCATCCATCCATCCATCCATCCATCCATCCATCCATCCATCCATCCATCCATCCATCCATCCATCCATCCATCCATCCATCCATCCATCCATCCATCCATCCATCCATCCATCCATCCATCCATCCATCCATCCATCCATCCATCCATCCATCCATCCATCCATCCATCCATCCATCCATCCATCCATCCATCCATCCATCCATCCATCCATCCATCCATCCATCCATCCATCCATCCATCCATCCATCCATCCATCCATCCATCCATCCATCCATCCATCCATCCATCCATCCATCCATCCATCCATCCATCCATCCATCCATCCATCCATCCATCCATCCATCCATCCATCCATCCATCCATCCATCCATCCATCCATCCATCCATCCATCCATCCATCCATCCATCCATCCATCCATCCATCCATCCATCCATCCATCCATCCATCCATCCATCCATCCATCCATCCATCCATCCATCCATCCATCCATCCATCCATCCATCCATCCATCCATCCATCCATCCATCCATCCATCCATCCATCCATCCATCCATCCATCCATCCATCCATCCATCCATCCATCCATCCATCCATCCATCCATCCATCCATCCATCCATCCATCCATCCATCCATCCATCCATCCATCCATCCATCCATCCATCCATCCATCCATCCATCCATCCATCCATCCATCCATCCATCCATCCATCCATCCATCCATCCATCCATCCATCCATCCATCCATCCATCCATCCATCCATCCATCCATCCATCCATCCATCCATCCATCCATCCATCCATCCATCCATCCATCCATCCATCCATCCATGTTTACATCTCTCGTCAATACTCACAGCAGTGAAATCGTGAGGCGATTGTTGAAGAACCTACACAAATCATTAATTAAACTGACAGCCAGCCAGATAGCGTTGTATTGGATCAGCAACGACGAAAAACCGTTGAAAAAATGGGTCAGAAGACGTGTATTGGTGATTCGACGTTTTTCGGAAAAGGAAGATTGGTTCTACATCCCATCAAATCAAAAACTTTGCAGATCTTGGTACAATGAAAGGAGTCACATTCAAAGAAATCGACCAATCATCAGCTTGGATCAATGGACACCAATGGATGAAGCACCCCAAATCCTCCTTTCCAATCCAATCAGTAGCTGACATCAAGATTTCGAATCAACAAATGGCTGAAATCAACAAAGAACAGAACATCATTCAAATCTATTAGATCGATTCTTTCAAAGATACATCCGAAAGGTATACATTTTCAAAATATCTTTTAGATCCCAATCGTCACAGATTTACCACAATCATTCGCATCATGGCTTTCGTCTTCAAGTATGTCCGTATTCTGCTAAATTGTACGATAAACAAGACTCGAGATCAACCAATCAACAAGATACCGTCTCTCACGATCAGTGACCACGAAATCAAATCTGCTGAAAACTACTACTTCAGAAAAGCATCAGAGGAGATTGTTCACTTTCTTCCAAAGTCGAGATACGAAAACATTACACAAATCAGCAACAATGGACTCCTGATGTACACTGGTCGAATCCTTGCTGACGATGAAGTATCGATTGTTGGACGATTCACCAAATCAATGAAAGACCTATCCTCAACTTCCTTTTGTGTTCCAGTTGTGGACAGATGGTCACCAATTGCATACAGCATCATCCTTGATATTCATTGGAATCACCCTGAAGTCAACCATGCCGGTATTGAATCTACTCTTCGTTACGTCCTCAAGAAAGCCCACGTCATCGAAGGAAGAATTCTCATTAAATCGAACAAAAATTCGTGTCATCGCTGCAAGTTCTTGGCCAAACGAACTGTCGACATCGCTATGGGTCCAGTATCAAGATGCAACCAGCATTCTTCTACACTCAAGTGGATCCTTCTGGACCATATAAATGTTACACACCTCATGATAAGCGGAAAACAGTCAAGATTTGGCGGGTCGTATTCTGCTGCTGCTCCATATCAGCCGTCAAAATCAAGGTCATGGACGACTACGGCACGACATCATTTATCCTCGCGTTCAATCGATTTTCTTGTGATCATGGGTATCCAAAACGACTTCTTTGCGACGAAGGAAGTCAACTCATCAAGGTTTGCAAGGAAATGCGACTTGATTTCCTTGACATCAAATCAAACCTGATGAAGCAATCTCGTGTCGAATTCGAGTTATGTCCAGTGCAAGGACATTCAATGCATGGTAAAGTCGAAAGAAAGATCCGAGAAATCAACAACTCAATCGAAAAATCAGCGCAAACCCATCGTTTATCAATCCTCCAAGGGGAAACTATGTCCTCTTCAATCGCCAATCAAATCAACAACCTGTCGTTAGCAGTTGGAAATATTGTGGGAGAGTTTGAATGTCTCGACTTGATAACTCCAAATCGATTATTGCTGGGACAAAACAACAGTCGCTGTCCATCTGGTACCATAACTTGCGCAAGTTCAACGAAAATCATCAAAGAAAACGAGGACATCTTCAACTCATGGTTTGAGATTTGGCTGCTCGTTCATGTGCCAAAACTCATGTATCAACACAAGTGGTTTGCATCCGACAAAATCAACGTTGGTGATATCATCTTGTTCACCAAAAATGACTCGGTCATTTCTAATTCCTATACATATGGACTCGTCAAACATCCCCAATTTGGTCGTGACGGTGTGGCACGTAAGGCTACAATTAGGTATCGTAATCAAAACGAAAACGTATTCAGAGACACTACTCGTGTTGTTCGTTCGTTAATCATCATCCATCACGTCAACGATAGTGATATTATGAAAGAACTTGGTGAAATGGCATTGAAAATTGATTTATCTCCCTGAACTCTGGAAAATGATTTGCTTTTTGGCTGGAGTGTTTTATGTAACGATTATGTAAAAACGCAATATTCATCCCTTGTGTATTTGTCTCATGTTTTTAGTGAATTATCGTTTCGTTCCGCCGTTTATCAACTAATCACTAATTTATTTTCACGCATGTTAACCATTCAATTAGTTTTTATTTCTCTAGGGTTTTATGTAGCATTGTTTCTGTATCTTGGCAAACTAGTTTTTATATCATTTTTTTCTATATAAGGCCTGCGTTTTTTCTCGTTTTTCGTTCAGTCACTAGTTGAATATGAAGTAGTCGAATCAATCAAGTTTCAATTTTTCTCACTGGCTTACTATTCTATTCCAGCGCATACTCTTGGCCAGCTGGTAGGTTTTTCGTGTTTGTCTTTTTTCGCTTTTTGCAGGTTTTGTATGTGTCTTTGCCCTTTCAGTGTTTGTCAGGCCTTTAGGTTAGTTAATCTTTGTAATCATTTTAATATTTTTAGTTTGAACATTACATTACACGATCATCATCAAAACTGTGTTGTGTGTGTTTTGAATAGAACCCCACGTCCTTCTGAGTGGACGTACAAACACTGGTACGCCAAAATTTAAACCTGGAACACCATGAGTTATTAAACCAACGTATCAAAAACAGATAGAGAAGTTTGTATATAGAGACCTTTGTATATAGATTTCTCTTAGGTCAAATATATATTCTAGACTGGTCCGCCGCAACCCCTTTTTCCCATTTCATTCACTCTATCCATCCATCCTAATTTATTTAAACGTGTATTTTATTTTAGTGAACCCTCGATATTGCTATTACCAATACATCTTGATTTAACAAAATAATTAACCTTGTCCTTAAAAACATGGATAAAGTTTTATGACATATTGTGTGTGTTCCTCTTCATTATATCAAAAGTGACACAAAATGAACCATGGTTTTTGTCAAATTTAGAAGCACGGACTCACGCATGTCATGTTACTTTTATCAACTTACTGTTACATGTCTTCCAAGATCAATGCCGTACCAGATTTACGCCAAATTGTGTCTAGAAATTAAAGTAAAAAATTAGATATTCTATTCTTACTTACACATATGTAGTAAATTATGAGTGACTATCGACAGTTTGCATGTATATATATCATCCATATATTTGACAGCTTACCTTTAATTCTTATCAATTCACCTTGATGTAATTAAATGCTCCTATCTTCATCGGTCCACGCATCTTTATTATCTTTCAGATTAAATTAATGCTTCTTTTATAATTTTCCATCTTATCAAAAACTGACATCTCACGTTGTACAAGCATAATAATATATTATAACATGATAAGTTTAAAATGTGCCTGAGGGAGACAACATCATTGAAATTCTTGACCTAATGACTCTGTAACTGTGTATAATGCAAAAGAATTGATCTTAACATACTTCACATTTCATATATTTATTCCAAGATAGCATTCACACCGATGTATAGCTTATGTAGCTCCGCCTACATATGTTTGATTAAGATCTATCTTCCGATAAAATATTAATTGGCGGGAAATCATATGGTATGTGAGTTGTTATTTTTGTTTGAACGCAATAAACAAAACAAGTAGAATACAGTCTTGACGGACGCGAAATATTTTAATAACTACTTTGACAAAACGTATACGTTGACATTATGTATGAAACTTTCTCTACTTAAAAGTTCTTCCATGAAACGAGCAGGCAACAGTTTCTTTTTTTTAAAGTTTAGTTTATTCGTATGCGCTTTGTTGCTTCTTGAAAACAAACTCGCAAAGAGCAAATTGAGTTTAAGCTTGGCCTGGATGTTGAACGCAAAAATGTAACCTCATCGTGTCATGTGTTTAAAAAAAGAAACAAATAAAATAAAATAAAAATCAAATGTATGCATGGTTTAATCGCTCTTTATGAAAATAAAAGATAATATCAATTTTTTTTTTACGTAAGTGGAATTGAAAAATATTATATCAATAGAACTCTATTGATAAAATAACATTACTTCGTCCTTTCCCTGATATTTCTTAATTTATTTCAAGCAGTATGTAATATTAAGTTGAGTTTAGAGGGAAAAAACTTAATTTAATGCTACAATCTTGCACATATATTTTGCAAAGATTTTTTTTGAAATATGAACAAAAGCGTCAAACGGCCAATTATCTGCAGCCGGGAGGTTGCCAATTCGCCAGTTTTACACAGGCGTTTGCCAACCAATGCTTAAAATATGCTACTTGCTGTCTCTAGCACATCCTCGCAATGTCGGGGTTCAAGAAGGCTGCAAAGTTCATAGTAAATGGTCAAGCTCACGTTGGAAATAATTGGCCATTCTAAGAACATGGATTAACAAAACAACCTGAGATCCTAAGTTCTAAATACACTTGCAACATTGACAAATTTTGCGTTTTCCAGTGATAAAACCACGCTAATTAGTTTTAAACGTAGCATTACAATGATGGTAACTTCATATTGAGCAAATACAGATTTTCAGAGTCTAGTGGAATTTGCGCGTCATTATTTCGTGTATGAAAATGTCGTGTATATCAAGCGCAAAAATAGTGTCTCCAAAGGCGTGAAGTCACAAACAATGTTAAAAATATGTATCATGCATGACCATGTCTGCCTCACTTTGGCGAGATCTCGCCATGTTTCTTAAAACTTTATAAAAAATAGTTGTGTTCATATAAGAAGAAACCAAGCCCGCCTTGGCGAGATCTCAGTTGTTTTTAACGAGATCCAGGTAAGGTGAAATGAAATTTTTCCATATAAACAACCAGCCGGCCAACTCAGTTGACTCTTATTTTTGTGCATGATTGAAATTATTTTATTTGCAGTTTTTAGGATTCTTTATCTGTACGGAAATGCCAAAAATTATTGAAAAAAACACTCTTTTATCAACTTTTATCAACTTATAAGCTATTGGTGAAGTTAATATCATATTATAATGCATGGAAAACAATAAATATATAAAAAAACGCTCCAGATGAATAACGTAATCGTCAAATTTTATTGTGATGTTTTCATTATTTTGACAAAATAAACATTATTTCTAAGCATTTTCATGGAATTCATATTTTTAATAAATCTTGATAACTTAAATATATGTTAGAATGCGCTGTATAGGAAAAAAATAAATCTTCTTGACTTTTTTCAGTCCACCTAATAGCGCCAGCTCGCCCCATATAGGGCCAGCTCGCCCGATATAAACGTAATAAAATATCAGCTGTTACCAAACGTTACTTGTTGCAGAGGTGTGTGGCAGCACGATATTTTTTTAGGGGATTTTAACCAAACCAGAAACATTGTCTTGAATGCCTACGGCTCCAATTATGCATAATTAAATTTTCACACTATGGTAATGAAGAATTTTTCTCGTATCCCACTTTTTCTCTGCGTTCTGTACGGAAACAACATGTATAAAAAAGTGAGCTAATCAATTCGTGAGAATTGAGAAAAGTGTTCCTACTTTCGTTATTAAAAAGTACACCTGGCCGAAAATTATCCTGTTTTGTTTTTGCCCTTCTTTTCAGAGAAACATTTTCTTGCGGTGTAAAACAGTCTTTCGCACTGTTCAAACCTGGCTTTACAGAGCACCGTTTTTGCAAGTTTGCAATAACTTCAACTTGTGACGTTGAACTAGCTTCGTAGGAACAACTGTGATGAGCTACCGTGTATTCTTAGTATAATAAAATATAAATATAAATGTAATGTGCTCTTATTGTCATCGTGAAGGTATAAAAGAGGAGGAGATAAATCTTTTTTAGAGTTATTGTCATCATGCGTGATGCAAAAACGGGTGCCACATTCCTTCTATTTGCCCGCTGAAAGTTAGTTTGATTGTTTAAAAGCAAATTGAGAATTGCAAATTCGGACCACTAACTGAATATTTCATTCGGATAATTTCAGTTGTAAATTCTTTTATTGGCGGTTTTAGACATGCAATCATTTTTGAATTTCTAAATGTTGTTTCATAACGCTATTTATAACTTGTTTGGCAGGTTCTCATTTATTTTTATTATTAATTTTATTCCTGTGTTTGGTATGAAACACAATACATTTTGCGTAAGTGTTCACAAGCTAAAACAGGAATACTTCTTATACTCCCACTAACCCTAACCTCACAACACACACAACACAGTTTTGATGATGATCGTGTAATGTAATGTTCAAACTAAAAATATTAAAATGATTACAAAGATTAACTAACCTAAAGGCCTGACAAACACTGAAAGGGCAAAGACACATACAAAACCTGCAAAAAGCGAAAAAAGACAAACACGAAAAACCTACCAGCTGGCCAAGAGTATGCGCTGGAATAGAATAGTAAGCCAGTGAGAAAAATTGAAACTTGATTGATTCGACTACTTCATATTCAACTAGTGACTGAACGGAAAACGAGAAAAAACGTAGGCCTTATGTAGAAAAAAATGATATAAAAACTAGTTTGACAAGATACAGAAACAATGCTACATAAAACCCTAGAGAAATAAAAACTAATTGAATGGCTAACATGCGTGAAAATAAATTAGTGATTAGTTGATAAACGGCGGAACGAAACGATAATTCACTAAAAACATGAGACAAATACACAAGGGATGAATATTGCGTTTTTACATAATCGTCGATCACTTTACACTCCCGCCAAAAAGCAAATCATTTTCCAGAGTTCAGGGAGATAAATCAATTTTCAATGCCATTTCACCAAGTTCTTTCATAATATCACTATCGTTGACGTGATGGATGATGATTAACGAACGAACAACACGAGTAGTGTCTCTGAATACGTTTTCGTTTTGATTACGATACCTAATTGTAGCCTTACGTGCCACACCGTCACGACCAAATTCGGGATGCTTGACGAGTCCATATGTATAGGAATTAGAAATGAACGAGTCATTTTTGGTGAACAAGATGATATCACCAACGTTGATTTTGTCGGATGCAAACCACTTGTGTTGATACATGAGTTTTGGCACATGAACGAGCAGCCAAATCTCAAACCATGAGTTGAAGATGTCCTCGTTTTCTTTGATGATTTTCGTTGGACTTGCGCAAGTTATGGTACCAGATGGACAGCGACTGTTGTTTCGTCCCAGCAATAATCGATTTGGAGTTATCAAGTCGAGACATTCAAACTCTCCCACAATATTTCCAACTGCTAACGGCAGGTTGTTGATTTGATTGGCGATTGAAGAGGACAAAGTTTCCCATTGGAGGATTGATAAACGATGGGTTTGCGCTGATTTTGCGATTGAGTTGTTGATTTCTCGGATCTTTCTTTCGACTTTACCATGCATTGAATGTCCTGCACTGGACATAACTCGAATTCGACACGAGATTGCTTCATCAGGTTTGATTTGATGTCAAGGAAATCAAGTCGCATTTCCTTGCAAGCCTTGATGAATTGACTTCCTTCGTCGCAAAGAAGTCGTTTTGGATACCCATGATCACAAGAAAATCGATTGAACGCGAGGATAAATGATGTCGTGCCGTAGTCGTCCATGACCTTGATTTTGACGGCTGATATGGAGCAGCAGCAGAATACGACCCGCCAAATCTTGTCTGTTTTCCGCTTATCATGAGGTGTGTAACATTTATATGGTCCAGAAAGATCCACTTGAGTGTAGAAGAATGCTGGTTGCATCTTGATACTGGACCCATAGCGATGTCGACAGTTCGTTTGGCCAAGAACTTGCAGCGATGACACGAATTTTTGTTCGATTTAATGACAATTCTTCCTTCGATGACGTGGGCTTTCTTGAGGACGTAACGAAGAGTAGATTCAATACCGGCATGGTTGACTTCAGGGTGATTCCAATGAATATCAAGGATGATGCTGTATGCAATTGGTGACCTTCTGTCCACAACTGGAACACAAAAGGAAGTTGAGGATATGTCTTTCATTGATTTGGTGAATCGTCCAACAATCGATACTTCATCGTCAGCAAGGATTCGACCAGTGTACATCAGGAGTCCATTGTTGTTGATTTGTGTAATGTTTTTGTATCTCGACTTTGGAAGAAAGTGAACAATCTCCTCTGATGCTTTTCTGAAGTAGTAGTTTTCAGCAGATTTGATTTCGTGGTCACTGATCGTGATAGACGGTATCTTGTTGATTGGTTGATCTCGAGTCTTGTTTTTCGTACAATTTAGCAGAATACGGACATACTTGAAGACGAAAGCCATGATGCGAATGATTGTGGTAAATCTGTGACGATTGGGATCTAAAATATATTTTGAAAATGTATACCTTTCGGATGTATCTTTGAAAGAATCGATGTGATAGATTTGAATGATGTTCTGTTCTTTGTTGATTTCAGCCATTTGTTGATTCGAAATCTTGATATCAGCTACTGATTGGATTGGAAAGGAGGATTTGGGGTGCTTCATCCATTGGTGTCCATTGATCCAAGCTGATGATTGGTCGATTTCTTTGAATGTGACTCCTTTCATTGTACCAAGATCTGCAAAGTTTTGATTTGATGGGATGTAGAACCAATCTTCCTTTTCCGAAAAACGTCGAATCACCAATACACGACTTCTGACCCATTTTTTCAACGGTTTTTCGTCGTTGCTGATCCAATACAACGCTATCTGGCTGTCTGTCAGTTTAATTGATGATTTGTGTAGGTTCTTCAACGATCGCCTCACGATTTCACTGGTGTGAGTATTGACGAGAGATGCAAACAGTTCTGCTCCAGGTAAGGTGTAGTCCTTTGGTACGATCTTGTTTCTTGCAAAAATGAGTTGTGATGAGAATTGTTGATTTGAGCGATGGAAACGGGCATAGATGGCAATACAAATCAGGGATTGAGAAGCATCTCCAAAATCAATGGTGTTGACATCTAAGCAGGTAGCATCCGGAGGTACGATAGCTCGTTTGAATTTTACGTTTGGGATTTCTTGCATCATTTCGAAATGATTCAGCCAAATTGGTCGAAGTTCGTCAGGAATCTTGTCATCCCAGTCGAGCTGTCGAGTCGTGAGTTCATGAAGGTCGAGTTTGAGACTTGCAATGATTGGAGCAATTCGTCCGGTGAGGTCGAAAATTTCGGCGACTTTTGAAGCGCAATGTCGTTTTGTCAATCTTTCAGGTATGATGTTGGCGGTTTTAGTCGGTTTTTTGCCTCTGCATTTCTTTGAGAAGTTCATTTAACGTGAAGCCTTTGAGATTAAAGTTGCCATGACTCAGAACGAATTCGATTTCATCGGCTCTTTGATGTGCTTCAGCGGTAGTCAATTCTCCAGTTATGCAGTCATCAACGTATACGTCATTTTGGATGATTTGATCGACTCGAGGGTATTGATCCTTGAATGATGATGTAATTTTTCGAAGGCCATGTTCGGACTGGTTGCCACTTGGTTTAATCCCGTATATCAACGTTTCGATGACCTTCTCACGTGGAATTTTGCTTGGGTCGAGACTTTCTTCCCATATGTAGCGTTGGGAACACCAGTGGTTTTCATGGAGTCTGATGGTGTTGTACATCTTTTGAATGTCAGTATGGATGCCGATTGGATGAGTTGACCAACGAATGAGCACTTCTTGGAGCTTGTTAAGGTTGTTGCGACCTTTAGCCAATAAATCGTTGAGGCTAAAGCCAGTTGATGTTGGATGCGAGCCATCGAAGACGATTCGACAAGGGGTAGTGGCTGATGATGCCTTCCAGACGACTCTCCAAGGGATAAGATTTTGTATAGGTGAACCACGAAGCATTGATTGTTGTTTTTGAGTGAGGTTGTCTACGAAGTCGACAAAGCCAAGTTTATGAAGCTTTGATTCTGATGCAATAATATCAGCTTTGTCTGATGGTGCATTATTGAGTGTTCTGAGTTGCTGATAGTAGATCTTCAAAGCGATGTCCTTATTTGACGATAAGTGGGTGATTGGATCTGTAATGAAGGACAGGGTAGCGGTGATGGTATTTGTTTGGGGGTCGATCTTCACGGATGAGTCGATGAGATGTTGTTCGACTTCTTCTTTGATACTGACCTCTTCTTGATGTTTCAAGCTTTTGTAATCTTTGCAATCCCTGCAGTTGACACATCGATAAGTGATGGTTAAACCAGTTGCTTCTGCTTCCTCGAATCGTGTGATTTGTTTCACTGGATATGCTGACAAAAGGTCGATATCTGGGTTGACTTTGATTCCCATTCTGTACAATGAAAACTGCTCGCTGAGGAATCCAAGGTAGTTGGCTTGATTGAAATACGATTGATGAATTTTGGTGAATATCTCATGAGGACCACCACATTGATTATTGAAGACCGATTCGTAGATGCTCAGTCCAGAAGTAAGTTGGAACACAAGTTTGGGACGATATCGTAGATAGCTGTTACCAACCATGAAATGGACATCACCTCCGACGCTTGAGGAGGGTTGAGGAAGTTGAGAAGAATTGCCACCGGATGAGTTGAAACTTTTGGAGATGTCATTGTATACATCGGTTAGCGGATACTGTGGAAACGTCGTCGTTATCGAGTCAAGTGATATGCCATTGAATGAAGCGATACAACCATCATGCGTTGGGATCTTGACATTGTACGTACCGAACGTTTGAAGAGATGTTTGACCAACTCCGCCAATCTATGTGACTTGAGATGAGATTTGTGTAGCTTTCGAACCAAGTGATTGGATGGCAGAACGTTTGACGATGAAGACGCTACAACCTGTGTCGAAGAAGATTGTGTAAGGATTGTTGTCGATTGATACCGTTTGTAGGAGGTAGATACCACGCTCGTTAGCCGTTACTGCATCACTGGACGTTCGAGTGGTTTTGAAAGATTCGTATACATGGAACGATAGGCTGATGTGTTTCAAAAATTGAGGTAGATTTGGACTTCTGATGCATCGTTGTTTGTAGACTGATAGCAGATCTTTGTTGCTTTGTTCGTCTTTGTGTTCGTTGCAAACGAGAACGTGTTTATTTGAAGGATACTTCTGATGAAAAGGGTTTTGACAGGTGTAGTCTCGTTGACATCTCCCCTCCTTGTGTTTCGGTGATGAAGCATCAGCACCTGGAAATAGGCACTGAAAGCAGTATCCTTTGTTCTTGAGTAACGAAAGTCTATCCGCTGGGGTAAGTTCTACGAACTTTTTACAAGTATAATATTGAAGAATCCTGGTGCCTCCAGGTCCTAAGGTTGAAACGTGATCATCGACTCCATCTTTAGCATCACATATAAAGCAGGTGGGCTCAGATGAGGATATGGAATTAGAATTAGAAGAATATCCATACCTCTCAGTCCTGCTTGTCTTGTGTTGGTCTTGGTTTGATCCAGTTCGTTTGGGTTTTAGCTCGTCGTCTTGGCTGCAGATCTTCAATGTCAGTTTTTGCTATTGAATCTTCAATTCTTCTTCGAGGAATGTACACAATTTCGACCAAGTCTCCTCGGGCGTGAGATTATCGTTTGATACGTGTGTGAGCTATCTTGATAGCCTTCCATCACCAAGCAGAGTGGAGACTTTATTGATTGCACCTCCGTAGTACAAGTAGTTTTCGATATGGTGATTCTTTTCCAATGATGTGAGATCTTTGATCAAATTGATGATTTTTCTCATTGATTGGATGATAAATTCGGTGTCTTTGGAGCGATGGATAGGATTGGATGAAGTCAACTGGTTGATTTTCCTCTGTAAGATCAGCATGACGTTACCATAGGCGTGCTTTAATCTGTCCCATATGTCGTCAATGTCGTCGCTGGTTTTGACATAACTCAAAGCTGGTTCCTTCAGATAATTGTTCTTAAGGAGGTCTGCAAGTGAATGTCTCGGAGTCGGAAAATTTTCCTTGTAGACTTGACACCCATCGATTTCTTTAGTCAAAGTCTCAGTGTATTTTGATTTAAGCGAATTTAAATGTTCATACCGTTCAAGAAGGTTGTTGACTGCTCCTTGGATGTCTGGGTTGGTGGAGTCTGATGAAAAGATGGATTCGATTCTTTTTGAAATTTCCTTCACAAAATTGATGCTTGATGAGAGGTTTGACTTCATTTGCATTAGTTCGTCATTGGTGCATTTGGTTGACGTGAAAATTCCTTGATCTGGAGTTTCAGTGATGAGAATTTGTTCGATCGATTTGCGTAAGGTTGAAGTTTTTCGACAGTTTCTTGGAAGTCACCTTCGGGATGAATGGGATTTTCGTCGATGGTATCTTCTACTAACTGAATCAGGACTTTGATTTTGATTGCAGATGAACACGGCATTGTTTCTTCTAGTGAAAGCTTGTTGAATTGAATCGATAGTTATGTGGTGTGGCAATCTTTTCGATCAGTTGCCCAGTTGAATGAAGTGTACTGTAGTTGATTCGAGGTAGATTACGTTTCGACATTCACAAACAAAATTGATGAATGGCGTAAACAAGTTGATAGATTGGTGAATTAATTTTTAAATCAGTCGAGACGAGTGAGTGCGTGAATCAGCCGGGATTGAGATGGGTTGCTGTTTGAATGTAGGTCCACTCGCACGGACGTGGGGGTTCTGTTCACAACACACACAACACAGTTTTGATGATGATCGTGTAATGTAATGTAACATACAAAACCTGCAAAAAGCGAAAAAAGACAAACACGAAAAATCTACCAGCTGGCCAAGAGTATGCGCTGGAATAGTATAGTGAGCCAGTGAGAAAAATTGAAACTTGATTGATTCGACTACTTCATATTCAACTAGTGACTGAACGAAAAACGAGAAAAAACGTAGGCCTTATATAGCAAAAATGATATAAAAACTAGTTTGACAAGATACAGAAACAATGCTACATAAAACCCTAGAGAAATAAAAACTAATTGAATGGCTAACATGCGTGAAAATAAATTAGTGATTAGTTGATAAACGGCGGAACGAAACGATAATTCACTAAAAACATGAGACAAATACACAAGGGATGAATATTGCATTTTTACATAATCGTCGATCACTTCACAGTGTTTGTTTCAGGACTGAAATGTTATTGAATTATTATAAGATAGGCTTACCGACAGACTACGTAAGCAGTAAACGGGTTTCGTGATAAACCTGTTATACATTCACATATTGTAAGCGTTATAAAAAAATGCGTGTCGTGGATAAGTTTTTGACATTCTCAAAACGGACTTTGACTAAGGAGCAATGCCACTGATGTGTATCTTCTGGTTAGAAAGTAAGTAAGTAACGGGAAGTTTTACCGTCTATGGGGATTCCATCCTAACGGCTGGCTATCCCGCTACAGACACGTATAGCATTGCTCTAACTTGCTTCCCTGCCACACAAGTCAAATAGCGGTCAGTAGATGGCACCAAATGAGATGGACACACTACATTTAAAGTGCGCCGGAGTGGGAGCTTGAACCTGAAACCTTATGATTAAAAGCCGAATGTGCTACCACTACACTATCTCAGTTAAATAGTTAATCTTAACAGCTACACAAAAAAGTCAAAAACCCACAATACTACACAGTGTTTTGTGTGTTAAAAGCAAATACTCTATATTCATCCAAAAAAACTTGAACGGGACATAACTTCAATTTTCTAAATAAATTCATCCACGTCATTCCTTAAGATATAATATGGAATTTGAAATTTGATAATACTTAAAGTAGGTATACTGAAATCGAGACAAAATTATGCTGATAGAATGACAGGCAAGAAGATTAAAGGACAATAGCAATCAGATTGAACAAAAACTTGAGTAAGAAACAAAATTGAAACTTGTTTGGAAAGATTTTGACAGGTATCTTATTGACACAATCATTCTGTCCGTGTATGTTGTACAAGTCAAATTAGAATTTGTAAAATTTAGTCTTCTTATTATTAGGTTTAGAATGTTTTTACGCGTTAAGATACAAAACCAATCACAAAAAAATGCGTACTAATTATTTCTATATTTTTCCAACGTATCACCCTTTTTAAATTATTATTTGATGCACTTTGATTTCGAGGTTTGTTATAACTTTAAGGTTGATTTGTGTCTGAAAATTATAGGACAAGTTCTAAATTTGCCGATCTTTTTTTATGGCAATATAATTCATTAAGAGCCCATTTACTCAAAAAGGCGCTCACCCCAAAAGTCAACAAAGGTCAACAAATACAACATCTTTTACGACTTTTTTCCCGGACTTTAGTAAGAAATTATAAAAAAGTTTACCCCGTTTCAAAACTACGTTACCGTTCCGCGAAGAACATAAATTGTACTATTTTTTATTTTATTTTTTTATTATTTGTTTTATAAAAAAGGCCCCAGTTACTACTTTTTAAAAAATTCGCGTGCACTTAAGCTAGTCAGTATAATAATCACTTTCTTCGAATTGGTCACATATTAGACAACAAAAAATAAGCTCAAGGAACGAGGTCGAATTTGCGCAAAACATACCACTAATAGCTATATTTTCGCTGTTTGAATACGTCCTGCATTACCTTAAGACATTTTAATATTATCATGGAGTAATTTCTTTCCAATAAAATAACCTTTTGGCGTGTTACGGTAGAAAGTATACACAAACACTTTTTAAACCGTGCAATATTAAAATAGTTAAATTTAGAACAGCAAAGTAAAAAGAAAACATAAAACGTAACATAGCAAAACAAGAGAAGATTCTGCAACAGAATAAAATAACATGCGGTTATGGCATAGACAAACGAGATATTTATTATTTAATATTATTATTATTCCGAATATTTATACAGGACATAGTCACTTCAGTGTTTAAAACACTGAATTTTACAGCAGGAATGTGATATACATTTTACGTTTTTACACTGCCATTAAATAAAATTGCTAAAGTGGTCTGATCGAAGAAGCTGCCATCATGGGAATGTGTAGTTGCTTTCTTCAATGAATAAGTAGATATATCACGCCACATTTAAAGATTTATTAAAGATCTTTGAAATTACTTTTTTTACACTTGAACCTGATTGATGGCTTTTACAGTAGGTACAAGGCGAATAATTTTAGTCTGAATAATTTATGTCATTTCTACTTTTTCAATTTTAGTTTTGTGAGCGTTAACGGAGAGCAAATATTGTGCAGGTAATATGTGTCAAGCGAAAATTGATATTGATTTAAAAAAAGCTTGTAGAGACAAAGTAATGTAAAGTTAAGGATGTCATCGTAATTTCCTGTAAAACAAATATATAATAACCTTTATAGCTAATTAATCTCTTTAATAATATTACGTTAAGAAAATGTAGCTTAGCTTTGGTTGTTAATTACACATCATCTTTCCCAATACTTTACTGCTTGTTTAGAAAAATCGCTGATAGAAAATAAATCATCTGTCGTACACCTTTCTCCCATCATAACTTCGTGTGTCCTTACGCCAATTTACATGAATTAAGGAAATTAGCTTGAACGGGGGTTACTACAAACCCCGGTTTGGCTCACAGACAGACAGTAAGTAATATAACATGGATCTGAAAAATTTGAGTCTAGAGTAGAATCTAACAATTTGTCACAATCAGTGTTCAGTACATACAGCCCTTAAAAGTCAACATTGTTTCATTTGTTTATGTTACGTTTCATCTCTTTAAGTCTGTTAAGTATTTATCATTAATTTTCTTTACTAAAACATGGAAAAAAATTTCTATTAACAGTCTGCCAACACAAAATTATGCTATTGTAAAAATGTTAGAACTACAGTATACTTGAATTTCACCGACCTTTTTATCATTATTATGAAGTTAAAATTTTTGCGTCAGTCTGATATGTGATATGTAAATTGAAAATTTAGCTACTAAAATTTATTTAGTTCAGCATTCTAAAAATGTCATAAAACTAAAATGATGACAAAACACACACATGAGAATCCTTTTCAGTTGTTTGGAGTTATCGTTATTACAATTCTTTATGTTATGATTATTCATCATGGAGCAATGTCCCTTTAATATTTTTAAAAAAGTGACCACGGTGGGACAATTTACAGTTACAGGTTTGCAGCATTACTCATCAACGATTTATTGCTTCTTGCTAAAAATGTCCGTGACAACAGATTTGTACCGTAACTGAAAAAAGAAGATAAATAAGGTACTAAAATTATTGAATCAAATTTGATTTTTTAATAATTCATGTTATGCAGTCATATTGTTGAGTTTGATGGTTTTTTCTCACAGAATATTAAATAGGACGCTTTTTTCGTTGCTCACACATAATCATCACTTTATATTTGTGAATTGTTTTGCTGTTATTAAAACATTTTTAAGACTCCAATCAATGCTTGATTCATGGATGTTTGTTAAATTTAAAATGATTCTTCACCTTTTTTAAAAATCAAAACACGCCCTTCAAGTTTTTTTATTTTTAACAAAGTCTGCTTAACTCTATTCAGTAGATTAAATATTTATTTATAAGACACAAGCGTGCCAAATTTGAAACGTTTGCTGACGTCACAAAAAAGTGCTGACATAAGCATAACATTTATTGCTCTTATTTTGTTTCTTCTATGACGTACTGTAATTGTACCAAGTTTGAGTCATATTTAGACTAATCTGTCAAAATCTATTGACCGGTGTCTAAAAATCCCCGCACCAAATAGGGTTAAAGATGTTTTTGTTCAAATAACTACAATAATATTTTTAACCTACGCAGTCATCTATTACCACATTTTGCATAAATGAATTTGTCAGTTGCCTTACCATCTAGAAGTTAGTAGATTTAAGATTGTTATAGAAATTTATGTTAGCCTCCATTTCTTCAATAATAAGTACACTTAGCTGATTAGAAAAAAAAATAATTGGCATTAAATTTTTTTAAATTTTACCGGATGTCGCTTACAAAAGTTAAACAGTTAGTAAAACGTTTTTCTTTCTAAGCGGTTTAATAAATGGGCAAAACAAATTTGTAATTTTTCAAATAAGTTGACGTAATATTAATAAAATGTTATAGATATTATAATTAGACACAAATAAATGGTTTATAGATTTATGAAGTTGTAAAACTTATGTCAATGGAAAAATACTTCTAGTGTAGTCATGTTATTTAATGGACTTGGTCATTCAATATCAAAATGACAATTCAACACAACTGACTAAACTACTATGTGAATATTGAAATAGTTAAAGAAGAAGTCTTTTCGAAATACTTTTATAAAGTAGTTCTTAATAACATAGTAAGTAAGTAAGGTTTACGTCCTTGCGGTAAACTTAGTTACATTACCTGCTAGAGATACGTATAGCATTGGCGGTCAGTAGATAGCTCCAAATGTGCGGCTTGTTTTTTGTTTTTTAACTTTTGTCAAGTCCAATGTGCTACCATTCTTAAGTCAACGTTAAAAAATATCTCTGTCTCCGATATGGCAATTGAAGAGCTGGGTTACTGTCTATTTGGTAACGTAGGTTTCAAACTTATCAATCAAATGACTTACAGTATCAATGTTATAGCATTGTTGTTAGTTTTCATTGTCATTGAAAGATTTCTTGTAATTGTGTTTTCTGTTTTGACCACGAGCTGTAAAAAGACTATAATATCAGCCCTTACAGCTACACACGTGATTGTTCTAGCTATAATTATACAATATAGTAGAGAAAGTGAACTAATGAACGAGACAGGAACGCCATACTGCAAGGAATCGTGGAGTCACACATCAAGTCGGGCCTATACTGTATTTCTATTTTTGATTCAATTTGCAATTCCCTTACCGATTATAGTTGTCCTTTATTGCATGTCATGGCAAGTAATCTAGAAAAACAACAAGGAAACAATTAGAGTATTAAGCAAATTATTTAAAAAACAACTTCAACAGATTCGGTGAAGGAGAAAAACAAAAAAAGCAGTTTTAGCGTAATTTTTCAGAGTAAAAACGAAACGTTATTAAATGCATCATCCACTGCTTGGCACAAGCAAACAATGCAAACGTTAAAAATGTTGTAATTGCTTTTGCAGTTTGCTTGATGCACAATCAAATTACATGGTTTTACATGTCATTTCGTCCCAGCCCTCTAAATTTAGTTGTAGAAAAGTTTTTTTACTGGCTAACGTATTTGAACGCAGTATTAAATCCATGGATATATGCTGGTTTTAATCTGCATTTTGAGAAAGATTACAAAGCTAATATTAAGAGAATTCATACCAACTGCTCTCAATATTGCAACATCAATTTCTATGAATCAACCTCACCACATGGTTCTCGAAATACCATAGATTCCCTGTTTTCTATATCATTTCCTACGCCTAAACAACAACACGAAGTCTATATTTTCATTATCTCCGTAAATCGTGCAAATAGTGCAAAAAATAATCAATGAGAAGTAAGCTTGTCGTTTCTAGAGACAGTTCTTCATAAATGTGTAATATTAGCATCAAGACAAGAAAACCTGTCGGTTTTAACACACAATCCAACTGTAATAAATCATTTAAAACATGGTTAAAATCTGCCGATGCAAGAAAAACACGAAACTAGGACGGTTTAAACACTCGCAACTGCCAAAACATCATTCTGACCTCCTGGTAGTTGAAACAAGTAATTTTTTAACTATCTACGCTTTTGTGCGAGCGTTCTATCGTAGCCGGTAGCAGCAGCACTTGCTTATAAAAGGTGAGGTCACATTAAAAATACACTGTAAAGAACTTTTACAATAAAAACGATTCAATAATATTTCCTTTTCTTCCAATCAATTATTTTCAAAAACCATGAATAAGAAAATAATATACCCAATTGACTACAGTATATAGTAAAAACAAAGATACAACACTCGATCGATTCCTGTAAAACCCAATAGGCAAGTTCTGTTTGTACCATTGCCACATCATATTACTGCGATTTTAAAAGAAAAAAATGCGAATGAGGAAAAAAATATCACTTATGAAAGGCGTGGAATTGATGAAAAGTAGCAGCTTGGATGTGATTCTCAAAAATCTTTACAAACATATTGGAATAGAAGTAGCGGAAGGGAAAAAAGGTTAAAAACAGGTACTTAGGACTTTAATCCTCAAAAATTCAGTTATTTAACAAATCAACGTTGAAACTGAGGCAAAGGAGCTGCTCTTTCTCATAAACCTCAATATCGATATTATATAAAGGATTAATATATACTAGCCGAATTCCCGTGGAAGAATCCACTGAATCTCTTATTGAATGCATGTAAGGGATACCAAACAAAAACATACAGCATGGTAATTTGAATTTTTAAAACTTACAACCCAACCTCGGCTCTTTGTCTCTTTTTATAACGGGACGGAAAAAAGAGAGAAAAAGCCCTGGGATCGAGGTTGCTGAAGTAAACCAGGGAAAAAAGTATATCAGACATTTAAAAAATCCAACATATTTTGCCAAGTTCTACAAAAAAAGTTATTACAAAATTTCCACACTGTACAGTTTGTAACAAGTCATACCAAAATCAGATATTCAGTCTATTGCATACACCAACCTTTTCAAAGTTTTACACAAAATATAAGAAATTAACAGTTATCTGAATTCCCGTGGAAGAATCCATTGAATCTCTCATTAAACCGATATAAGCAAAAACATACAACACAGTTATTTGAATTTTAAAAACTCACATTTCAACCTCGACCCCGGGCTCTTTGTCTCTTTTATAACGGGATGGCAAAAAGAGAAAAAAGCCCTGGGGTCGAGGTTGCTCACAATCTACATTATTCTATGTGTATAACCGCTGAAACAAAACGTCTAAATATATAAGCATGGGCAACAAAAAATAAAATTAAAAAAAATTGTAAAATAAAAATGGAAAATGTCCAAAAAAATCAAAGGTGTCTAACAACCGTTCATAAAAAGCGAAATACGCTAAAACTATATACTTGCTTTGCCAATCCAGAACTCAAAATATAAGAAATTAATAGTTAAACACATAAAGAGAAATATAAAAACTTGAATCATTTGGTATATTGTATATCTACCGAAATATTTCAATCCAAAATATTAAAAGAACAGACCCAAACTTATAAATCAAGAAAATCACGCATAAAATCAAAGAAGATAACAATGCAGCGTTTTCGAATTTAAGAATCGAATATATTTCAAACGATCGTAACGTAACAGATGTCAACATTGATTTAAGTTTAGGATTTAGGTTTAGGTTTTTTATAACGACATCAACACTGAATTACACAGTCTGGTGTTAAAAACAGTAACAACGGAAAAATTACATTTACGGTTTATGTAAATTCTTCTCTAGGATATACACGCTGTTTTTATAAGAATAGTGTGTTTTAGTTTCAGCCTCGATGTTCTTAACGTTTTTGACATATGCTATCCTCATTATTCTCAATATGTTCTTAGCATGACTATGGCCTGAAAATATATAATGCCTTAAAAAATAAAGCCTGCTATAAGTTACTATAGCTAGCTAATGGCAATTTCTACTACATGGAACGGCCCATTGGTTGGACACAAAAAGTGCAGTTCGTTTGATATACAATAAGAAAAGTAAACTTCTAATCAATTCTGTGCGTTATACAAATGTTCATATTTAAAACAAACTATCAAGCTTAGACATATTCTTAGGATATTCTAAACTTCTGACCCATTTTTCATAGTATATTCTTACAAAAAGTTCTTACTTTCGTGACAAATACTATCCTCGTGGCCTAAAAATGTATAATGCCTCAATAAAATAAAGCTTGCTATATGTTGCTATAGCTATTGGCATTTTTTTTTATATTTAGAACAAACAATCAAGGTTTGACATATTCTTAGAATATTCTGAACTTCTGACCCATTGTTTAAAGTACATATATTCTTACAAAAAAAATTCTTAACTTTCTTGACAAATACTATCCTCATTATTGTTAATATTATTGTTAGCATGTCTATGTCCTGAAAATATATAATGCCTTAATAAAATAAAGCTTGCTATAAGTTGCTATAGCTATCGGCAAATTCTTTTTATATTTAGAACAAACAATCGAGGTTGGACATATTCTTACGATATTCTTAACTGACCCTGAGTATATCCTTACAAAAAAAAATATGTTAAGGCTCAAGACAAAACATATTTAACTTCATATTTAAGGCAAAGTTTAGCTCTGAAAGTGTAAACGGCTTAAAAATCTTTATTCACCTAAATTCATTTCTCAACCAGATAATCTAAACAACACACCTGCTTTTCATTCGCTTTCTCAGTAGGCCGCTAGCTAGCGTTCTCTGGATAAAAGTCCAATCAGTTTTTTACTTTGATTAGTAAACTTCGCTTCATCACAAAGAAAACAAATTGAAAATGTATACAAATGTCTGATACATTTCCAAACAGTTCTCTTTGTGACGTTATATCATCGTACGTTTTTCTTCTTTATATAACAAATATTTCTGACAACAACATAAACTTTTTATACTCGTTCGACAACAAAAGCCGCTCTACAACAACAGTTTTGTTTTTTACATTTTAGATTCGAATTATCATTCGAATTCGATATTTTTTTTAAAAAAGAAAGCAACCTCGGTCCCAGAACACAAAAATGATAGAAGAAACAAATAAGCTTTAATCTAACCTCATGATGAGTAAACATTGTTTAAAATAACTTTTTTCAGGATTACTTTGAAAAAGAGACAACCTTCTTCGCTTCGGTTTTCTTTTTTCAGTTGATAAACTTTGTTTCCGTGAGATACGGCGCGCACATGGTAAACCGGGGGTAAAGTTAAATTACTCTATCTATAACTACCAACGGGGCTTTTAAACCAAAAAACAAATAAAAACATTTAAAAATAAAATAAAAATTAGCTTTAATAAAATAAAGAAAAAGTTTTATTATTTTTTAAAGTAATACGAAAAGAGAATTAAATATTTAAATAGTAACCCCCTGATTTGCGATTTTTTTAACTTGGTAAATTTTAGCGTACAGCCACGTCATAAGAAAGTGACCCGTGATTTCCGTGTCGTGGACTCACAGTTTTACTCACGCAAGGGAATTAATATATAAGACTAGCTGATTGCCCGTGGAAGTATCCACTGTATCTTTCATTACAAAAATTACAAAAATTACAAAAAGAGATTTATGTATATTAAAACTATTACGAAAACTTACCTTTACTGTATGGTACTTCGTACTTCTTAGTCGCAATATATGTAATATATAGGTACTCTTGGTAAGTTAATGTTAAGAAGCAGGACAAACAATAATTTCGTTAAATTTTACCGCTCACTTTAATTTTGACTTAAATTTACAGCAGGTTAAACAAAATCTTCCACCCCTATAACAGTTTACAAGAGTAACATGTTATGCCCTGACTTTTAGTGTCTGACTTATTTCTATACAAAGAAATAATGCAGGTAACGAAGCGCGCCACGGGAAGGCAAGTCATGGGGCTTTGCGCTTCAACCTAGAAAAGAACAAATATTATCTTCTGCTTGACAGTAAATATTGTAAAGAATGAAAGTAACGTTTAGTGAGACAAAGAGTATAATTACCTGTAGTGTGAGATATATTTGCGTTTGAAATCTTTACCACATTTATTATCCAAAGTACGTGACAACTGATATTTTTATAGTTTCAGTTTATTCAGTTCTTAAATTTTGCAATTCATTCAATTATTTATTTATATCTGTATTTATTTTTGTATTTATTTTTGTACTTATTTCTGTATTTATTTCTGTATTTTTTTGTCTGTATTTATTTCTATATTTATTTTTGTATTTATTTCTGTATTTATTTCTGTATTTATTTGTGTATTTATTTTTGTATTTATTTCTCTATTTATTTCTGTATTTATTTCTGTATTTATTTTTGTATTTATTTTTGTATTTATTTCTGTATTTATTTCTGTATTTATTTCTATATTTATTTCTGTATTTATTTCTGTATTTATTTGTGTATTTATTTGTGTATTTATTTATTTATTTGTGTATTTATTTGTGTATTTATTTCTCTATTTATTTCTGCATTTATTTCTGTATTTATTTCTGTATTTATTTTTGTATTTATTTTTGTATTTATTTCTGTATTTATTTCTGTATTTATTTCTATATTTATTTCTGTATTTATTTCTGTATTTATTTCTGTATTTATTTGTGTATTTATTTATTTATTTGTGTATTTATTTATTTATTTATTTGTGTATTTATTTATTTACTTATTTATTATTGATTTATTCGTTCGGCCCTCGCTCGCTCGTTTATTGATCCATTAATTCATTTGTTCATTGATTCATTTATTTATTTATTTAACTATCTTTTACGTTGATGTAATATTGTATTAATTTTTTTTTATCTATTAAGAGGCTACTTGTTGTTAGAGACAACGCATATCGGCAAAATAATTGAAACTTACATTCGATGAGTTCACCTTTATTGACATCACTTTTGGCAAGGAAGAATAATTAATAGAGCGTGATGTAACCTAAAAATCGATAATCATTTAATCATTTAATCATTTGTACACAGCAGGATAAGTATAGGAGGAAACTATCAATATATTGCCAAGAACTTTTTTAACAGTGGTAAAAATTCCAGGTTGAAGGGATAAAAAAGACAATACATACAATTGTGTAATATGTTACCTTCTTGCACACAATGGTTGAGCACGGTAATTACAATATTATTAAAATGGCAGGTTACTGCACAGGCTCCCTTTTACTTGCAAATGGACTGATAGACTGGAATCCAAAGAGATTGGGATTATAATATGCGTCATAAGTGGATATGTTAAGATTTACTAATTATGTGTATTTTTTTTCAAAAACCAAACAATAAAAAAAAGAAACATTTTCAAACAACTTCTATCTTGTGTCAACAGGACACAACTGAAGGCATTAAAAAACGTTTAAAATGTTCTTTTTAATATCACTTACATATTTTTGGGGTAAACGTAAGCTGGTGTATTAACGTATTTTAATGCCTCCATAATCGTAATATCATTATATAATTTTATATATATTAGAAAGAGGGAAATGACGCATAGTAAGTATATTATAACTTTTAAGAGACTATGAATTCAATAAACAGCAAAAATAATGGTTTGCATGCAATAGAAACAGACTTTTCAATACACATTATTCAATTATTCTCTCAACAATAGGAATTTTGTGTCAACAGGACACCAGTTGAAGGCATTGAAAAATGCTTTGAAACGAATATTTAAGAGCACACTAAATCAAAACTGTATAACTTAGCATTTTTTAGTGCCTCCAATAGTAAAAGGCAAGAACAAAGACCAATTTGTATGCCAGTTTATTGAAGAGAGTAGTGAATATAAAAAGCAGCACAGAATCGATACAAAACTGTTCCAGTTACAGCCAAATAGAAAATTTACTTTCCTAAAGTGAAAGTAAAATTTTTACTTTGGCATTCTGAAACAGTGACAGTACAGGGACCGCCGCTTTGTTCTTGCCTTTCAATTTTTTTTGGAATATTTTTTTCAAACTTCTTTTCCCAATATTGTTTAAATCTATCACTGTCTTTAAAATCATTATTTTTCCAAAAGTGGAAGGATTTGTTTGTGAGTGGGCCGGGATGTTTTTTACGGTACTCTTTGTACCTAGCCCAAAGTTCTTTATCTTCGCTTTGGTTTTCTGAAAAAAATGGTATATAAAATTGATGATACATATAATGTCCATATAATACATTTCATTTTAAACTATGCAGAAAAAAGTCACCTGCCCTCAATTATAAATCACAAATACAAAACTGGAAAAATTATCAACAATTAATGTAAGGAGCAGCAACATGCAATCACCTGGTTTTAATAAATGCAACATTTCATATGCATTGAGATTGTCTGTTGGATTTTTGCGGTAACGTTATGTAAGTTTCACAATACAATTAATTAGTTTAGCCAATTAATAGCAGAATGTCAGAAATTTGCTTAGCGTTTTTTATTGGTAAATAATAACACACAAAAAAAAATTACTTTCTCTCTTTTTCTCTTCTTTTATTTTAGCCAATTCAAGTTGCATCTCCTTGAAACCACTCTTATAATCTTCAACTAAAAAAAGTTATTAAGGTGATTTTACTGAAAAATATAATAAGAATCAATAAAAAAGATGTTTTTTTATTATTATTTAATCAACTTACTTTCTTTTTTGTTATGTTGTTGTAAAGTTTTTATTTCCTTCTTTAAGTTTTTAATTGTTTCATTCTGTTCAGTAACTAAAGTCAAACACAATAACTTACATTAATCAATAAAAAAAACATAAATAAACAACTGTTTTAAACTACATATCTTATAATATTAGTATTACGAAATAAAATGCACTAACAATATCGAACGTTTTTGTGATATTATGTACCTGGAAAGTATTAAGCTTTAAATTGGTAAAATGTGTTAATAAACAGTGATTGTCACACAAAACAATTGCTTACTTTTTCTTTCCAGACTTGTCTGGAGCAACCTGTCTTCCTCCAAAGCGTCAATTTCCATATCATGGGCATGTAATTGTATACTATCTCCAGCCATCTTATATTTATATCTTATATATCTATATACCTACAAACAAAATGTCAAAAATCATCATGTGAATTGTTATAAGTCAATTAAATATTATAAAACTCCATTAATTTAAATTTTAGTTTTAAAAATCATTTGGTGAAGACCGTAAACGACAGAATAACGACCTGCTGCCAATTGCCAAATAAATTAAGTAAGTTCAATAAGAACCCCTACCTAAATAAGCGTTGCTAAAAAAATTTTATAACACTAAGAACCTTATTATTAGCTTAAAAAGTGGGAACATTACGTAAGAAAATTAGTCTTTTTGAAAAAAATCGCTGCTTACTGTTTAAAAGCGTGTTATATATCATTCTAATTTTTAGTTGAAAATTTGTTATGAAAAAAATCTAATAATTATTTCTCATTACCAAGGCCTACCGAATAATGCGGCAAGATATTGGTCTAAAATTTAAACCGAACAACAGGCAGTTATTTATCGTTCACGGTAAAATTGCCTTGACTTTTAGTTCATAGAATTTACTTTAATGTGAATAAAAATTAGGAGATTTCGCAAGTTTTTTCTTAAAAACGAAATTCCTTCACTATTCTATTCCAAAATAAAAATATTACATTTTCCTAAAAGGTCTAATTTTATGAAATTGTTCATTGATACACAAATTATTCTGCTCTCTCTAACAGCAGCTATTAACCCAAAAGTACCATTGTGAGTTTGCAAGTTGTTTTAAAAATGAATGGACAAAAACTCAAAAAATTTTCACATAAAAGTAAGTTCCATTTAACGAAGTGCACCACGAGAAGGTAAGCCATAGGTCTTTGCACTTCACCTAAAAAGACATAAAGCTAAGTCTTTATGATTCTACCCTTTTTAGGCTTGCACACACATTAAAGTTATCAAGATCTTCACATTGCACTTGCCTAGACAGTCATTTACACATGCTTTCCAACTACCACAGCCAAATGAAGGCTATAATAAGTGGTCTCACATATGAAACAAACTGTTTGCATATTACAGTACATGTGCTTGATAACAGTTGGTGGAGATTGAAAAGCAGTTTAGAACAGATTATTAAAGTGAAATGTTATTGGATAATTTTGGAAAAAACTTATACATTTTTTTTTGAACTTATAACAGGTTGAATCATAATGTGAAATCTTATTATTTTTAAAATTATTTCAAAATCCACCTGTGTGTGCAATTTTAAGAGATTTCTGCATTGAAATGATATTTTTTATGTTGTGGAGAAAAAAAGTTATTTAAAATCTAGGAACTTTTTAAGTAAGTAAGTTTTTAAAATGTAATAATGAGTTTTAAATAAATTCTGTCAAAATAAATCATGAAGCAAAGTATATTAAGAAGAAAATTTAACTATATAACCTATATACAAAAAAATAATTTTCAATACAGGAATCCCTTTTCATTAAATGTCATCCACAGAATTCTTCTTGCAAGAATCATCTCATCCTGCACAGGAATCATCTCATCCTGTCTTGTACTGTGAAATAACATGATACTTTATTCAGAAAAGAAACAATGTAAAATAAATTCTGTGCACAGTATTTTTTATGAATTGGTATATATATAAAATTTTACATAAAATGAAGTAAATGTTTTTTATTTGTCACTCCAACTGAATTGAATTGGTTGATTAATTTTCAATTATTTTTTCAATTATTAAATTCTTTTCCAAATAAAGTATCAAAAAGGCACAAAGATATGAATATATCATATAATTCTAACTGGATATGCAAACAATTATGACAACACTTGACTGTAAACAATGTTTGGTGTATAGCATTTATGCTGAACATACCCTTGTGCTTCTGTTTGATGAATCTTTACCTTAACATCTTCAAAGGAACGTGCACGTGAAAATGCAACATATAATTGTCCATGAGAAAAGCATGGCCTGTGAAGATAAATTCCAACTTTATTAAATGTTTGTCCCTGAGATTTATTAATTGTCATAGCATAGGCCAAACGTATGGGAAACTGACGTCTTCGTAACTGAAAAGGAAGACCAGTGTCAGAAGGCGCCAATTGAATTCTAGGTATTAGCACTCTTTTACCAGTAGCAACACCAGTAATGATTTCAGCATCATTTACATGTTGCCTTAACTGTTATACTATTAATCTAGTGCCATTACATAATCCATGTTTTAAATCTAGATTTCGAAGAAGCATTATTACTGCACCCAGTTTTAGTTGCAAGTTGTGTGGTGGCATACCAGAAGGTGTAATTGAATTAAGAAACTCGACTGGATAAAGTGCAATTTCTTCAGGATCGTCTGAAACTACAGAGTCAGCACTGTTATATGTTACTATTTCCCCTGGAATTTTATTTAATATCTTGTTATTAATATCAAGGGCAACATCATTTGTAGGGGTCAGAATAATCCTACTGGCAAAATCTGCCAAGTTACCATCTCAAAACACTGCATCAACATGTGATTGATCATTCTGCTCACGGATAATGCAAGTTTCTGGTATTTCAATGCTATTCGTAAATGGCGCTGTTGGTTTTGTAGGTAAAATACCATCACCAAGTTGTAAAAGCCAGTTTGCAAAAATCTGCTGATTCTGTCCAGCTCTCATATTGTGTGTAAGCTTAAATACCTGAACAGTTGGCCAAATATAGGAGCTTTTAAGACATGTTTCTACAATTTCAGCAGGTCTGGCTCTCTTTACTACTGGCAAAATTTGTCGAAAGTCCCCTCCTAAAAGAATGACTTTTCCTCCAAATAAGTTGTCAACATTAGAAATATCCCTAAACATGGTCTCGATAGCTTGAAGGGCATGCTTAGGGATCATTAATGCTTCATCAAAAATGTATAAGTCTTGTTGCATCAGGAATGTGGCATGATTACTGGTAGGAGGAACATTGCAAGTACTTGTCTCCACAATCGGCACAGGCAATCTAAAAAGACTGTGAACAGTCCTCCCTCCATCTAAAAGTGTTGCCGCAATGCCGGTCCAAGCAGATGTACCAACTTTCATTCCTCTGCGCTTTAATTCTTTTATGATGTAATTATAAGTGTAAGTTTTGCCTGTTCCACCAGGACCATCGATAAGAAATAAACTGTTATTTTGAGGAGAGTTATTATGGACATTCATAACAGCCCTAATGATTGTATCAGCTGCTTCTAATTGTTCAGGATTTAATGTGGAACGGATATTATCAACTTCTTGACCAAGATAAACTAAATCAGCTGGAGGTTCTACTGGTGCTTCTTCTGTTTCAGGAAGACCAAAGTCTGAAAGTCTTTTCCCTGCAGGCAACTGGAAGCACGTGATTTACGTGAAAGGCCTTTATTGGGCGGCAGAAGGCCATATTACAGCCTTTAGAGGCCTGTACAAGTAGTAAAACCTAGTGCAGCCTGTTCAGCCTGATAATCTTGCATAGTACGAAGAAAGTTTTCTATCATACTATTTCTATGGGTAAGCCATAACGTCAAAGGATCATTGACCTCACAATGACTTAAAATAAATGAGAATGTCTGTCGAAGCTGCCAAGGTGTACCTATGGTGGCAACTTGTAAAAGAGTGCCATTCCATTCATTATCATCTTGAAGAAGTCCCCTAGCTAAACATGTTTCACGAAAGGTTGGGAATTACTCTCCATTAAATGTTCTTAATGACTCAAAGGAGGTAGCTCCTGGAACATGAAGAAGTAATATTCTTAAATAAAATCTCTCACCCTCACTGGGTTGGGCAGAATATAATCTACTGACAATTTTTTCACCACCTCGTTGCCTTGTACACCAAGCATGTTCTTTAACACAAAATGATATGGTATATTGGCATATAGATGCTCCCGAGCAGCAACATTGCGCTGATTTAATTTAAACCAAGCTGTTAGGTGGGTATCATGTTCATCTGCCCTCTCAAGTGCTGCTGCTTCATTACCAGGTCTAAAATACACTTGTTGTTGTTCAGGAAGGTGCATTGATAATCGAAAAATAGTATGTGACTGCTTATGCAGCTCAAAAGAAAATAGACGCCAGGCAGCTTCGGGAGCTGAAACATACCTAGCATCTAAAAATGTTTTGACTTCATCATGGTCAAGTTTCTCTTGTATTTGTATATTTGCACAGTCATGACCTTTATAAATATACTTATAGAGGTACTTAACAGATTTTATAGAAACACAGGCCTCAACGTTAATATGTGCGTGATATTTTTCTGTCAAGTAGGGATTGTATGGAACAATCCACCTATTATCAAGTTCCATGTTACGAATTTGAAATGTTCTACCATTATTCCTTCTTCGATACAGTGGATATCCATTAGCATTTAAAATTGTGGAATTAGAAAATTATTTTGGAAAGTTTTTAGAACAATTGCCCTCTTTCATACAAGATGAGTTAGGATTAAGATACCCACATGGACCATGAACCATAGTAGACTTAACAATTTCATAAAGATTTTGATCAGCTGGATCTGGTATTTCAGCACAAATAGAAATGTCAATATCATCAGCTGTACGTAATTTATGCTCATTACATAAATTAATAAGCATATGGCAGTGAGGAAGTCCTCGCTTTTGAAATTCTATTACATGAACATATGCCACTGTACGTCCTAAAACATGATTCTTATAAATATCTTCAACCAACTGATTTAATTTTAATTTAAAAACCCTAGAGACCAAGTCAGGGCGATCACATGCATAAAGACCAGGCAGTAGGTTTTCAGTTATTTCAGGCCATTTGGGGTTGCATGTAAAAGTCAAAAAGAGGTCTGGTTTTCCAAATTTAGAAACAATGGCCATAGCATCTAAATAATTCTGATGCATATTCCTAGGGGAACCAGAAAAAGTTGATGGTAAAATAATCATCCTACCAGGCTGAAGGTTGCGATGCTCAGCTTCTGCATGTAAATGGTCCATAAGACCAACATAAGAGGCTGCCCTTAACCGTGTTTGGTTTCGACGAATATAATCAAATCGCTCTCCTTCAACCCTACAATAACAGTCCACTATGTACTGCTGAAAAAGTTTACGGCCATAGTGTAGAGAACTAAAATATTGTCTTATTGCAATACGATATGCACAAAACTGCAACCTTGTAACGCGTTGCCGGGTGGCAGTTTGTCGTTCCAGAACATGATTAATAGAATTATGCCAACCTGCATCTCCTCTAGGGAAAAACATTGGGTAAATCATAGGATCTAGGTTAGCAGACATGGTAGATATATTGACTAATGCATGATCCCTTGGATAGATTACTATGTCCCTTTGAGCAGGGGGAGCACCATCTTCCCCAATGAAAATAGCAGCCACTTCTTCATGAGAAGGAGTATTGTACCGCCGTCTATCTGGCCCAGCTTTCATCATCATTTTCACAATAGATGGTGTCCTATTTTCTTGTATAGCCCTTGTGTTTTCCTCTTGTTCTACCTGTGCCATATTTTTGTATGCAGCAATGAAAGGTGACTCTCTGTCCATGACCTGCTGAAGAATATGCATTACATCTTGACGACATTGAGCATTTGCTGGATTATCCATTCTCGCATTAAATGCTTCACCCGCCTCTATTATATATAACTGACTGTAAGAGGGACGTACATTAGCTGCTGGATGCAAGCAGCCAGCCCGATGATAAAGTTGTCCACACAGTCTAAAACATGGTGGACCATTCCCCGGAGGTGGTCTTAAGTCTGCACCAAATGAACCAAATGAAAAGGCATTATTGTAAATTCTTATGTCCTTTTGGAAATGTTTTGCAGCAGGAGTACCCCCAGTTAACAATTCCCTAAGTTCTAAAGGATGGGGTGAAAGAGGTTCTAGTCGAACTTTCCCAGATTGACAACACTTAAAATGGTTTTCCCCCACAAATTTCAGTGCCTGACAGTATGGACACAACTTATCCATTGCTCCTAAATTAAATGCATGAACAGGCCTAATGTGACACTGCCGCGCAATATTAACTTGTCCTCTGCCATTTGCTCTGATAGCGGCACGGGCTTCTCGCATATAGGCAGCATGTTGTTGCTGCCTAACATTGCGAACAATGTTGTCCTCTTCAGCTCTAATTGCAACAGCATGCCTAGCATATGCTCTTTTTTGAGCATCCGCTACATCAATATCATCTGCTAGTCTAGCAATAACAGGTGCAGGGGGGCGTTCATCATCCGCAACAACAACATTTTGTTGCAATGGCCTGTTCCTTTCAATGGGATCAGTTGTGTTAGGTTGCTGCATAAAAAATCTCCCAAAAGCATTAACAACACTTGTAAATCCAGATGACATTTTTTCTGAACTCGTATAATAAAGCAAAAAATAATAATCTTAATAATCTAAATAATAATAAAAAAAAACAAAAAAAACAAAAACAAATAGCTGACAATGTCGCATCTGGCGCTCCAGGCAGTGAGCTTTCACCAGGAGATAGGCTATAGCTAGCTAAACTAAAACAAAGTAAAATAAAATCAACAAATAATGGAACAAACCAAATTAACCTACAAATATACTTCTCTGGCTAAACTGTTTCTCCAATCAGATCAAAAATGAAAGCAAAACAGGTCTTCTCGTTCCCGTTGCGCCTTACAGATCTGTTTGTTTATATTTGCGTTGCCCGGGTACGGTCTTTTACAATATAAACCAATAAGCTTCTTTGTTTAAGCCGTCTTGGCCAATAGAACGCTTTGTTTATTTTCTTGCTCGACCGCAGCTTAATGATGACGAAAACTATAATGCGACGTGTTACGGGTGTAAAAAGGCATTATTATAGCATTGCTATTGGGTTATTTTAAGAACTAAATAAACCCCTTTCTCCCCCAATTTCTCGTATAAAGATACCAAAGTATCACCCTGCATTATTCCATTTTCTAACTGCTGACACAAAATGTTAAAAAATATAACCAGGCGCTTAAAAAACCAATGCTCAAAAGTGTCCCACGGATTTAATGGTTTACAACATCATTATGGAATAAGCAAGATATTTCATTGCTTATAATGTCATTCAAAAAATATTGGATCTGTCCACAAAATTTGCAAGAGCTATAGCTTGCAACACAGATAATATTTCATACTTAAATGTCATCCTTTCAAAAATTTAATGTTAAAAAAAACAGTAAAAACATGAAATAGAAATTATTTAAAATTCAATAATTATGACCTTTCCAAAAAATTTTCCTTAAAAAGGTCTGACAGCAGTAAAACCGTCAATCCCAATCGACAAAATTTAGGCATTTTGCATGCACACATAATGTTCTTAGCATTAAAATCTCACACAAAATGTCAAATGAACACACTTTATAATATATAATTTAATGTATAGGAAATTTTTCAGTACGTTGCACACTGTCATATGCCATGAGAACTTTACAATAAGAATCCACGGTATTTCTCATTTAATTCATGTAACAGATATTTATACGTCTATCAAAAAATAAATGATACAGCAGTGTGAATCCTACATTATTATATAAATGACCAAAAAAATAAAAGGTGCCCAACAACTGCAGTATATACGTGACATTTAAAATCTAAATCTAATAAAATTACTTCTCTGACCCACTGACAAATGTGAAAATTATTTGGAAAGAAGTTTACCAAAGCATTAACAAAATACATCTCAAAATTTGAATCTCTCAAAATGTCACATACAAAAAAAGCTGATCAAAGTTACACACAAATCTCTCTCAATGTATATGTAAAAACCAGTTAGTTTATTGCAAACCCTGTCAACAATCAATCTAACAGTTCATTTTATGTCAATTTTTGCAACAAAATTTGCAACACAAAATACAAATTCTAAATAATCTATATATATATTAAATTCTCTTATTTTGGTCAATTGCATATCCACAGTCTCCCACAAAAATTTAATCAAAATGTAAAGGATGAGAGGTTGACAACAAAATCCAAATTTGCAAAATTGTAATTATAGGGGATAAAACAATATTTTAATCCAAAATGCCAAAGAAAAACAGTTTGCAACGAAAATAAGTTATTTTGATGGTATTGCATACAATCTTTTCCCACAAAAGCTTCACAAAGTTTAAAAAAAGAATGGATGCAGGGAGTACTTCTGATTCAACAAAAATTAGTTTTTTTGACGTTTTGCATGTTGTCCTTAACTATTAAATCTTACACAAAATGTCAAAAACCTACGATTTGGAACGCATCAAATTTAAATCACGAAGGATCAGTCATTTCGGTATATTGCACAGAGTTTCTCATTTAAATGTATAAAAACACGAATGCCTTGCAAGATTTAAAGTAAAATTATACAAAAATTTTCTTCCGGTATATATATTGCATAATCCTTTTGCCACAAAAGTTAACAAAAAACTTCAAAAAACACACACAACAGTTTGTATAGATTACATACAGTATATATATATATATGAACGAACACAAATACGGTTTTATCAGTTATTCCAGAAGCATATACGTAAACACAATTTAATAAGGGAATAATAAGGGAATAACCAACAAATCAGTAAGAATGACAAAAGTTATTAATACGTAATATTTTTATAATATATTAATTCGTTGTTGTTGGAAAAGGAAAAGTTTTTGATAGGAACGTTGGTGACGCAGCATTGCGGTTCTAAACGGAACCCACGATTGGAAGCGAAAAAAACGTACGGACAAAGAGAAACCATCCTCTTAATAAGTGAACGCTGTAGAAACCATCTAGTTGGTGATAATATATTTTATTGTTTTTAATTACTTTCCTTTTTATGTTACCAAGGCAACGTTTTTAATAGTATATATTCTAGTTTTTACCAAATTGTAAGTATTCGTTTGACAAAGTTGGTTGATATACCAACGAAATATTACGTATTAATAACTTTTGTTCATTCTTACTGATTTGTTAAGAGTCCTTAGCTATTCTTTAAATATCTTCTAATATAAGCTTAAAAGGTCCAAACAATCCACAACAACACACAGCAACATATATAAAACTCACAGGTTATTTAAATATAACTGGAGCTAGGCATCAAAATCATGGGTACATATATATAAATTCCTAGGTAGCTAGGCTGGTGGTGGTTGGCTTTATGATGCTAGCTATAAAATATGTCTGACATCAATAATATCATCCAAACTGAAAAAAAAAACATGAAAAAACCTTACAGAACCTTGCTATGATTAATTTATAAAACCATGCTCTTCTTCAAATGTTTTTTTAAAGATTTATTTTGAATGAAAGAGTATATAGAGAATAGTAAAAAAGAACAGCCATATTTTTCGTAAACACAAAATTCAAAATTTCCGTTTATGCTACGAACAGTCCGTATGCTTTGTGAATATCTAATACCGTTTCATATGTAGCGATACCTATATATATATATATGCTCATATAGATTTTTTGGCATAAGGGTATATATATTTATATCGTTATTAGCAGCGGGTTATATATTTTCACCTTATGTGCGATTTCTATGAAGTACATCCCTAACTTTTTTAGTTAAATTTTAGCGTACGGCCACGTCATAAGAAAGTGACCCGTGATTTCCGTGTCGTGGACTTACAGTTTTACTCACGCAAGGGAATTAATATATAAGATACACAAAATATATTAGGGACCCACATTGTTTCCCTTTCTTATTTTTTTGCTGTAATTGTAGATGTTGGAAGTGAAGAAAATATATATCCTCTACCATTCTTTTATTAATTGATTGTCGGAAGAAACAACTCCAGCGACGATCTGGTGACTCCGCTCTCTACATAACTTTGCGAAAATGCAGGTTAACAAGATGGACATTCCCCGAGTTGAGCAAAAAAGGAATCAGCTAAAACGGCCTAACCCAAGATGAGATACACTGGAATTATTTCCAAAGTCTATTTTACTAATGATCCAATACGGATGTTATACGCTAGATCTGTTTGTTTGTTCGGTACACACGCTAGTCTCTACACTAAATAATAAAAAAGCAGTTATGCTCGTTTTTTATATGTTTCGATCTAAAAACTCTTAATAACATAACAAAGGCAAAACTCAGGACTTCATTGGCGATAAATTTGTGACCTAACCAACAATGTTGTTGTCTATAATAAAGTGCAACCTTGTGTTTTCAATTATATTTGATTGATGTCAACACTGGGGTGAAAGAATCGTCTCAAATGACAAATTTCAAGATGATTGTATCGTCATAATGAAGATACAAAACCATTTGCAACACTGGTGTAACTTTAAAGATAGAATATTATAGAATAAAAGAATAGAAGTCTGCAGAATGAATTTCAAAAATGAATCTAATTTAGCTAGCTATTAGTTCCTTAAATGAGGCAATCAAAATGTTTCAAGCTCCAAAATGATATGAAATCAATGTAAAACCATAGTTGAAGGACTAAATACATACATGAAAATCCCAAACAAGTAACCAGTAACCAGTGTATAACAACCAAAACATGCACGGTAAGACTCTAAATGGCAGAAAAAATCCGTCAAACCTGTGTACGGAAAGTAAAATAGAGCCTTTTGCGTAAAAATGAATAAACGGCGCGCCATCACACAACTTTTCGTTCCTGAAGTTGCGTTTCAAGCATTAGCCAGCTAAGGTGTGAGTCAATAACTTGAACAGGAATTGTAATATGAAATAGCTTTATCTTAAACTAAATTTGACTACACTATAATAAATACAACGTTATGAGCACTACATCTTAAGACATTCTTTTTAAAATCAATGTAGACCTGCTTTATAAATAAAAAGTTTACCGCCTCCGCCAGTTTTCCATGCAATCTCGCACTTGAATTGGCTCCGCGTAAAAGATTACCAATGTGTTCATTTTTTTTCCGGAGACGAAGAAAGGCTAAACCAAACACACATTCATGCGGGTTGTGTGAACAAATGTTAAGAAGATTTCGCAAATGAATTTTTTGTTTGTTCTAAATATGCATTCGGAATTAACCATTTACATTTTTAATTTACATTTTTGTCTGAAGTTGGATGTGCATATTTTGTGCTGAAATTGTTCTTATTATGTTTTCAACTGTAACTTTAACTTAAACTTTTTAAAACATTATTTACAAGCGGAGCTCTTCGTTAACTCCAAATAGGCCTTAACCCTATTCCAACTGGGCTTTTAAGGGCTCTCAATCGCTGGGGGGACCATTTGGTCCCCCCTATGTATCTTCTGATTGAGAAAGGCTAATTACTTCAAATTTGGTAGGGAGTTAGTATTTGATAAATAAATTCAATTTGATTAAAAAAATCATGATGACGTCATTAATTGTAAGATGACGTCATCAAAACCCCTCAAATTGTACTCTTGGACTTAGTCAAATGACGGAATTGATTTCATTAGCTACGGCTCTATTTTTTTTAGTTTCGTTATTTGTTGTTTAAACAATTCAAATAAATATTTATTTTGGCGATGTCACGCATATTACGACGTCATCGTCATCGATAAAAAGGACGAAATTTCCCTTACAGAAAATCAACATACGTTCATAAAAAGATAATTATTTGACTTCGCTAACAGTAAAAACTAAGTAGATATATAAAATCTCTGTAAAATTTGCAAAACAATGATATATAATAGTATATATTTCATTTTTTATCAACTTATTGTCTTTTTTCCATGATAACAGATGACAATGGATTAGTGACATGAAAATGTACCCAAAATGAGAAAATGTCATATTTGAGTATGTTTTTCTATTCTATATTTTAAAACAATAGTAAAAGTATTGAAATTGATTTATTTCAGCCAAATTAAAAATATATATACTTTTTGGATTTTGACAACCTCAATAAATTAAATGAATGCTAAAGGTGAGCATAATTTTTCCCAAAAAAAATTACGGCAAAATATTGCTAAATAAATTTTAGAAAAAGTCAGAAAATTTCAGGGCCATATCATAATCCTATAAAAAGCTATGCAACAAAAACTGTTGGAATAGGGTTAAAAATGCGCGATTTACTGCTAAATATTAGAATTTTAAGAGAAAGCGGCGTAACACTATTTCTGATAAACTATAGTATATGAAAAAACAAAAAGGTGTAGCTTATACTAGTTCCGTGCCTAGAAGTGTATATTTTCCGGGACCGTGATACTGGTACTGCAAGTAGGAAGACGCACGTTATAAAAAGGATTGGCGAACCCGAAGGTTTTTTCCACTCGCCACCGACACTAATAAAGTTTAATAAACTTTCTATTGTCTTTTAGTTTATTTACATTTTTACAGTGTTTAGCCTCGTTTTGACGTTCTGAAAAAATCCAAAAAAAATAATTTCCAAAATGGCGTATTAACGTATGATGACCTTCCAAATGCCTAGAAAAATGTATTAAGAAATAAATCGGGCATAACACAAAAAACGGGTGAATAAACTCCAAAACAATGAAAAATCTGTCTCTTTATTGTGATAACTACGAGTCAATACACACAAAATAATTGAACAAGAAAAAGTTGAAGATCAAAATAGCAATGAAACACAAATTACTAATAAATGGTAGTGTGAGAAAATACTACTACTAAATAAACATTTTTTACAGATTATTCCTTAACGTGCGTCGTTTGGTGCCCAATGAAGCGTAAACACACTTTGCCGTATGCTCTCAAAGGCAAACAAATACTTCTGCACTTTAAAAATGCAACTATGAGTAAAACGAATTCTATTAGTAAATTTATCTCAAGGCCTATACTGTAACGTATTTAGATGAATAGATGTTAAAGTATCGAGGGATATACGCTGTCCATTATAATTTCTAACTGCAGTTAGCACTCTGGGCTTACTCATCTAATGCCATGTCCCCTCCTTGAAATAATGGATATATATACTCTAATTGGGTCTGTGTATTATAATATAGAAGTTTGTTTATTCAAGACAAAAATGACCAAATTACCCCCGGTATTTTAGTAAAAAAGAACGGGTTGCGTTAAATGTAATCATGACCCAGCATAATAATTTTGCACGACGTTTAAGCCATTCGTTTATATAACCAATGGCAGGTTTGGCTTTTAAGAACATACGACACCGATCTTTTTACGCTTCATTGCGCAAAAAACGATACATCAAAAAATATTTTACATGCAAAAATTTCGCATTGAAGATAAATGGTAGTAAGTTACATATCGTGGCTGAGATAAAAGGTAGCAAACACCAAAGTTGATCGGAGATAGAAGAACGGCACTGCCGCCATGTTGGTAATTGCTGTTTTTATAGGGTACTTAGTTGGTGCAGTATTTTCAGAATTTTTGTTATACGCAGGTAACTAATATTTACAAACCATATAAATGAAAATTAATATTCTTTGGCATCTTCAGTAAGTCCACACCAAAATCCTTTTCTAGCCATAAACCGATGTGACTTTGAGTCATGGGACGAAAATGCATGCTCATGGTTTGTTGTTGAGGATGATCAATACGTTGGTATGAAATGGAGAATTGCAACAATTGAGAATAAGAGATTCGGCAGAGGACCTGAGTTTGATGCCAAATGTAATTCCTGTGATGATGCCCATGGAGATATTTACATCCACTGTTACTATTTACACATTGAAGGTGCTAAATGGAAAAATGAAACGAAAGATAAATTCAGAGCTACAAATTTCCGTTCACCAATGCTTAAACCAGTAAAAAACGCTTGTTTTATATTTTATTACTGGAGCAATCTAGAAAATAAGAAAGATGAAGTTATTCTATATCAATCAGTGCCTGGGAATAGAACAGTGAAAACGCTATTGCATGTTCAGGGTCACACGAACAAATATTGGAAAGTGGGTCTAATTGACATTAGTAGCAACGAAAAATTTCAGGTCAGTCTATATTTCGCTTCTTTTTTTTCAAGTCAGAGTAAGAAAATATAGCAGATGCTTTTTGATATTAACATAAGGGGTTCAGAATTTTTCACTTCTAACAAAAACGTTACAAACATACAAATAAATAATTTTATGTCAACTTTTTTTTAGTAATGTGCTTAAAAATAAACATGCTTTTAGTACTAACAATATTTTTTGTTAAAAAGGCCTCGATCATCAGTCATCCCTTTGTTGCGAAAGTAACAAAATCTAAAATCTGTAGTAGTAAAGCTGGATTTCCATCAGTGCGAATTCTCTTATCGCTCTGGCTTTTTTGACCCATTGATCTTTTTTCGCACTAGTGGAAATTGCAGAGCGACACTTTTTTTGCTCTTATCGCCCAATTTCAGCGCGATAGTCAGAGCGACAATTATCAAAAAGTTTTGATATTTATCGCTCTGAGTTTTCGCCCAAAAGTGCAACTTCAAAGAAATACCGAATGTCCATTTAAAAACATGGAATAGATTCTATTGAAATTTAACTTCAGCACATGCTTACACGTGTTGAGTACAAGAAATAGTTTCATATGTGTTGTGAACCGAGCAGTGTTGTAAAAAAAGTTTTTATAAAATGGGAAAAACAAATAGGTGCGACTTAAGGGAAGATGAATGTTTAGCAGAGGCTGTTCGAAATTTTTCATGTCTGTACGACAAAAGTTGCAAAGAGTATCGAGAAAAAGATCGAGTGGCAAATGCTTGGAAGAATGTTGAGGAGGAGTTAGGATGTGAAAAGGGTAAAGTTTATCCTTGTTTGTCAGTTCAATGCGCTACATTTTTGCGCTGTTAAAACTTGAGCGTATTCAGCTTGCTCTATTACTTATTTGGAAAAAAAATGTTTTTAAATTCAACTGTTTTAAGGTGAAGCTATTCGAAGATGGGACAACTTGAAAAAAAGATACAGCAAGAAAAAGAATAACCTATAAAAGAAATCTGCATCGGGATCAGGTTTGGCTAACGTTGAATCATGTGTCAAAGATTTGAAAGAATACTCTTTTTTATCTTGGCTTGATAAGCATTATCAAATGAGAGACACAAAATCAAATATAGCGGCTCCGGAGGATGAGGAGGATATTGATTCTTATTCGGAGGCAGCGGTTGAAGATTATTTAAATAACGAGAATGACCCTGCTGCAAAACCACCAAGTTTGGCCAAGATGACAACTATTGATCCACCATCTGTTACTTCAACAAAGAGGAGCGGGCGTAAGAGTACGAAAGAAGAAACAGAAACGTTTGCTTTGAAGAGCATCGGCGAGCAACTCAACGTGGTAGTGCTAAAAAGGACGCAGATGGCCTGTTTGGGGAAATGGTTGCTGAAGAATTAAGACAAGTATCTGGGCGAAGCAAGATTATGCTAAAACACAAAATTCAAACCGCAATCTATGAATGTCAAATGGAGGCTTGGAATGGGTCGCAGCCTAAACGACAGCTACACATGATGTCCCCACCCTCAACTCCTAGTTTTGGTAATTCTCTCCATTTCAACGCCTATGGAAGCCCCGTATACCAGCAACAGCAGCCATTGCATGAAGATAAAACCCATCATAAAGGGTATTACACAAATTTGTTGAATGAAAAACAATAGTTTTTTTTTTGCATAAAACAAAACTGTAAATACAACATTGTAAAAGGTCTTTTCAAAATATTTATGTACGCCTTACATGTCGGTACTGCCATTCAACAGCACCTTCTTCACTATTCACAAAACCTTGATTGCTTCCCGCATTTCTGTAGCACTTCTTTCTGGCCGGGAGCCCCGTACATTACATAAGTCATAAAGACATCCTTCGTTCTGTCCCACCTGTCTTCTCCATTCCCCAGGCGTAATCTCCCCATTCGTGTCTGTGCTATCGACAAAACCGTTTGGACAATACATTGCGGCTTCAGTTTGGCGTAAGTAATTGTGTAAAGCAATTGCTCCGAGCGTAAAATTTTCAACATTTTTTACCGATGCTTTTATTAATAATATTAATAATAAGCCGAACGCGTTTTCAATAACACGCCTGGCACGATAGAGGCGATAGTTATATACTCTCTCAGGCTCGTTCAGCTTGCCAGGATATGGGCGCATCATATTTTTCTTTAAGGGGAAAGCTTCATCTCCAACTAGAAAATAAGGTAATGGGTCAAATTTACATCCAGCTAGTGACGTAGGTGGTGGGATTTGAAGGGATTGATTTTCCAGTTGCATTCCAATTTGACTCTTTGATAAGACACCACAGTCGTTGTTACTTCCATATTGTCCTACATCTACGAGAATAAAGTTGTACTTAGCATCACAGACTGCTAACAGTATGATGCTGTAGAACCCCTTGTAATTGTAATAGAGCGATCCTGAATTGGGAGGGTTTTCCATGGCAATATGTTTCCCATCGATTGCCCCTATACAATGTGTGAAATTCCACGTGTCTTCGAATTCATTTGCGATTCTTAACCACTCTCCTTTGGACATAGGGGGTCTTACATATTCGCTTAGGTTCTCCCAAATTGCTGCAGCTGTTTCAGACAGAATTCGTGAAATAGCACTCGCGCTAATGCGAAAGTTGAATGATAGAGATTGTTGAGAATCTCCTGAGGCTAGTAACGTAAAGTAAGAGCCAAGCGTTCAGCTGCAGGAATTGAATTTCGAAAATTTGTGTCTCTTTTTTGGATTGATGGACCTACCAGAGACAATAAATGTTCGAATCTATCAGGAGACATTCGAAGAAATCTATGAAATAAAATATTAAAGAAAGTTTCAAAGAAAGAAATAATAGAAATGCTCTCCATAACTATCAAAAGGAAGCAAACTTGGAACTAAAATTTACTAGATACCTAAAGTAAAATTCTCTATCGTGCAATTTCATTTCTTGAAGCAGTTGATTATACACTCCTTTCAATTCTCTTTCTCTATAAATTTGACGAACCCAAGAAAATGGCGATTTTCTTCGTCTCTTTTTCCTTATACTTCTAATGACTATTAAGGCAGCTACAGCTTCTTCTTCTTCTGAACTGTCTGCCATCTTGAAATGTGTGTGTTCACATAATGTATTGGCATGCTATCGCACTGAAACTCATTTGCAGCGTAGAACTCCTGTCGCACTAAAATTTTGTGTAATTTTAGAGCGATAGAAAGATTCGCACTGGTGGAAATCCGCCTTTAAGGGCACAGTACGGAGAGAAAGATCGGAAATATTTTGAAGTTTATTGATGTTCTTGCTGAGATATTACACAAGCCTTTGGACAGAACTAAAAAAAGTAAAAAATACGGTGATATTTTTAAAGAGGAAGTACGAACATATTTAATCATATAAACCTTGGACAATTATTGTTCCATTTTAGTCATAGTTAGTGATGTTCTTTGTTGTTTCTCGTAAAGTTATCGCAAGATAATATATCTCATTGTGCTATTTGATCCATTATAAAATTTGTTTATTTTGGATAATCTTGCTGGAAAGAATACGAAAGGGAAAACAACTTCATGTCTGTATGCTTTAAATGTATTGAATTTTTTATTGTTCTTTATTTAAAAAAAATCAGGGAGCGAGGTGCTCCACCGAGTCTTTTCCCCAAAAACTGATTAAATTCAAAATTCTCCTTTACTGGGGGTTTGCTTTTTCTATGAAAATATTGCTCTAAAATATTGCTATCGAGTTAAATTTGTATGGAAAACATACTGAATATGCGTAATATCGTAAGCCTTGTATACAAAAAGTATAACAAAATGTTCAAACATGTCCCTACAGCTGGAATAATAAACTTCTTCTACAAAATTGGGTATATTTGACTGATCAGATAAAAAAGTACCGATAAAAGGGGGACGGCCAAAATATGTGGAATGCTTGATCAATACTTATTCTAACTGAGAATACAAATTTTGATTCCAAAAAGTCGTTTTAAAACGAGATTTTTTGTTTAAAAAAGGGTATAATACGTGCTGTGTTTGGTAATTATACGTTTGTAAAAGCATAATTATATATCACGATGAGATTGCCAATTCGGTATATTTACTTACAACTACACAAGAATAGAGTTTCAAATGTAAAATAGGTGTTTAGAGAGTATTTATGTGTTTCAAGAAAATGCATTCGGGAATATTAAATAAACTCGTCGGTGACCAGTGGATAAACCACAGGTTTGCCCGTCCTGTAGTTACTGAATTTCGTGTGTCTCACTACTGCAGACGCATACGGTTTTATAATATAGATTTAAAAAACTTGATGTTTTTTGAGGTGGTAATAGAAATAGAAATAGAAATAAATGGCCAAATTTCACTAATTTTGTTTTACCCGATTTTAGCCCACAAATTTATCTTAAAATAACGTTGCAGATAGTGTTTATGACAAATTTCGGTTTTTATTGCGCAATCCGGCATTTTTTCTAATTAAACGCAAATAAAACTGCATAGCAACCCCCATAACAACCAATTTCACATTTTTAGACAACTTTTTTGCCCCTTCGTCGATGTTTATTGCTTTGCAATTGGTAGATGATACTTTAGGGCATCCTAAGACAATATATGACAGTTCTGAATATTAAATGTGGTGTCAGATGGTGGTTTCTGACACGCAGTCAGAAAGCTGTCTAAAGGATGAACCCTTTGTGATCAATTAGACTAAAGACTATTTTGTACTTTCTAGTTCAAAATATTGCAGCCGTAGTCCTTTTGTTGATCCGCAAGGGACGATTTTCTTTTTTTGTCGTTTAACTTCGGAAAGCAGAAGAATGAAGATTCTCTAGACCAAAACACCCACACTTTACAATTATTTTTGTCTCTGCAGGTATTAGTACGGCCTATTGATGGTACCTCCCGCTTCTCACATCGAACTTCTGCCCTTCAGTTATTCTGCCGAAAAATTTCCGGTTTTGCCATGTTTTAACCCTTTTGTCAGAACACGTTTGTCCTTGGAAGACGAGTCAAGTCAATTTATTTACAAAACCGTCAAAGTTTGAAACTATGTTTCTATACAGACACCTTCCAGAACTTCGTGCAGTTTTGAATAGAATCCAAAAAGTTGTTTCTCCTTCTGTATTTCTTTCTCCAAGGACTAATTTAAGTATAAAAGACAAGTCTTATGCAACGTGTTATAAATCTGTCTGAAAATACGGGAAACCTAAACATTGTAGAAATCACTGGCTTCCACATGACAATTTTAATGACCATATGCGAACAAAAAAGTAATTGAAATAAACCGTCCTTTCATGACAAATTGTTTAGTTTAAAATTACTGAAAAATTGCTGAACTGCAGAGTAGAAAAATAACTAAACATGATACTCCCTTCTCGGTAGAAAATAAAAATATAGCATATATTGTGTGTAGATTAGCCAATAAAATGCGAGAAAAACTCAATTATATCATAAAAGGTATTTATAACATCCTAATTGACTTTTATTCTTTAAATTTGTTTGAATTTGTTTTTTTAAATCTTATTTATTAGCTCTTTCATTTTTATGCATAATGTGCGCAATGACATTTTTTTAGAAGAGTCAACCAAAGTGTCTATTTTTATCAACCAATCAGGCTCAAGAATAAAAATAAAAATCTTATAAAAAAGTGTGCATATTTAGGCGCAGACAAATCTACATGTTAATAATACACTTATTTGTATCTCTCAGGTAAAAACAGGTGGTGGTAATCACGCACGAAATCCACAAGCTAAAAAAAAACAACGCGATATATGTATATATAACGACCCGTGCGTAGTAAAACAATCAAATAATTTTAAATAATTTTTGAATAACCAATCACAGTTCTTTACGACCTTAAAATGCCAACGAAAAAATATGCAAAGATCAGAGCTACGCTGACAAATATCATTTTAGATTATAAGGGACAGTGTTGAGCTTTGAAGGTCAGTTTTTAACTTTTTTTTACTGTAAAATATTTGTAAGAAACTTTCATTTTTATTTTATCCACGTATAAAACAAACATTATGTGATAAGAAGCTAGCCTAGCCAAAATGCTTTTCTCCTATCATTTTATCCTAACCAACATTATTATTTTCTTCTTCCTTCAATATTCATTACCACAAACTTGATTTTTAATAGGGCTACGAAACGGCTGTTGGTATTTTGCCTATAGTGACTTACACAAAAGTCGGAAAGATTTATGATCACTGAGCGCAAAAAAACATCCTATATCTACTTGGACATTGAAAAGTTTTCTAATAAAGTAAACTTTAACCTTTTTGAACTAGCTAGCTAGCTAGCTATATCCTTTAAAATTTCGCATAGAAATATACTTGTTTTGTTGTACATAAAGACAGTCTACGAAACAACCATATTAATAGAGCTCTAATTACCTTCATAAGACTAGTAACAACTGTTTTAACAGATACAGCTCCTCGTTATAGAATATATTATTTCGGTTCGTCTGTTCAGTATTCATATTACTGAAGAAAATATGTTATTTCTTGAACATGATAGTTTATTAGGCGACCTATGGGAAGATCCTTCTTCCATCATCAGGCATGGACTTGTGGTTATAGAGTTCGCTTTGTAATCACAAGGTCCGTGGTTCGGTCCACAGGACGGGCATGTTTAGCCATTTCTTTGCCACAGCTACGGGTCAACCCACGCCATGTGAGGAATATTGGGTAGGTAATGCTGGTGTATACTTTATGTATACATTCCGAACACAGGACCAGCATTAATAACAGTGTTTTCAACACTGAAGTGGCTATATCCTGTATAAATATTAAAAGTAATAATAATGATAATAATTAAAATGATGTTGAGCATGTATTTATAGAATTGCAGAGGATCGAAATTTATAAAAGATTGAACAATCAGGAACAAGCTGATGGTTACAGTTAATTACGGTATTGGACCTAGATGGAATATTCCGTCGTCAAAACAAACTTTCGATTTACTGATTTTAAATATATTTACAGACCGTAGCTTATTTTACCGCCAAAAAGAATACTGAAGGATGTTTTTTTAAAAAAAGAAAAAGTAGCAAATTCATAATAAAAAAGTAATTATTCATAAACATGTTGTCTAGACGTCTATGTAGTTCTAAAGTGCGTATAATTTTTTGCACCTTGAGCTTTTGATTGGTCCGTTTATTACACGCCATTCTTCGAAATAAGCTTATTAAATTGTTTGGTAGACACTTTAACGAAGCTGCACAATTTCGGGTATGATTATAGCTAGACAGCTATGATTACCTTAAAAGTTAAGGTAGATAGATTTCAGTTGTAGTCATATAACCCGCAATAAACAAGATATAAAAACTATTCTAGATTGTCTTGTTTTACTAGTGTTTAAATGTTTTAGGTAGATGTAAAGTCTTGGTAACCTTACGCTTACCTTGAGAAACATTAATAATTGGATGACTGTCTTGGGCTGTCACCTGTATTTTTTGCTAATGGCAGAACTAGCAATCTGTAACAAGTTATTCATATTGTGTGAATATGAACTGTGTAAATTTCTTTTACATTTGTAAGGCTTGTTCCTCGATGGTTCCAAGGTAAACGTAGTATAACAATCGCCGCCATAACTGCCGATGAGGTTTCTTTGTTAGGTAAATTACAAACTTATGTGACGTTATTCTTTGGGGATACAAACAACAAATGTATTCTAAATAAACGAAACGAAGAAGTTGCAAATATAATATAATATTTGTATTATATGTCTCTTTTCTGAAATTAATTTTATTTACCACGTTTGTCGTTTAATATTTATCGCACAAAAATAATATTAGTTTAACTGTTATACATATAGTTTTAACCGTCAGCAGCAGTTAAAAAAATTTACATAACGTGTATTAGACTTTATTATAAAATTTGGTTTTCGTCGGTTAACAGCAGGTTGCATTCTGTATTTTTATCTCAGCTGAATTTGTGAGAAAGTTATTTTCAAGACATATTTTAGGCCTGAATCGCTAAAAGCGTTTCATTAGACTTTTGTACTAAAGCGTCCTACCTCGTTTTACATCAGAGGTTTTTTTCAATTGATGGACACACTTTGGAGATGTTTGGAGTTTTCTATTGACAAAAAAGTAGAGGGGTGTCGGCTTTAATACACAACGCCCCTCCCTGTCGCAGTTTTAATGCGACCAAGACAGAACTTTCTAAAATTAAACCGATTTTAAACGTTACAAGCATGCTAAGCTATTCTGAATCTAAAGATAAAAATATATATATTCATATATCACAAAAGAAGTCAGAACAAATGAGTTATTGTCGGTTTTAAACCTGAGTGGCCAAAGTCTACCTAAGCACTCTACTTTCATCAATCAAATTAAAAAAAAGCCACGCAATTTTCTATGCATTAAAAACATCGAGTTGAGGCTATTAGTATATAGCTTTAATAAACATTTTTTTCTAATATTCTTTCTATTAATAGTCATATTTTCAAATCCAGATATCTACGACAAAAAGAATGTTTATTCATTAGGGAGACTTTTTAGGTCTTCAGTATTTCTTTCGCGTCTGTCACATTGATTATATTACATATACAATTTCTTTTATAGCTTACATTTACTGGAAGATCTTATGGACGTGGTAGAAATATCCCTGATTTTGCTATTACTAACATGGATTTTTGGTACAATAAGTGCGATGCATATGAATGTAAGATTCATAATTTCAAAAGTTTATCTAACTTTAGAAAAGTAACTGAAAGACAACCTGAATTTGTTTCATCTTTTAACTTTCCTAATCAACTAAATCGTCGAATACAACATCATTTATCCTTTTTTCGATTAAAGAAAAAAAATGAAAAATGTAAATGTAACGCCTTAACAGAGAGGTAAAAGTAACAAATATACATTGAGACTACGTTTACATGTAGACGGGATGAAATTTCATCCCAGGATGAAAATCTTTTTGTTTACATCTCTATTTCATCCCAGGAAGAGTTTTCAATAATTTTATCCCAGCATTAAATTATTCAAAATTTAATTATAATAATTATTATCTCTTATAATAATACAGAAAGTATGTGTGTCTGTGACAGGCAAAGTGGATGTGTTCATTTTCATTTGATTTAGCCGAATTTTTCTTTCAAGTCGCTGAAAAAAGTATGTCCATTTTGCCAGCGGGTTTACTTTGTTTAATTCACGTGATTCAAACGAAGCAACTTGATTTGTTGAAGTAATTTTAACGGCTAACTCCCGAAAAATGGTTACCCTCGACACAAAAAACAACAACAAAAGAACGGTCCCATCGTCTGGAAAGAAGTGCTAAAGGGGACTCAGAGAAAGAAAAGTTCAAGTAAAGATGTAGAAGTAGAAAAATAAAGTTGAATACCACAAGAAGTTAGTGCGGAAGTGGAGAGTGGAGCTAGAAGTAGGAAAGTAAAGGTAGAAGTAGAAAATACATGCTATAGTCTCAAGTTGATTGGAATTCAGAAAAATTAAGAACTTTGATATATTTAGTTCTGTTTTTATGTCGCTGAAGCTACGTGTTACTTTTTTATGTAGCACACTTGAAATTGTCAAGAAGAATCGCATTCACAAAAAAAATCCTCGCTGGCGATATTTGTTTACATTTTTTTTGCATAATTAATGAACCCTGGTGTGCAACTAATGCATTTATCCTAAAATTCAAAAGGCTGCATAAAGCTGTTAGCTGGCTAGCAAACTAATTTGCTGGACAAATGGAAAACTTTGGTTTGTTGAACTCACTGTTATCATTTTTATATTACTATTGTTTCTCTTTGTAATGTGTTTTACTAAGCAAAAATAGCTAGCTATAGACCCATGTCTCCCCAATTTAAGTATATTTAACTGGGTGTCTTAGCTACTGTTAGCTGCTAACTAATGTTAGCTTTTAAGGCTCTATCCCATAGCTTATGTTGTTATTCCTCTTTTTTAGCTATCTATACCTACCTTAATAGTCAAAATTCTCTTCTTTTTTGAGCACGAATTATGATGTAAAAAGCCAGCTACAAAATCTTCCAAGACTTCTTTACCTTTTAGGATATATACTGTGACACATTTTATGCCCATATACAGTATATATAATTTTTCTTCACATTTCCTGACCACATGCAATGTGAAGGGTGGAACAAATTTTGTAGAATTAAAAGTGTGTGTATAAAGTTATTTTTCATTGTTTTGTTTCCTCATCCTGTTAAACTTCTATCTGCCTACATGTAAAAGGCCAGGGTTTTTTTCAGGAGTTTTTGAGATTCGATTGGAAATTTACGTGGGTTTATGACTTTAGGTTAAAAAGATTTATGAGAGGATTGTATGGTTGTCAGTTTAATTGTTCGTGTTGCAAAATGCTGTTTTTTTGAAAATGTGTGGAAACTTTTGTGGAAATAGACCACATGCAATAAGTATAGTGAAAGAACAAATTTTTTTTACTGTAAGCTGTTGTATAATCTGATGTCTTTATTTTTTCGCATTATAAACGATTTTTGCAGAGAACTAACTGTATGTGATGTCATGTTTGCTAGAAGAAAATTTGTTTTTGTTTTTCTTGAGAAATTTACAAAATTTTGTATGGATAAATGTTTCCTGATGATAAAAAGATTTCTTAATGTCTTGACTGAAACTGTTTTTGTTTTTTATATTTTGCAATCTAATGGGCGAGGACTGTATGTACTTAAATGACTGATTTTTTTAAATTTTGATGTGTTTCATAACGTCTTTGTGGAAGATTAATGGGTAATGGCAATATACGGCATGCTTAATGAACTTCTTTTTGTTTCTCAAAAATCGATCTGTTTTACATTTTGTGTAAACTGTTGTGAGGACGGACCGTATACAATGTTTCCAAAATAATGATCTTTGTGGATTCAAGTTTATTCTTTGCTCATTGATTTTTTGACATTTAGGTTTAAAATTGTTGGTAAAGGGCAGTATGGATCATCATACTAAAAAAGGAATAATTTTGTTTTCTTAACTGGTTGATTTTTACATTTTGTATAAATTTTTGTGGGAGGGGATGGTATGCAGATTCTAGATTTAAATTTGACTTTTTTCAAGCTATGGCTTTTTCATATTTTTGTATAAGCTGTTAAGGGAAAGATAATATCTAATATGTGCAAAGAACTTATTTTCGTTGATTTGTGCTAATTCTTGCAGGCCACCTTTTTGACATTTCGAAATAAAATACTGTGGGTTTTCAACATAATCACTTATAAGATGTATATATATGAAATGCTTTATTGCTGACATTGTTATTTTCCGTGTTGGACTGTTGGTGTTCTTACTGTCGGTGTTCTTACTGTCGGTTTTGTGAGTTTTGATGTTGCGAGTTCGACATTATTGTAACTTTTTATCAACTAGATTTTACACCTTGCAAGCTGCTTTTTTTTTATATTGTGTAAGATTTTTGTGTGGCATTTAATGTGATTTGACATTTGAAATTTTGTGTAAGATTTTAAGAACATATTCTTGTATATGCAATGCTGACGTCACCAAAACTTCTGAAGCAGCCTTATCGACTATATGTCCCTATAGATTATTTCGATCTGCGTTTCAACCTACACAATACAGGCAACGAATGAATTACATTTCGCTAACTTTCCTTTGTATCTGCAGAGCAAAAAATCTAAATAAACCTATTTTTCCTTTGTCCTTTTCCCTAAGTGGATTTTTCCACGGTCCCTATCAACTAATCTCTATAATAATACGCCAGTTCCGTGTCTCTGTAACAGGCAAAGTTGATATGCTTATTTTTCTTTGATGTAGCCCAAAAATGCATGTCGAATATGTTAAATTTTCTAACGATACGGCGCGACGTCAATAACACCACTTTAACGTCAATTTTCTATATTAAATTAATGAAGCCATTACAGTGAAGCTAAAACTTTGAGGCCAAATAACTTGGAAATGAGGTGGTGACGCCAATGATTTTTCACTGCTTAGCTAACTAAGTACCACCTAGGTCTAATTTGGTTAATTTTCCCAAACCTGGGTCCCCAAATCCGTTTCGGAATGGAGGGGAGGATGACGTCATCAAAAATCTTCAAACCCAAATATTTCTGCAACCGTTTGTGAAAAGTACATTATCCTATGAACGATGAAGGCAACGGATATACAAATTTCTGAAAAAAAAATTTTGATTTCGACGGGCAAAATTTTTAAACTCTTAAATCTCACTAACCGCTCATCAAAAGCACCTGATCATATACATTTTCTTGATCAGCAGTTTAAGCTCTACACAATTACCGACTTTCACACAGCGCGGTCTGGGCACGAATAAAGCGCTTGTAGGGACTAATTTTAGCCTGTTTTTGTTTGGCTCGATAGCCCAGTCAAGTTTCTCGGTCACTTTCTCACAAAGAATTATTTGTGTCATACGGAAAAAGGCAGAAATGTGTAACGTTCTGTTGTTGTTTTTCTAACTCTTTGCATTTTATACTAACGTTTAACTTTTAAATAACGTGTTGATTTGGTGCTGCTTGTCCTCTCTGTGGTATATTAACTTTATTAAAACGCTTAAAGTAAGAGCAACTTACAGTTATTAACTTTACAAAGTTCAAAGTTGGATGATGGTAAAAAGGGTATTTCTAGCTAGCTATGTGGCTGCAGAGACAGTGAGCATGGACTGAAGTACTTGTTAAAAGATACATGACACATCTTTTCCTTATAATCTACCTTCATGGTATCAATTAAATATAGCTAGATGGCTGAAACCACCAATGTAAAATGTATGCTTGGCTATGGCTACCCTAGAACAAGGACAACCAAACATGAATTAGAGCTAGCTAATTGTAGCGAAAGTAGAAGAAATGGATAATCCAATATCAAGCTGAATGAATCAAGATATGGATAATCATCAAAGACCATTGTCAAATTTGAACGAAAGGTTATTAAAAATGCCACACAACTGCATATGTAGGTTATATACACTGTTTTAATTACGTGAATATTTAACTTCACCGAATACATAACTTTATGGTTTAGCATCTCGTAAAATAACTTGAAAAAAATTGTGATTGAATGGAAAGTCATTGGATGAAAAGCGAATTAGTAAAAACATTCCAACATCCATATAGCTACAATAATTTTGTTATTTTGATGCAGACGAAGACGTGAAAAAAGACATATTTTCAGATAATGTATAAGGAAATGATCTACAGATTCATCGTCAATCCCATTGGGTTTAAAATTTAAATTTTAAAAGTTTTAATTTAACTTTTTCTGGCTAACTGTCTTCTTTTTGTGGGGAACCGTTTTTTGTTGATGAAGGTAATCTTTAAAAGAAGTATTTTTAACAGAAAGAAGTTTTCATGATTTTTTTTAGATTTTTTTCTTTAGTTCACAAGTTCACAACAAATTTTAATAGTCAGTCATGTTTTTACAAATTATTCGCTGAAATAAATTCTCATGTAATTTTGCTATGATTTCTTTCCAACCTTATCTCATCTCTGTCAGAAAAGTTTGACCTACCATCCCCCTTTTAATACTAGTCTCCTAACCAATTTATATAAACAATATTAAATTTTGGCTAATATGGCAATTTTAGAGTTTTTTGCGAGAATTAATTTTTTTTATGTCTGGTATATATATATATATATATATGATTTTTAATTTGCTGGACTCCTGTATGTTTCACGAAAATTACTTCTCGGTATTTATACATTATTAACTAAAAGATTATATGTCAAATGTTGAGGAAGATTTTTGCATAAACACTGAAGATTTGGTAAAAATCAGTATTGTCAAATAACGAAAACTTTATTACGGACAAAAAAATAAAAAACTTTGTGGTTTGTGGATAATAGATTTATTTATTTATTTTTGAAATTTAGAGTTAAGGTAGATGTAACTAACACCTAACATAATGATAATATAACAAAAGTAGTTACAGTGATGTTTTCCCAGTCCCTGTGTACTGGCCAAACTAACCAAAACTAACTGGCTTAAACTACACCTACCTTTCGTCAGCTAGCTAGTTAGCTAGCCAGCTAACTCTGCACTTGCTTACTTTTGAAATATAGTGGTAGTAACTATTGGGGACAATACATTTTAAAGATAATAATAAAAATTAGCAATGTGGTGCCAACGATAACATTCTTTCTGGTTTAATTTAACATGTCGAACACTTGACATTTATTAGCTAGGCTAACCTTACGACGGAATAACAGTTTTTAGTCATTAATAACCTAGAATTTTGTGTTTTTTGGATAGAATACAGTCCATAAACCGTTAGAGAATACTCTTCTTTGATTTTAGTGTTACAATAGTTAAGCATGGAGGTATAAAAGTTATTTTATACCTCCATAGGTAAAGTTACAAATAAAATTTTCTGTTGATGTTGTTGTTTTCTTCTAGTTGCGCTACCATTATGAAAAAAATTGTCCCTACAAGCGCTTTACTAGTGCCAAGACCGCGCTGTATGAAAGTCGGCAATAGAGACAACTTGAAAACAAGGTTCTAATTTTTTTGTTGTGGATGGGTTGCTGACGTCAGCAAAATTCACATGACGCTTCTTTTTTATTTTTATCCTGCCTCAGTGGATTTTCCCACGGGTTTTATCGACTAGTCTATATAATAATACGCCAGTTTCGTGTCTCTGTACCAGGCAAAGTGGATGCGTTTATTTTCCTTTGATGTTGCCGAAAAATGCATGTCTCAAATGTTACATTTTCTGACGTTACGGTGCGACGTCAATATAAGTATTTTTTGTCAATATCTTCCCAGCCGGCACAGGACGTCTATAAGTCTTTTAAATTAAGGCTATTTTACGTCTTTGAAAGACACGTTGCTGTTAACCGTCTTCCAAACCTCTTTTAGACGTCTAGTTATATCGCGTTTAGTTACGACGTCTTAAAGACGTCTTTTCTTGGTTTTATAAAAGACGGAATTAAAAAGGTATTTGAAAAGACATTTTCTAGACGTCTAAAAGAGGTATAGCAAAAGATGTCTTTTGTAAGACGTCTTTTAGATCAATTTCGAACGAGAATTTTTTGTTCGATGTGCCGTGCTTAAAAAATTGCGCGATGGTTTAACCTAGAGATATCTGTTTTTGTTTATCCGATTTTGAAATAAAATTAAACAAAAATCACTGCGCTGAATATGAACCTTATATTCTTTAGTTTAAATTTATTTTTGTAAAATATAAGTTCAAAGCTTGTCTAAGAATACTTTACTAACTTTATTTCAATTTATTTATTTACTCCCTAATACACATTTTTACTGTTTTTGTGACTCAAGCGACGACAACAAGGCTTTTAGGAATCGACTGTACATTTTCGGAAGGTTTGTATACAATTTTTATCGTCATATTTTTGGAGATTTTACATAAAGATTTTAGATTCGGACAGTTATATTTTTTGTTTTTATTTTCTGGATTGAGATGTTATGTTGTGCATTATATTCTATGCTCGTTGAAGATTAGAAGATTTGTTATTGTTTTACAGATACAGAAGGAAATATTGAGAAATACTATAACACAAACTAAACGAAGAATATGTATTTGAGAAGTTAATCTGATGTCAATGCATGGGCAAGATTAAAATGAATGTAAATCATAAATACAGATTAAAGTTCAAGTTTAAGTAATGTTTATACCTTGGTTATTTATTGCGATAATTCTTTGTCTCCACTCTTGACTTAGCTAATTTTTTTCTTACACAATCCATGTTACTTGTTACATGGTAACACTTTGTTATAAAAAGGTTCTTAAAAATTATATTGTACAACCAGGTTCTTCATTTTCAGTTATTTTAACTGCGTGGGTAACTAGGGACCACCTGTAACCACCTGGGACCAATGTGGGTTAGCTTTCCAAATCTGGGGACCCGAATACATTTCGGAATGGACGGGTTGATGACTTCATCAAAAAACCTTTAACCCACAATATTTCCGTCTCCGTTTGTCAAAAGTCCTGATCCTATACAATTTTTTGATCCGCGTTTCAACATCTATACGATAAAGGCAGCGGGTATACAAAATTCTAACATGTCACTTTTGCTAAACTTTTATTTTTATTCTGTCTTTTGTGAGCTTTTTCAAATTGATATAAATTTTTTGTTTTAAAAAGGTCACGGTTAATTTATTTTATTGTTCTCATAAAAACCGTTGTGTAATAATGTAAACTTTATTACACAAAGTTACGGTTATTATTCCCTCAAGCACCTTTCTATTGTCTACTGTTATATGAAAAACATATTGGTTTTATTTATTCTCGCTATGGACTTAACGACAAAACGTTTTCACGAAAAGAATAATGAATTTTATTGTTAATTTAACTCACTATTTCGCTGTTTTGTTATTCGGTACCTATAGTGAATTTTCCACGGGACTAAATAATGGTTTTATTAATAATTATACTAATTATTTAAAATGGTGGAAGGACGTAAGCAAAATTTTTTATTGGCGACAACACTCGTCCAAAGATTGGTCTATGGCGCTCTCATTGTAAATCAGCTGTCTGGATTTTTTCTGCAACACTTGATGGTGCAATGACGGAAATTGTTAACGTTGCTTAAACCAGCGACAATTGCAAGAAATACAGCATTGAATAGATACCGTTTAGCACGCTCGAAGCAAGTAATAATTTTTTAATAATTTTTTTAAATATTGACACTCCGGTTCAACATCTCTAAAATTTAGAATCTCTTTTTTAGGTATGTGAGAAGTAAGCGGCGTGTCTTGGTAAAATCTGGTAAAACAGATCTCTGGTGGCAAAACTTGGTAGGCAATTATACACTGCATGAAGACTGGAAAATAAATTTAAGTATCTCTCAAGAGATATTTTACATTTTATTAGATCTGATTAAACCTTATCCACATGAACCATCGACCAAAGTTTGGCTGGATGCTATCGCTCTCGAAAAATTTGGCCATGACTTTATACTATCTGAATTATCAAGGCTCATATAGCATGACTTTTAATACATTTGGGTGTGCGAAAGGGACACTTTTAGTTCCACGAAAGAAACTTGAAATGTCATCAGTGCAATGTCATCAGTAAATACTTTGGACTTCAATTTATCGGGTATCTTACTAAAAAAGAAAATAATTTGAAAGTTAAAAACGAATTCCTAAAACATTTTGTTTTCCGCAACAATTGGGTACGTGGACGGTACTCATATCCCTATAAAACAACCTGTGAAAAATGCACATAATTATTTTTGATACAAAATTAAATACACAATCAAATGTCAAGCCATTTGTTGCTGATTGCATCCACGATGCTCGTGTGTTTGCTAACGCAAACGTGCAAAAAAAGTATTTGGGGAAAACATCACAGCTGTTTAACAAGGAATTTTACAAAGAACCTTTGATACAGGATTGGATTGGTTACTTAGTTTGATATATACCTGCTTTGTATTTAATAATTTTGTTGTAAGTATTTCGCCTACCGATCAGCTTTAAGACGTTGAAAAAGTCATGATACGGGAACGAGCAAACAACCTACAATTAATAGAATTCATCTGTATCACACACCAGAAGGTAGAAAGGTTATAGAATCCATTACCAAGTATTATAATGAATATGTCTATTATTGCAAAACAATAAAATAAACATTTTTACAAATCATTATATGTTTTTTCTTGTTCAATTTCATAGCTTCTTTCAGATGAATGAAGCATGTCATAATATGTTTGTTGAGAAGGATTGTTAAATGGGTTCGTTGGTTGAGTAATTCCAGATTTATTAGGGTAATTTGGGAAACGTGGTCCATTTGAATTTGTGAATGCGCCTGCTTGCATTGCCAATCCATCACCAATAGATTTTTCTAACGATGCTATCGAATCTCATTTTTTTCTAAAGCCTTGTTTGTTTCCATTGTCAACTCGGTCAAGTTTTCAAACAGTTTTTCTTTAATGCACAAATCATCTCTTGCAACATTAGAAAAGAGTTGATCCCGCTGATGAGCAGACATAATTTTTTCCAGCATTTTACGTTTGTTGTCAACTAACTTTTTTGTGGGATGGTTATTCTTTTTCTACGTCGTAAAGATGTTGTTAGATGAACTATTTTCTTAGAAGCTCTCAGCGGTCGATGCTGGTGTAGATGTTGTTGCAGATGATGGTGTTATCAGCATAGTATTCTCTTGATCAACTTCGAAATTTTCTCTATCCAAAAATTCATCTCCTTCAACAACTGTTTTGCGCTCGTACAATTGTGTAGATGAAATGATTCCTTCTATATTGTTCAGTGTGTCAGCCACCCCATAACACCTTCAGTGAGTTATAATTGTCACATATAACTCTCTCACGTCCCTCTGTAACAGCCTTCCGGCAATCTTGTGGGATTGCTCTGACCCTCTTTTTCTCTCTGTCATAGACTTGTTATATTTGCTTTTTCTCTTTCGTTAGCTGTGCTTTGTATTTTGCAAGTTCATCATTGTTCAAGTTTTCTCCAGGCTCAGTAAGGGAAATCAGACCAACATTTTCATACAAAGCAGACATTTTTTCTTTGACTTCCCCATAAAGCCCCACCAAGTTCTGCTCAAAGTTCGGCGCCTGTTTTTGGCTATTAATTCTCCAAGACAAGATACAAGCGTATCTACTATTTCATCTGACCACCTCTACCGTTACAACTTCATCTTCTTTGTTACTTCTTAAGCAGGAACTTCATCGTCAACTGTCCCTGAATTAACTTTCTCTTCTAATTTGTCGTCTCAGATTGGCGCTTTAAGTTGTTTAAGCAACTCGTTCGTAGAGGTTTTTATGGAAACAAAAATAATTTTAGCAATTCCAGCAACAATCAACAATAGATGAGTAAAATAACAATAAATCAACATATTATATTCAAACCTTTTCTTTATACCGAGAGACTTTTTTGATGTTTTGTCTGCCATGTTGAAATCCGAAAAAGCTACTTTTCCTACTAATAATACCTTATTAGTAGAAAAAACATGCAGAAATGACAACCCATGTGTGTATTGATATTATATTATAGTCATTTGGAACTCTATCTGATCAATCTTACGTGTTTTCTATAAAAAACACGAATGAAGAAACATAAAACTGGGATTATAGGTATTTGTAGAAAATATATATTATAGTCATTTGGAACTCTATTTAATCAATCTCACGTGTTTTTTTTATAAAAACACGATTTAAGAAACATAAAACTGAGATTATAGATACTGTCACCTCCTAGCTTTCAAAATTTATGAAAAAAAATTAAAACACAAACTTACAAATTGACAAATCTTATTTTGACGTGTAAAGTGCAAAGAATGGTTTTATAATATATATTTTCGTTAATGATTCTTCAAAGTTATCCAGGCTTAACCATCTAAAACTTATTTCATTTTCTTTTTTCTTTAGTTTTGTTGGGTAACAGAAAAATTCCAGAAGTAAAATACAAAGGATTCGATAACTTGAAAGAAGGTGAAGTCCTTCCGAACGGTAAGAGATATAATAAGTGAAACAGATTTTCTTTTGGTGACACTAATTAAATATCGTTATTAAAAACTGTTTTTCTAATATACTAGTCGATAAGACCCGTGGAAAAATCCACTCAGACAGAATAACAATAAAAAATTAGAAGATTTTAGGAATTTTGATGACGTCAGCAGTGTCCCCGTTCATTTACATAAATATTAAATGCATTTTTTGATAGTTGGAAAAGCCCCTTGGAAAAATCGACTTAAACTCTACAGTTATGAACCATACCACAAATGATAAAAAAAACAGTAATAATAAGGACGAACTTACGAAAAAGCGAACTTGGGAATTTTTTTTCTATAATTTTAACATGGCATGCCCTGACTTTTAGTTCATGAATTATCTTCTTAAAAAGAAAATAATCCACTTAACGAAGCGCGCCACGGGAAGGCAAATCACGAGGCTTTGCGCTTCAACCTAAAAAAGAAGTAAAATAAGAAGCTAATTATGACTATGAACCAATTACAATGTTAACCAAAAGCTCATTTAAAAACAGAAACTGATAAAAAATCATGAGGTTGTAAAAAGCCGATTTTTTTGTTTGTTTATAATACATTTTTAATTGTAAAATTTCTGCTGATTTAGCAATTAAAATCATTATTATACGTGTTAAGGTCTATATTTTGGAGATATAGTGAAAAAAACTTTTATTCATAATCACATGCAGTTGTTTGGACAGCTAAAAAAAGGGGTTACCTCCACCTTAACATAACTACACAAATTCATAGTCTAGTAGCAAGATCTCATAGGTTCTAGAAGATGTATGTGTAGAGTATTTCAATCCAATTCAAGATATAACTTCTGAGTACAACCCAAGTATAAAGTAAATCTGGCTATGCAAACCGAAACTCATTTGACGAAACTATTAATTATAGTTAAGTACAACTATTGCCAGAGTACGTAATATGCAATGGATTAAAACATAAACTTCTGCTGATTTAAAAATAAAATTTCATAAATAATTTAAATGAATAATAAATAATTAGAGGAACAAAATCAACAAAATAACAAAGTAATTTACAATTAAAATTTAATTTATTCAACAAATAAATAAATATAAAAATAAATAAATAAATAAATAAACTAATTAATTAATTAACTATTTACAATGTTGAAATGGGGAAACACATTACCAAAACTCGTGCTGATGAAAGTTAAAGTAACAGACTCAATTTTTCTACTGGTAATGTATTCCCCCTATTTCTTTCCTAAGCCTTTATTTATGTTTATGTTTCCTAATGACATAACAATAGCACCAGATTTTAATTTAAGACAATGAGGAGGCATACCCGAGGGTGTGATACTATCTAAAAATTCTACCGGATATTGATTCCGTTCCTCATCATCATCACACACAACATCATCTGCACTGAAATAAAAAAAATTTTCACTTGGCAACAATTCCAACACCTGGTCATTAATGATAAGTGAATCATCATTTGTAGGTGTTAGTATTACAGATGATGCCATATTTTCCGGGTAAAACTCCCTAAACAAAGCATCAACAATACATTGATTTTGTTGCAACACACATTTAGATGGCACGTTAATTGCACCTTGGAATGGTGGTTGTTCCCGAATAGGTAAAACACCTTTCCCAAGCTGCAGAAGCCATGCAGCAGATTCTTGTTCTCCTGGTCTCGTTCTCATGTTGCGAGTTAATTTAAATTATGTTACCAAGTGCCATTGAAGAGAACCTTTGAGGCACATGTCAACAATCTCAGTTGGTCTTCCTTTTCTGATAACAGGCAATAACTGTGAAAAATCACCACCTAAGAGAACAACTGTACCTCCAAATGAAAGTTCGTTATTACAAATGTCTTTAAGAAGACGATCTATTGCATGGAAAGCATGCTTATTAGAAAGAGGTCGTAGCTCTGCAGTATAAGCAGACACTGGAGTTATGCTGAATGTACTGTTTTCTACAATTGGAACTGGTAATCAAAACAGTTTATGTATGGTGGTACCGTTTTATAAAAGAGTTGCTGCTATACCAGTAAATGCAGCAGTTCCAACTTGAAAGCCTCTACCTAAAAGTTCAGAAATAAGGTAATTATAAGTAAAGGTTTTACCACTGCCACCAGCACGTTCTAAATGAAACAAACGGTTATTTTGGGCCAAATTGTTCGCAACATTTACAACAGCCTCTATAACAGCATCAGCCAGTGCTGTCTGTTCTTCAGTAAGTTGAGCCCTCAGTTGAGAAGCTCTCTCAGCCTCCATAGCTATGTCAATGTTTTCAGCTGGAGGTATTTCGTCTAAATTTGGAAGATTAAAATTATTAAGAGATTTACCAAATTGTCTTAGTACAAAATGAATATCTTGAAGCACCCTGTACTCAGACTGATCCTTATTCATTTGGCGAAGATAATCCTCACACATAGACTTGTATCTTGTCCACAAAGTATAGGGATCAGAAAAAATACAGTGAATAAGTATTACTGCAAACAGTTGTCTCAATTGTCGAAGCATCTGGAAGTTGACAGCTTCCTGCAAAGTATTGTTCCATTCAGTATCATCTTGCAGGATTCCGCGTAATAAACATGTTTCACGAAATGTTTCAGCGATAATACCATCCACAGTTCTTAAATCTTCATAAGATGTTACACCACGCGTATGCAATAATAGCATACGTAAATAAAAAAAGCTCACCTGCGCGAGGACTGACACTATACATTCTGGAGACAATTTTCAAATTAAAGTTTTGCCTGGGTGTCCACATTTTCCTGGCATTATTGAAAATGAAATGAAGAGGTCTGGATACAAATATTGGCGAGAATTGTGATTCTCTCCATTTAGCACAAACCAAGCTGTTAATTTTGTGGCTTGATTTGCAGCTCTGTTTACAGCTTCTTCAGCCTGGCCTTGCTGAAAATAAACAATATGGTTATTAGGCAAGTGCACTGGAAGTCTATGGACAACATCAGATTGCTTATGCATTTTAAATTAAAAAAGACGCCATACTGCTTCTGGTATACTGACATACCTAGCGTCTAAAAACGTCTGTACCTCATCGTGATCAATACGTTCATTGATCTCGATGTTGGCACAATCATGACCTTTATAAATATATATATAAAGGTATTTAACAGATTTAACAGACATGCAAGCCTCCAAGTTTATATGTGCATTGTATTTCTTGGGGAGCCATGGATTGCAGGGAACAACCCATCGATTATCTACATCAACATTATTGACATTGATATGTATTCCGTTATTACGACGTCTGTACAATGGATATCCATCAACGTCAGCAACGGTGGACACTAAATATTTTTTGGGGAACTTTTTTGTGCAAACACCATCCTCCACACGCCTTAAATTAGGATTCAGATAGCCACATGGTCCATGAATCATACACGACCGAATAATTTCAAACAGCTCAGGTTGTTCCTGTTGATTAGGAATTTCAGTTGAAATAACACTGTTTATGTCATCTGCATCCCGAAGTTTATCATTGGGATCTAAATGAAGTAACAAATGACAATGAGGTAAACCCCTCTTTTGAAATTCTATAACATAATTGTGTGATACAGTTTTACCTAAAACACCCCTTTCAGTAACATCTTTTAGGACTTCATTTAGTTTCAATTTAAAAACTCGAGAAACTAAATCAGGTCGGTCATGTGCATGTTGGCCTGCAAACAAATTTTTCTGTAATCTCGCGCCATTTTGGATTGCAGGTAAAAGTCAGGAAAAAATCTGGTTTTCCAAATTTACCAATGACAGCCATAGCATCTTGATAGTTTTGAGCCATGGCACGTGAACTTCCTGGAAAACTTGAAGGAAGGACAACAATACGTCCTGGTTGGAGGCCTTGCTCTTCAGCTCGTGCATTCAAACGGTCAGCTAAAACTTCATAACTGTCAACACGCAGGTTTGTTTGATTCGCATGAATGTAATTTAAGTTGTTACCCTCAACTTTAACATAAGAATCAACACAATACTGTTGAAATAATTTCTTACCATAATGAATCGGGCTAAAATTTTCCCGAACAGCTACACGGTAAGTATAATACTGCAACATTGTAGTAGTATTTCTAGTACGGGTTGCACGTTCGGCAACATGGGCTATCCCATAATACCAACCTGGTTCACCCCTTGGAAAAAAAAGAGGATAAACCATCGGCTCTAAATTTGCAGATAACGCAGAAATATTTTGCAAATTGCCTCCACCTGGGTAGGTAACAATATACCTGTTTCCAGGAGGAGCTCCATCTTGATCAACAAAAACTGCAGCTACTTCTTCATGATGTGGCAAGTTGTATCGCCTTCGATCACTGCCAACTCTCATGCACATGCGTACTTCTGATGAAACACTGTTTTTAGCTGCTGCCCGAGCTATTTCACCAGCTTCCACTTCAGCCATGTACCTGTATGCAGCAGTAAAAGGGCTAACACTGTTCATTACATCTTGAACAGTTTGCATAACGTCTTCTCTACAGCCATTATTTTCAGGACGTGCCATTCTTTCATTGAGTGCTCTGCTTGCTTCATAAATATAAAGTTGGTTAAAAACAGGGGTTTGGCCCTCAGGAGGGTGAAGGTCCTCAACACGATGCCATTTTGGCCGCAGATACGAAAGCATGGTGGTCCACGGCCAGGGGGAGGACGAAGATTTGCTCCAAATGAAGCAAACGAAACTGCAATATTATACTTACGTATATTGGCTTGAAAATTCCGTGCCTGAGCAGTATCACTATTTGCTAATAGTTGCCTTAGCTGCTCAGGGTAAGGAGACAAATTATCAAGTGCGACTTTGCCGTTATGACAACATTTGAAACACTCTTCATCCACAAATTTTGTCCATGACACCTAAATAACAAACATTAGGCAATACATGTTGACGTGCAACATTATAATTATATGGGGCATTTCTGCGAGCACGAACAGCAAGATGTCGTTGTGCATTTGCCTGCCTTCTATTTGCAACCTGCTCGACATTCTGCCTTTGTCGTGCAGCAGCTTGCTTTTCAGCATTTCGAGCACGTCTATTGACTGCGTGATCAGTATTTTCTAAACGACGTGCAGCAGATTGACTTTCAGCATCTCGAGCACGTCTATTCACAGCGTGATCAGTATTTTCTAAACGACGTGCAGCAGTTTGCCTTTCAGCATCTCGAGCACGCCTATTGGCAGCTTGCTCGTTACTTTCAGCATAACGAACTGCTGCCTGCCTTACATCAGCACTATGTCGCCTGCTGTTAACTTGGTCAACAGTTTCAGTACAACGCAAACATGCAACACGTTGTGCAAGTCTACGTCTAGCTAAAGACACATCATCATTAATTGATGCACGTGGTATGAGATTTAAATGCACTTCATGTGCCAGTTCAACATGTTGAGCTGGCATTTGGCCCATAATGAGACCTACTAACCTCTGATTACTTCCAGGGCATGGCAAGACGAACCTACCAGCATTATTATAAAGCTTAAAACCACGTACAGGGTTGTTAGTGTTATTGCTACTTTCTAATGGGTTTGACATTGGAGAAAAATACACAACCTAGTTACCACAAATTCTAAAAAATAAAATAAGAAAACAGTTAAACTTTGCCGAGTAGCTATTTCCAAATATTGTACCGCAAAATGGGAAACATTTCCTTGTAATAAACAAATGAATGTATTCTGCAAAAAAACAAGCATTAAGCAAGAACATTTTGTTCATAAGTGTTTGACAAATAGGTTTGTTTTGTCAATTTCTTGCACAAATAGTATTTAAGGATAATTAAACAGTTTAAAAAGTTTAGGTAAAGATAAATTTGAAATTGCTTACTTTTTACACTGTTGTCACTAACCTCCGTCGTTTCGCCTTTATACTTGACAAAAAAGACAAAGGAAATTATCAACTGGTTAGCTAACCAGCTATATTAAAAAAATATAGAAAACCAAGATAGGTTTCTTACTAAAAACTGCTTTTAAAACTGTATATAGCTAAGCTACCTATAACTTGATTATTTTGATAAAGTATCTCGGACTGCACTTTTAACTTTTAACTTTTTTTCACGCTTAAACCAACATAGAGAACGTGTTACAACATATAAATTATGTATTTCTTCGATATTTGTAAATGTATGTAGCAAGAAACCTACTTCCTTCTTTCGCCTTCCTGAATTTCCAAAACCCTACGGCCGCTTTCGTCGTCAAGGGAAACTTGGATTTTCCGACGAATAGATTAACTTTATTTTAATCACGTGTTTTTTTTCAGCAAATAAAATTGTTTTATGTTGATCACATGATTTAAAATGTAAACAAACAAAAACTCGCGGATTTTCTCGGCAAAACAGACGTACACGCTTTTTTTCTTTTATAAGAAATATGCTTTATAAGAATATCAGAGTGGGATTTTAGGTTAAAAACAATAGGCCATTTGTTTAGAACAATAGAAACTTAGAATTAATGATCAGCCTTGTTAGAATTTTGCTTATTGTTGTAAAAAATCTGTAATATTTTTGGCTACATCAAAGGAAAATGAACTCATTCACTTTGCCTGTTACAAACAGACAGAGAGACACAGTCTCTGTATTATTATAGAGATTAGTGAGATTTTAACATTGGTACAATTTTTTTTCAATGTCATGTATTCTTCACGTTTTATGACTTACTTAAACTAGAACCTCTCTAAAGTCGACATCTTTTAAAACAATGAGCTGTCCAAGACGGTTAGTTTGTTTGACCCGCGAGAACTCATTAAAAAACTCTAACAAAGCAGATACCTTTCTCTTTTGGCAGACAATGACATGCATATATCAAAAAATTAGCAAACAATTTCTTAATTTCTCTAAATATTTTTTACAACTACTGCGTATGTAGATATTAGCTATTTTTTTTAATCAGCCTGTGGATTGCCTCGATTTTCCAAATAAACTGAGTGGACTCTTTGACCAATTAGTTTAGAACAATCTTAACCCAAATATCTTAAAAGCGAACACCTCTTTGAAGTGGAAAACATGTTTGGTTTCGGCTTTTGCCGGAGGTTTTGATGAATGTCATATGCAAGGGTATCTAAGTTGGTATCATTACTTCTATTTTGAGTCCCTTGAAACTACGAACTTTGTCCCATATTCTTGTAAATTATGTGTAAAATTTTCATTCGAAGCTTTGTAGTAAATTCCACATTTTATTAGACTGGCCTTAATACCAAAAGAAAAAGATGCACTTATTTTCTTTTCAATCCAAAAAGACGTAAATTTTGCAAATTTTTTCAATATTTATTATTCAAGAACTAAGCCAAAATCAACATCAAATTTGTCTTGTAATAATTTTACATTTTTTTTCTCTAGTATTTCGAGTTGGATGCTATAAAGATATAAGAGAAGGTTCAACAGATACATTTCCTTTTCGAAAAACAATAACATTATATCTCAATATCGGAAACTTTAACAATGAGGCTTTCATGGTCTCCAAATGTTATAACTACCTCAAAGACGCGAATTACATCAACACGGTAAGTTAAATGGTCTATTTCTATATATTTGTGTAACCCATGCTGGACAGAGCAAAACACATCAAGACTTCTAATTGATATTTTTGTGCGTAACATTTGAAATAGAAATGTTTAAGGTAATTTTGACGACGTTTGGTAAAATTGAAATGATGGTAGTCTAAAACGTGTTCTAAAACAGTTTTTAAAATCGGTTGTTTTAACTGGAGTTGTTTAAATTTCTATTTTGTTATTTAATCCTTATTTTTAAAAGAGTGACAAAAAACCTATTGTTAATATCCCAGATTCCATGTCGTCATAACCAGTCTCGTCATTAACTTCTAATGCAAAATGCTAGAAATACCAATGACATAATATATGAACGGGAAACATGCATAATAAATAGATACACTTCATTTACCGTAGCCACACAAAAAATACCACGCCTTTTCACCAACGCAATGTTTATTTTAAGTGTTCTCAGTATTCTCAGTCTTTTCAGTTTTCTAATTCTAAGTCTCTTATTTGCCAGTATTACTCACAGTAGTTAGAATAAGTTTAACTACCACGGTGAATAAAAATTTATCAACCAATCAGATTTCGAATTATAATATTAAAACGAGGTTTAGAATTTTGAATGAAAGCAAAGTTCATGAGAAGCGCTAGTATTCACAACGAAATAATTTTTTATTTATCAACTACGGCGAATGACTTGATCCACGTCAGGGTTATCCCTGATTATTGTGAACACTTGAATACCAGAGGTTAACCATGCTAGGGTCAAAAGTTGAACTATTTTGTGCTTACCTCTATGACTTAGTGTTTTAGTGACTTAAAAATGTTCGCTTGTATATTATAGTAACGGTGTATACACGTTATTTTAAAAGAATTTGTTTTCTTTATTTCAGTATTTTGCCATTCGAGGCAAAACTTGTTTTTTCGGTCCAGATCAGTTCGTAAAATACGACAAATATGGCCGATCCGCTGGCTGCAAATTGGAGCCGTTTGACATAAAATCTGGCAACATTTTTGTCTACAAATGGAACGTGTGAAGAGTAAAGAGGCGGTTTACAGTTATCGTTAGATTGTGTTATTGAAACATGTAACTTTTAATATGCTTTCATTTATTTATTTATTTATTATCAATATTTATTATCAATATTTATACAGGATATTTACATTTCAGATAACAATCTGCTTTACAAATGTGTCCTGTGGCTAAAATGTTAAAATAAAATGTTAAAAAAGTTAATTCGTATATATATAAATAAAAATAGTATCGAGTATAAAATGGTGTTAAAATAATAGATTAAAAACTGTGAATTTTCAATAATTTTTTAAATTTTACATATGATTTATCTGTCCTCAAACGTAATGTAAACACTTGCCCCCATAAAATAAAAACCGTTCTTTGCAAGCTCTAGTTTAACTCGTGAAAGTTTTAACATGTTTTGATTGTTCCTCGTATTTTTCGTATGATTCACCTTTTCGAAGTACTTAAGTCATAACAAGTTTCACCGTCAATGCATTTACGTACAATGCACCAACTGTTTCTCAATATCTTGTTATGGATTGTACTAAGATCTTGGTTATTTGTGATGCACCTAAATCGATTATCAAGTGAAGCGAGTTTTTTTAGCTGAGTGTCGTTTGAATTTAAAGTGATAATGCTGTTACAGGTTATAAGAGGTACGACCATGGTGTTGTAAATTGTGGTTGCTGTATCTGTATCCAACTGCGGTTTTAAGGCAGACAACAGCCGAAGTCTATCCGATGCTTTTTTATACACACTACTAAAATTTTCAATTAATGAAAGTTTAGAATCGGCTATGGAGCCCAGGCATTTATAGCTAAATGTTTGTTGCATCTCCACCAAGTTATAAACTAATTTGAAAGCATTTGGTACGCACTTCAACTTTCTATTTGTTCCGATTATCATTGATTCGGTTTTTCCTTTCTTTAAATTAATTAATAAATCATTTTCATGTAGATATTTTGCAACGCTTGTTAGTTCCTTGTTCAAAACATTTTCAATTACATGAAAGTTATCACTGGAAAAATAAATCACCGTGTCGTCTGCGAATTGGATGATACGGGCTCTTAATAAGACTTCTGAAAAATCGTTAAAGAAAACTATGAATAGAAACGGACCCGAAATAGACCCTTGTGGAACACCACAATGAACATTTTACATTATCTGAAACAACTTGATGTGAACGATTGAATAAATATGATGTAAACCAATCAAGTTCGTTGTTGTTAATACCATAAGTAGTCAGTTTTACAAGTAAAGTACAATGTGCAATAGTTTCGAATGCATTTGATAAATCCATAAACACTACACCCACTAGGTTGGCCTTATCGACTTCTTTTCTGACATCATCTAAAAATAAGGTTGCAGCCAAGTCGGTCGATCTCGTACGACGGTAGCCGTATTGATAACTTGAAAGTAGATTATTGTCCTCTAAATAATTATAATCGTCCGTTTAAAATGTTTCGAAGTTTCACATTTTGTGATAGTTTTGAAATGTTGTCCCAGAAAAAGGTATGGTTTAAAAATGTTTTTGCTCCCTTTCTGCATTGTTTTATTTTATACTATTAACTGCCAAGTCTCACAAACATGGTTTTGATGATTGAGGTTGCTAAATATCCAGGTATTTGATGGAATTTAATAAAGAAAGACTTTTTATGAGGATATATATTTTTTATTTTTACTTGTAGCACCAATAAACACATGAATGATATGTCTCATATGATGTAATAGTGTGTATTGTCTTGTTGGGAAATAACCAATTGTTCTGGACATAAGACTCGTTTAGTTCTGCCAAGATTGGTTCCTTCGTAATGGTGAAGTACAAAAAAATAATAAATTTGGATAAGTTATCTGATAATACTTGGTCACCCAAAATTGTCGTCTGTAATTATTCTCATTGTAATAACCCAGATCCTCTGAATACCTATACCTAGATGCTAGCTAGAAGCTATATATAATTGCTAGCTGGAAGCTATATAGGGTTACTAGCTAAAAGATGTACATGGATGCGAGCTAAAACTATACTAGTTGCTAGCGACCCAACTAGTTACAAGCAATATTCTATGTTAATTTGCTGAGTTGATTGCTGGAGGTCTGTTTTTCCATTTTCCTCCTACATTTGTTACTCTCTGTACCTTGTATTTTAAGGAGTTTAGTTTTATGTATCTTACTAGTCGATAAGTTTGTTAAAAAATCTACTATAATATAGGTGATTTTAAAAGTTTTACTCCCGCCAGCAGTGTATCTCCAATAACATTTCTGGATAAATTTGTTTACACAATGCCTGTAATGTGTAGAGATGAAACGCTGATGGGGAAAATAAATAAGATCAAGTACTTTTGGCAAACGTTGACAGAGATATTGGTGTTTAAAAGTTTTGTGAGGCGTCATTAACTCATCTATTCCGAAACGCTTTGAGAGACACAGAATCGGACAATTTATCTTGTCTCAGGTCGTCCCAAGTTGTTCCTTGTTACCCACACAGAAGATGACGCCAGTTACACGAAATGTGAAAAGCCAAGGTCCGAAACACATCAAATTTCACTTTAGAAAAATTATTTATTTTAGTACATTGCATACAGTCCTTACACATTATAGTTTATATCTACTTATTATGGATTCTTTCATCATCACCAAATTTTAATTTCTAAAAATTACATTGAACTTTGTCAACCGCAATATTTTCTTTCCACGAAAGATTGTGATAATTTGACATTGGTTATAGAAGTCATGTTGAAGGAACATGTTCTTTTAATGATTTTGAATTAAATTCTTGCAAATCGTTTTCCTTTCACATTTCAGATTAAACATTGCAAAATTCTCAAGAAAAACGAAAAACTGACATGACATACATTTCTCCCCAACAAAGATTATATACACAAAATATAAGAAAAACATCAGCTTACACAACAATTCTCAATGAAATCTATTTCTATAAAAATGTGTTTGTTTTTTAAACACCCTGCATGTGGTCCATTACCACAAAGTGTTATAAACAGCAGTGTGTAATAGGGAATGCCTGCGTTTTTGCTTTACTCGATTAATTCAGAAGCATCTCAATGAGACACGCGTAATGCATAATGACCACCGAATAAGACGCTATAACCAGCAAAATTGTCCAAGTGGTAAACCTAATATTTTATGCAATGCATCTCCAGCATATGGTACGTGTAAAGTAAAGCTTTTTCAATCAGTTTTTTGGAAACTAAATGTATCTTGGATGATGTTTCAACTTTTTCAGGGGCAAACGATTGGAAATACTCCGTTTCTGACGATGATATTGAAATGGTGAGAACGACTGCAGTGAAAAAAACACTTCAATACGGATGTGGGAACAACTTTTATAAATTCGCGACCGAATATATGCGACAAAACAACTTGAAACTCCCGATTGATGCAGAAGAAGCACGGAACTTGTATATAGTTCTATGTACGGCAATTGATAATATACAATCAAAACAAAATGTACACAAGTATACAGTATCATCGTTTTTCAAGAAATACACGTCAAAAGCTCACATTATGTCAACCAAATAATAACAAAAATAGAACTAGCCGTTTCAAAAAAGGGTTGTGGTCATATATAATAAAGTAACCGCATTTCGACAAATACAAAATCGAACTAAAATTGCGAAAATTTCTTTTACGAAAATTCTGCAAGAGTGTAGTATAGCAACGTAAAAAACTCTGAAAATCGAACGAAATATCAACTACCTTATGCGTACTAATTTTCGCGTATATCTATTTTTGCAAACGAAAAGAAAATTGTATTTCGCGAGTACTAATTTTCATGAATGACGGTTAGAATTGTTTTTTTTAATTTCGCGTATTTTTCCAAAAATAGCGAAATTTGCAAAAAAATAGCACACGAGAAATTGAGTACGCTTAAGGAATACAAAGTTAGACCAGCTTACAGACCAAAGAATTACCTGTGATAGAAATACATAGCTAAAAACATTACGGAGGGAGATCATGGAGTGTAGAAGTATCAACCAGTTTAGCATGTCTCTCGTGCGATTAAAATGTGTATAGCATTTCGACAACTGATTAGGTCTACAGAGAAGCCAAAACAAAACAAAAACGTTTTAAATCATAATCATAAATAACCCTAAGCATAAATTCAGACAATAGTTTTATCACTAACGGACCAGTTCCCAGGGTTCTTCATATAAATTGAAATTCTCTTTCAGTTGAGTGAAAGAAGAATATTTTCGAGGAACATGAAAGATCTTGAATTAGGTTTGTGATGTTGGTCGTAAATGGTCGATTGGCTGGTTCACAAACATGACTTTAATTGTTGTGTTCGGTAGGAATGATGAAGATCCTGTTATAAATCGCAGTAGAAGTAACAATTCTGCATTCGTGCGGATCCTTATATATCTATGTATCCAAGTTATTGTTCTGGATTCCTGTTGGAATTGTTCGTCAGTCACTATGCTATTTATAAGTTTCTCTGCATCAGGGATTGTGCATGTATAAATTGAATCCAACATGTCATCGGTAACTTTATTCCAAAAAGAACCCATCCCTTTTATTAATTTTTGCATAGGAAAACATTTCTGCCGCACAAGAGCCACATTGGCCGCTTTCGACATGCAGTAGTAAGTAAATCTCTCAATCGTGTAACATCACCTGTACTGGATTTGATAAACTTGTTGTTCATTTTGTAATGATCAGCAAGAGCAATTCCCATTTCAAGAAAGTCAGACTTATTAAACAGTCCCAATGTGCTTCCATCAACCTGAAAATAAATGTATATACAGAAAAACCAATACATATAAAATACACAACTGTGAGCAAAAAGCTTATTATATATTATTTATATATTTGTTGGTTATGTATACCAAAAGTGTGAACCTTCCACATACAGAAGTTCATGACTTCCATCACAACACAACTCAAGCAAGTGAAAAACAACAACAACAGACAACAAACATCATGCACATAGTTAGTTAAAGCATTTATCATTCGCCAATCTAGTTAACTACCTTAGAATTTTCGACTTTTTTGACAACATCGGGGCTGTAACCTTGATTTTTGATAAACAGGGCAATCTGAAAGTAAAACAAAGAAGGTAGGTACACTACTATAGTCCAAGAGCTCACAACAGAAGATTTTAGGTCATTTTCCTCAGAAGGTTGGATAGTTTCAAATTGTAGTCATGTCCATAAGAATTAAAATTCTTGATGTCAGATCAGAAAGTTAGGGTTCTTTTGGGCAGTATCACCCAAAAACTCTGGTCCAAAAAGACCTTATTTTTATATCATAAGCCTCAGGTTTGAAATTTTTATGGGTGACTCGACATGGATTGCTGAGTTCGAAAATATATAATCTAACATAGATTTCCGGTTCCGTCATGGGTTCAGACCGTCGAAACCGGTTGTGAAAAAAGGCCTATGTTTATACCACGAGCCTCATGGATGAAATCTTTTGTAAAAGACAGATATATTTCTAAGGAACAAAATAACATACAATCTAACAAGAATTTCGGGTTCTAAGTCGGGTTCAGACACCCTCGAAGGTCTACAGTGAAAAGGGACCTTTTTGCATGACATAAGCCTCATAGTTGATACTTCGTAGGAAGTTTCTCATAGTAGTGCTCGAGATCGAAGAAAGTTTCGATCTTATGATGGAAGCTTTCATCTCAAGATGGAAGCTTCGATCTTAAGATGGAAGCTTTGAATTCGAGATCAAAGAAAGTTTTGTTCTTGAAATGGAAGGTTTGATATACGAGATCGAAAGGTGTTCTTTGATCTCGAGAAGGAAGCTGCGATCTGATCAACAACATTGATCAATAAAATGTGTAGACATGGCCCTAATAAGCTTCCGTACATTTCTCACGAATTGATTAGCTCACTTTTTTATACATGTTGTTTTCGTACAAAACGACAGAAAAAGTGGAACACGAGAAAATTTCTTTATTAACGTAGTGTAATTTTAATTATGCATCATTAAAGCCGTAGACATTCAAAACAATGTTTCCAGGCGATTGTAAGAAATACAAGTAACGTTTGGGAACAGCTGATATTTTGTTACGTTCATATGGGGCGAGCCGGCTCTATTAGGTAGACTGCAAAAAAACAAGAAAATTTATTTTTTTCCTACCCAGCGCATTCTAACATAAAATTTTAGTTATAAAGATTCTTTAAAAAAATGAATTTCATGAGAACGCAAACAAATAATGTTTATTTTGTCAAAATAAGGAAAATAACACAATAAAATTTGAGGATTATATTATTCATCTGGAGCGTTTTTTATATAATTATTGTTTTCCATGCATTATAATATAGTATTAATTTCACCAATAGTTTATAAGTTTATAAAAGTTAACAAAAGCGTTTATTCTTCAATAATTTTTGGCATTTCCGTACAGACAAAGAATGCCAAAAACTACAAATAAAATAATTTTAATCATGCACAAAAATAAAAGTCAACTGAGTTGGCCGGCCTGGTTGTTTATAGGGAAAAATTCCATTCCACCCTGCCTGGATCTCGGTAAAAACAACTGAGATCTCGGCAAGGCGGGCTTGGTTCTTCTCATATGAACACGTCTATTTTTTATAAAGTTTTAAGAAATATGGCGAGATCTTGCCAAAGTAAGGCAGACATGGTCATGCTAACAGACGCACAAAATATTTACGCGGGAAATAAAAAAGCATGATACATTTTTTTAAATTCTTTGTGACTTCACGCCTTTGGAAACACAATTTTTTGCTCAATATGAAGTTACAATCATTGCAATGCTACCTTTAAAACCAATTAGCGTGTTTTTAGCACTGGAAAACGCAAAAATTTTCAATATTACAAGTGTTAATCCATGTTCTTGGAATGGTCAATTATTTTCGACGTCGGTGTGATCATTTATTATGAATTTTGCGGCCTTCTTGAACCCCGACATTGGGAGCATTAATTAAGTTTCTTTCCGCATTTTCAACTTAATACAGCATACCGCTTCAGATAAATTAAAAAATATCAGAGAAATGATAAAGCATTTGTAATTTTATCTATAGTGTTTGATGACATGGTTAAACTTACTTAAAAGAATTTGAAACCTGATATTATCTTTTATTCTCATAAACTGCGTTTGAACCATCCATGCATTTGATTTTTTAACCTTAATTTATTTATTTCCTTTTTAACACATTCAAGTTACATTTTTAACATCCAGGCCAAGCTTAAACTCAATTTGCTCTTCGGGAGAATTTATTTTTAAGAAGCAACAAAGCGCATACGAATAAATTAAATAATTTAAAGAAAAAGAAACTATTGTCTGCTTGTTCATGAAAGAACTTTTTCTTAGAGGAAGTTTCATGCATAATGTCAACGTATGTGTTGTGTCAAAGTAGTTATTAAAATATCTTGCGTCCGTTAATACTGTATTCTACATTATTGTTTCAAACAACAATAACCACTCGCATAACATATGATTTCCCGCCAATTATATTTTATCGGAATATAGATCTTAATCAAACTTATTTAGGCGGAGCTACATAAGCTGTACATCGGTGTGAATGCTATCTTGGAATAAATACATGAAATGTGAAGTATGTTAAGATCAATTCTTTTGCATTATACACAGTTACAGAGTCATTAGGTCAAGAATTTCAATGATGTTATCTCCCTCAGGCACATTTTAAACTTATCATCTTATAATACATTATTATGCTTGTACAAAGTGAGATGTCATTTTTTGATAAGAAGGAAAATTATAAATGATGCATCAATGTAATCTGAAATATAATAAAGTTGCTCGGAGTGATGAACATAAACGCATTTAACTACATAAAGGGGAATTGATAAGGATTGAAGGTAAGATGTCAAATATATGGATGATTTTATTTTGGTGAAAGACCTTATAAATGTTTTTTAAGGAAGAGCTAGTTTAGTTTGTTAAATCGAGATATATTGGTGATCGCAATATCCAGGGTTCACTAAAATAGAATAAAATTTTTAATAAATTGGGATAGATGGAAAAGTGCATGAAATAGGCAAAAAGGGTGTAGGACGGAGCACTCTAGAATATATATTTGATCTGCGAAAAATCTCTACACGAAGGGTCTCTATACACAAGCTTTTCTATCTGATTTTTATACGTTGGTTTAATAACTCATAGTGTTCCAGGTTTAAATTGTTTTTGAATTCTTTTTTTAAAGATAAGCTTTCTTGGGCGTGAGGTATTTATTTCGGGACTAAAATATTTTTATATTCTTTTTTTTAGGATAAGCTTTCCGACAGACTACGTACGCAGTAAACGGGTTGCGAGACAAGTCTTGTTGTACATTGACATATTGTTAGGGTTATAAAAAAATGCGGGTCATGGATAAGTTTTTGGACATTCTCAAAACGGCTTTTAACGAAGGAGCAATGTCACGTCGTATATCACTGTTGTGCATCGTCTGGTTTGTTAGTAACTAAGTAACAGGAAGCTTTAACGTCCTTGGGGATTCCATCCGAACGGCTGACTCCTCCTCCCCTTCTACCGCTAGAGATACATATAGCATTGCTCTAACTTGCTTGACTGCCACAGAAGCCGATTAGCGGTAAGTAAATGGCACCAAATGAGCTAACAACACTACATATAAAGTGCGCAGGAGTGGGAACTTGAACCTGGAACCTTATGATTACAAGCCGAATGCGCTACCACTACACCATCTCTGCTAAAGAATTAACCTTAACAGCTACGCAAAACAGTCAAAAACGCAGAATACTGCACAGTGTTTTGTGTGTTAGAAGCAAATACTCTATATTGATCCCAAATAACTTGAACGAGACATAACTTCAATGTTCTAAATAAATTTATCCATGTCATTCCTTAAAATATTATATGGAATTTGAAATTTGATAATACTTAAGAAGTACACTGAAATCGAGACAAAATCGTGCTGATAAAATAACAGACAAGACGATTAAAGACATTAGCAAATACATTGAAAAAAAATAATTGAGTAAGAAAGAAAATTGAGACTTGTTGGGAAAGATTTTGTCAGGTATCTTATTGAAACAATCATTCTCTCTGTGCATGTTGTGAAATTCAGATTAGAATTTGTAAAATTTGACTTCTTCCCATTAGGTTTAGAATGTTTTTACATATCGAGATACAAGAACAATGGTAAAAAAATGCGTACCAATTATTTCTATATTTTTAGAACAGTTTCTACCGTATATAGAATATGTATAAGGTGTTATTTAGGCTTTTTTCCCTCTAGGCTAAGGAGGATATTCCATAATTTCAAAATGAATTCTTCACAACCTTTTCATATTCCTTCCAATGTTAATTATATATACCACGATTTTTTAAATATAGTTTTGTTATTTTGCTGTAACCCTTTTTAAATTATGGTTTCGAGGTTTCTTATAACTTCGAGGTTTCTTATAAGTTTAAGGTTGTTTTGTGTCTGAAAACCATAGTATAGATTACTAGATTTCGCGATTTATTATTATGACACGGTGAAAATAACAATCTTTAATTTGGACACGCGAAAAGTTTTAAGAATTAAATATATATACAGTAAATAAAATTAGCAATAATAAAAGTAGTGAAATTCATTTTTAACAAACTTTTTTTATACAGAACGTTTAACACCCACTCGGTATTTCAATAAGAGTCCATTCGCTCAAAAAGGCACTCACACTAAAAGTCAAAAAAGATTAACCAATACAACATCTTTTACAACTCTTTTACCAGGACTTAGTAAGAAACTAGAAAAAACTTAACTTTACCGTTCCGGTAAATACATAAATTGTACTAATTTTAATATTTTTTATATTTTACTTTTGTTTATAAAAAGTCCCAGTTACTACTTTTTAAAAAGTTCGCGTACACTTAGGCTAGTCAGTATAATAATCACTTCCTTCGATTTGGCTACATATCAGAAAACAAACAATAAGCTCAAGGATCAAGGTCGAATGCGCAAGAAAAAAAACACTAATAGCTATATTTTCGCTGTGTATATAAGTCGTACATTAACTTAAGTCATTTTAATATTTTCATTTTGATATATGCATGGAGTAACTCCCTGCCGATAAAATGAAGCTTTTGCGTGTTAACGGTAGACACAAACGGTATACACAAACATTTATTAAGCCGTGCAAGATTAAAATAGTTAAATTTAGAACAGCAAAGTAAAAAGAAAACATATAACTTAACATAGCAAAACATGAGAAGATTCTGCAACAGAGTAAAAAAACATGCGCTTATGGCACAGACAAACGGGATATATATATATAAACAGTTCTGATTGATTTCTCACTTTGTTTAGTTAGTTGTTGTGTGGTTGTAGAAAAATACAAAATACAAAAATCAAGGTTAAACTATAAAACTTGTAATGTTGCTAAGGACTAAATCGAGTTCAGCAACAACTTGATTAAATATTTTCTTCATGATTTAAGTCGTTGACAACATCTAACTTATCTATAATAAGCCCAGCATGTTTTATTTGAAATTTCTTTGTAGCTAGCTGTTTCTAATCAAAGTCCTTTCAACAAAAACTTAAAAATAAGAGTTTTTTTGCTAATTAAGCAAGTGTTCTAAATCGAATTGATCGCGTTAAGAATGTCTGACAGAGAGCTTTAGAAAAGGTGTATGTTAAATGTACGGGAAAAGATTTTGTATGTTAAGAGTAGACAACCAAGCAGTTAACACGTCATTAGAAATATTGTAAATATAATTTAGAAAGTATTTTTAAAGTGTTAACATGGTTGTGATGTGTGTTTTTTTGTTGATTTATAAGTTTGTATATTTGTAATGCATTATAGGAACTCAATTTTTACCTGAATTAGCTACGCATTTTGCGGCAGGGATGTGATATAAATTTTAAGTTTTTACACTGCCGTTGAGTAAAGTTGCTAGTAGTCTAATCGAAGAAATCATTCTCTTTTTGGCTGCCATCAAGAGGGTGTGTGATTGCTTTTATCAATGAATAAGAATATAGACATATCACGTCAAATTTAAAGATTTACTAAAGATCTTTGAAATGACTATTTTTTACGCTTGAAGCCTGATTGGTGACTTTCAGATGGTGGAAGTTTAATAAAAACAACAGCGGCACCATTTTTTTATTTAGTATTTACCAAGCTACAAATGTAGGTACAAGACGAATAATTTTAGTCTGGATATTTTATGTCATTTCTACTTGTTCAATTTTAGTTTTGTAAGCGTCAACGGAGAGTAAAAATTGTGCAAGTAATATGTGTCCAGCAAAGGTTGACATGGATTAAAAAAAAGGTTTGTAGATACGAGGTGATGCAAAGTAATTTCCTGTGAAACAAATATGTACTAATGTCAATAGCTAATTAATCTTTTTAATCATATTACGTTAAGAGAAGCCCGAGGTAGAGCTTTAGTTGTTAATTACTCAGCATCTTACTCATTACTTTACAACTTATTCAGGAAAGTCCTTTGCTAATGAAAATTTCTACGGTGAATCACCTGTCGTAATTTTTTGTTCGCATCATAATTTCGTGTGTCCTTGCGCTTATTCACATGAAGTAAGGAAATTTGCTTGCACGGGGGTTATTATAAACCCCCCGTTTTTTAAATTGGCTCACAGACAGACAGCGAGTATTAAAATATAGACCTAAAGAATTTGAGTCTTAAGTAGAATCTAAAGAGTATTGTGTCACAACCAGTGTTCTGTTCACACAGCCTTTAAAAGTCCACATTGTTTCATTTATTTATGTTACGTTTCATCTCCTTTAAATCTGTTAAGTATTTAGCATTAATTTGCTTTACTAAAACAAGGAAAAACAATTCTATTAACAGTCTGCTAACACAAAATTATGCTATTGTAAAAATGTTACAACTACAATATATTAATTGAATTAATAAACAAAACACGTCATATTGGCATGTGAATTTCACCGACTTTTTTTATCAATACTATGAAGTTAAAAAGCTTTGCGTCAGTCTGATATGTAATATGTAAATTCAAAATTCAACAACTAAAATATATTTAGTTTGGCATTTTAAAAAGTTATAAACCTATAGTGATGACAAAACGTCTACATGAGAAGATGTGGTCAATTTTGTTCAATCCTTTTTTAGTTGGTTATACTGAGTTATCGTTATTGCAATTTTTTTGTTATGATTATTCATCAGGAAAGAGTGTTCTTTTAATATTTTAAAAAGTATACTATGTGAACATGGTGGCACAATTTACAGTTTTGCAGCTTCTTGCTAAAAATGTCCGTGACAAAAGCTTTTTACCGTAATATAACTGACAAAACAAGATAAATAAGGTAATAAAATAGTTGAATCAAATTTGATTTTTTTATTAATCACCTTATTTTAAGACCTGCAATAATCTTGTTAAGTTGGAAGGTTACCAAAACCTATATGTTTTAAGATGGTTTGTGCTCACAGAAGATTGAATAGGAGGCTTTTTTTTTCGCTACTCGTTTGTGCTACGCACACATAAATTATCGATTTATGTTTATTAATTATATTTGTGTTATTAAAACATTTGTAAGACTTCAATCAATGCTTGATTTCAAATGATCCTTCACTTTTTAAAAAAAACACTTTTAGGAGGACATTTGGATTTCAATTATGTTTTGTTTTTTTAAAAGGCGCTCGGCAAGATCTGCTTAATCCTATTTAATCCGGGGGGGGGGAGGTGTCCACCCTTCTTATTAGTACATTTAAGAACGTTTAAGAATTTATTTTGTCCTCCATTTCATAAATAATAAGTACGCTTAGCTGATCAGAAGTTTACTGGATAATGTTACGCTGTTTAGAAATTTTTTTTCTTTCTAAGCGGTTTAATAAATGAGCAAGACAAATTTATAATTTTTAAAATAGGTTTGACGTAATATTAATAACATATTATAGATATTACAATTAGACACAAATGAATGGTTTATAGATTTATGAAGTTGTACAACTTATGTCAATGGGAAAATACTTCTAGCATAGTCATGTTATTTAATGGACTTGGTCATTCGACATCAAAATGGCAATTGTGTTTTGCGTCAACACAACTGACTAAACTACTATGTGAATATTGAAATAGTTAAAGAAGAACTCTTTTCGGAATACTCTTATCAAGTAGTTTTTAATAACATAGAGAGTAAGTAAGTTTTAACGTCCTTGGGGAGTACATCCTAATGGCTGGGTCGTCTTCCCTTCCGACGTTAACTAAATCACATTATCCGCTAGAGATACGTATAGCATTAGCGGTCAGTAGATAGCTCCAAATGAATTAAAAACACAACTTTTAAAGTTCGCCGGAGTGGAGACTCGAACCTGCAAACTTTAAAGTACAAGTTGACAGTGTTACCACTACACCATCTCCGTCTCGCCACATAGCTTAAGATTGTATTTACTTTCATTCGCAAGGCCTTACGATGACTTAGCTAGTGCTTTTTAATAAGTGTGTTATTAACAGACTATTTATACCAAGTTTTGCTACATGCATGTAGAGAAATCTTCTTCTATAGAATTTATTGTTTCCTGTTTTCTTTTTTATGCATCTTTTGTATCTTTTGCTCATTATAGTTCATTGTCATTTGCAGTATCTAATTTAATGCATGATTGTTTTTTGTTTCTTAATGTCTGACAAGTCCATTGTGTTAGCATTCTTAAGTCAATGTTAAAAAATATCTCCGTATTTAACCAATTTTATTTTTGGTGTTATTAAATTATAGATTCAATAATGAATAATTCAAACTTCTTGAGGCATTCCCATGCCATTCAATCTGAAAGTTATATGGCATACCTCGAAATAACTGTCAATACATTAATCATGGTCTTTGCCGTGTTCGGTAATTTACTCATTATCCTGAGCATTGTAAAGAATAAGAGAATTCGGAATACTTTTTCCAATGTTTTGGTTTTAAATGTTGCATTTAGTGACATTATATTGGTTTTATCAAGTATTCCAACAGATATGGCAATTGAAGACCTTGGTTACTTTCCATTTGGTAGCGTTGGTTGCAAGCTTATCAATCCACTTTCAACGTACAGTATCAATGTCATGGCAATGTTGTTAGTTTTCATTGCTATTGAAAGATTTCTTGCAATTGTGTTTTCTGTTTCGACCACGAGTTGGAAAAAGACTAAAATATCAGCCCTTATAGCTACACATTTGATTGCTATAGCTACAATTATACGATATAGTAGAATGAGTGTACTAATGACCGAGACAGGAACACCATACTGCAAAGAATCGTGGAGTCATACATCAAGTCGGGCCTATACTGTGTTTCTATTTTTGATTCAATTTGCGATTCCCTTACCGATCATAGTTGTCCTTTATTGCATGTCATGGCGAGTAATTCAGAAAAACAACAAGGAAACAATTCGAGTAATGAGCAAATTATTACAAAACGACTCTAACAGGTCCAGTCAAGAAGAGAAAAAGCAATTCAGAAAAAGTAGATTTAGCGTCTTTTTCCACCGTAAAAGCGAAACATATTTGAATGCATCCTCCATTGCTCGACACAAGCAAACAATGCAAACGCTAAAAATGTTTACAGCTGTTGTAGTGATTTTTGCTGTTTGTATGATGCCCAATCAGATTACATGGTTTTACATGTCATTTCGTCCCAGTCCTCTAAATTTAATTGTAGAAAAGTTTTTTTACTGGTTAACGTATTCGAACGCTGTTTTAAATCCATGGATATATGCTGGTTTTAATCCACATTTCAAGAACGCTTACAAAGCTACTATTAAGAGATTTATTACCAACCGCTCTAAATATTGCAAGAAAAATTTTTCTGAATCATCCTCACCACATGATTCACGCAGTACAACAGTGCAAGATGATGTCCTGCTTTCTGGATCATTCTCTTGGCTCTTACCAAATAGACAACAGTTAAGTATCTTCACCTATACCGAACCAACCAATCAAATACAAGACTGTGTTACTGAATCAGCAGAATATATATCTGTAGATGATATTGATAAATTCAAGTATTCTGTGTCATTTGAAAACGTTTGCAGTAACGGGGTAGAATTTAGCCGATCATTTTTTGATATTTTTGTACAAGCAAATGAAACGGATTGTTGAAAGCTGGAAAAATGTGAAATTTGTAATATAAACTGTTTTCATTTTGAACAAAATGTATTATCATTTAATATTAGCAAATATTTAAATTAATCTATTACTTTTGATGTTACTATGCTATAATATAACGTATTTGCAATATTTGGAATTTCCTATAATATAAATCGAGTTTGGAAAACCATTTCTAACAGAAGTTTCGGCCGGAGCAACTCAACTGTCTATTCCGAAGCATAAGTTTTGCTTATGTTAAAAAAGAAGAGCTTTTCCGCTGCTGCTGTTTACCAGCGCGTTTAAGATTTTTTTTACTGCTGCTAGCCTTGAAAAAATTAGGAGTTAGGGGATATGATGATATACGACCTATACTAAGTAAACGTTCGCGGAGGTACATCAAAAAATGAAAAAAATTGCTGACGGATTTAGGTTATGTTTCTAAAAGTACCAAAAACGACTAGTCTATATATACATGCCTTGAAACAGGAAGAGTTAAGACGTGTCTTTCCAAATCTAATGGTAATTTCTGGTGTACTATATTTGTTAGCTTTCATTTACCATTGAAACTCCAATTAAATACGTTTTCAGTATTTTTTACGTGTAACTTTGCCGCATTAACATTTAATAATACTTCTTTTAATAGGGTATAACGTATAACAGACTAGCTGGCATGAAATATTAAACAAATGTTCATTCATCTGGATTTTGAAACATGATATGCCACTGGTTAACACAGTAAGCAACACGATACCATATTGAGAGAACGTGACCATGTGTTGACCATAACCATATGTGCTTTCCTTCAACTGGAGCAAGAATGAACAAAGTTAAATGAAACTGACAATGAGAATTATAAGTATAGTGATCTTTAAACATTATTAGTACAGTTTTTACCTTATTAGCACAACATTTTAGTATAGTTCAAACATTATTAATACATGAGGAATTCTATATAAAGTCGCTAAGACCTGTTCTTGAAGAACAGGTTGAATTTAAAAAAATGTTGTTACTCCTTCATAACGGCGTGACGTAAAAATATATTTTTGTTACGTCATTAATTTTATTTTATAGCTTAATTTTTATTTGCTCACCCCGTTCTTTACAATCCTTTGAGAGTTTTTATAATATATATATAGTGGTTATATTGTCTTAACAGAGTCATTATATACTTACATGACGATGTAAAGGCTCCTGCCTTCACACGGTGAAATATTTCTTTAGAATCATTGGAAATTTTTCTTTCGAAATTGTTATTTTGATATTGCACGTGCGTATTTTAAAAAGGAATTGTTGGTGGAGATAAGTAAAAAATGAAGTCGAAGGGCAAGGTAGCTGCTTGTATAATAATAATTGAAATTTTAAACAAGCAGAAAAACTATTCTGCTGGGTAAAACCATTAACTAAAAATATATCAAAAGGTTAAAAATCTTATCAAAATGACGTTCCATCTTCGCACATTATCCTTCTCACAAAACTAGAAATTCACAAAATTCTTTGCTTACAATGCACTGGTGCGACTTTGAAATTTTACCAGCCGTCGGTTTTTTTAATCCTTCTTTCAAGGCAAGAAACACTTTACCGTTCAGTTGGTAAAAATCGTAAAGTTGTGAAACATGTGAAATCAACTTTTTTATATCGCGTTTAAATTCTTTCTAAATATAGGATACATTACGACACAAATGTTTCTAAAGAAAATTTCGAATGTTTCTAAAAAAAAATTTCACCGTGTATTCCCGAGTTTTTAATTACGAAAAGCTTTGTATTTTTATTTGTACATTTCAAGGAGGTATATACCTACATGTACATTTCTACACAGATCCTTTTATAGTGATCACATGCATTGTGTAGCGAAGATAGTTGGAAACATTTCCCGCAAAATAGCCGTAGTCATTTCCTGCGTGGCCTCTATATAATCGTATACTACAACACAAAATAAGTCGACCGTAACTGGTTAAAAACATTAAATGAATTTATTTAAATATATTTTTTGCTTAGATAAGTATTTGCATAAATTTTTAGTTCTCCTCCTACCTATGCCTGTTTTACAGCTACATTATTAAGGTTTAATAACTTATAAATGTGAGACCATATTCACGAGCGACTGTTTTTACATCTTGTTGTGGGACTTTCGCATTTTTTTATGAAATTTTAATTTGTTTTTGTCTTAATAATGTCATGAAAATAATCTTGAAAACAGAACTTGTTATATACCTTGTATATCTTTATCTCGAATAATACAATGACGCCAGTTGTTGGACTCAACATCATACTGCTATGAATTGTTAATTTTTGTATGTTATATATAATACCATAAAAATATTTCTCAAACAGAACTTGTTAATTGTTTCATGAAGAAGATAGAAAAATCTTGTCCAACTGTATTTGTGATTGAATAATTTTTAATACCCGATATTCTATTTTACATGTAGGGTTTTGTATAGGTATTGTGTTGCAAAATGTTGAATGACTTTGGGTGTTATCAAAAAAATGCAACGTGTCTCAACACGTTTTTTATTGTTTTATTCTTATTTTTATAAACGCGAGCATATTCACCAGCGACTGTATTTATATCTTCACTACTGACGTCAGTTGTTGGACTTTCGACTTTTTCTATGAAATGTTAATTAGTTTTGCGTTTTAATAATACTATAAAAATATTTCTCAAAACAGAACTTTCTTCCTTAATCATTTTATGAAGAAGGTAGAAATATCTTCAATCCTGGACATAATATTATTGGAAAAAGCCGATTTTTGGCTATTTCTCGAATTGGCCAAATGGAATCGCCTTGTCAAAACTCTGCAGCCGGCAGGCTGCAAAAGCTTCGCTTTGGGAGATGTGTAGGCCAGGTAAATAGCGTCGAAAATGGGCTACTGGCAGTTTCTGCCATGTCCGCATTTCGGAACAATCCACACGACGGCCCGCTAAGGTGCTAAAATTCGGGGAAACGGGGTGTGCTGACGTCAGCAAAAATTTTAAGTCCGTTTCCGATCATTGACAAGTGAAGTTTGACAAGTTCGTAGTGCCTTTGTCTTTTGTAGAAACAATGTTTATAACTGCTTGTGGGACGAACTATGAAATTCGGCCCTCTTTTTCCAATAAATTAAGTCCGGGATTGTTGTTCAACTGGATTTGTGATTGAAGACGTTTAACCCGATATTCTTTTTCACAGGTAGTTTTTCGAAATTTATAGCTATTCTGTTGCAATATGTTGAATGATTTAAGGGTTGGGATTAAAACAATGACAAACGTGTTGAGGTACATTGTAATCGAAACTCACATTTAAACAAAATAATAAGCGCGATTACATAAAAAACGAACCTGTGATTAGCATTGCACATCGATCTAGACCTAAGCTTTATATAATGAGCGAAAGGTTCTACATATTTTCAAAAAACTTCATTGAAGCTAGAAATTATCCGGGTTAGCTAGTATCTGGTAATAAAAACGTGTAATTGCAATACTCTGGTGAAATGTACTGGTTTGACCTTCAATTCATCGCAGAATTTTTGTCTACCAGTGTATTCAAAACAAAAAATGGCGATTTTAAATAGATACGAATATTTATACGTTTATGTTTTGTGATGTGCTAAACTATTAGCGTTTTTCGTATATGTTATAACTTTCTGACATCCTCTTAAAATACAAGGTATAAATTATTCTTGAAGAGAGTTGCAAAATTGCAAATAAAAATGTTTGTTTACGTTTTTTAGATAGATGATAGTATTCCCTCAATATTGTATATCAAAAACGCACGTGTAGTTTCCCATATATCAGTTTTCTAAACTCTATATTTACATTCTACTAATATACTATGACGCCACATACGTAAAGTACAAAGTAAAACGGTACAGCACAAACACGACTTAACAACTCAGCTTTACAAAGACCTGCTGGCGCCAGCAAAATTATCATTGCGCGTAAGCATTTTTCACGTTCTCTAAATTAATCATATTTATTATTTATGATTCCATTTAAGAGCGTATCTCTAATCAATAATGAAACGAGGTAGAAGTATTCTTTAGTAAACTAGATAGTAAATTTAAGACTGAGTCACGAAAGCCTTAATGCGAAGCCTATATGGTATAATCAATGAATATGTAACTCTTGTTTGTAGTCCAGAATTCTTTTTTTTGCCGGAATCTATAATAAAAGTTAGGAATTCTCATAAATTTCAGCATTCAATGTCATCCACAAAAAAGATATGCGCAATTGAAATTGCCACAGGCACTTTGAGCCCTCCACCCTCCCGCCCCTCGCAGGTCTTTAATTGGGAAACAATTAGGAAAATGAATACATCTTTACAAACATCTCTGTATATTTATTTGCATCTTTGTTATGTGTTACTCGTTGACGTCAGTTATTAGGACCATCGTTATCACATACTACAGAACAGAATATGCCTAATTTTACAATAACAGCAACAGAGATATCATATATGTAACTGGTTAAAGAGAAAGTCATAAACACGATACTTTATCCCTTAAATAAGTAATAACCTAAATTCATATCCCTATACCTTCTCAGTTACGTTTAACATAGGTCTAATAATATATCAATGTAAAACCACATTCACAACCAATTGAATATATCTTTTTTTGTCTTTATCATAAATCGTACACTGACGTCAATTTTTGGACTCGTCGACATAGCTCTGAATTATTAATCTGTTTTTCACTTTAATAATACCATAAACATATTCTTCAAAACAGAACTTGCTAATCGTTTCATGAAGAAGGTTGAAAGCCTGATCTAACTAGATTTGTGATTAAAGAAGTTTTTGATACCTGACATTATTTCTCTCAGGTAAATTATTTAAATTCTAAATTTATAGACTTTATAGCTATTGTCAGACTTTTTAAATGTTTTTGCATTAAATTTTGTTAATAGTTATAGTTTTTTTGGGAAAGTTTGAAACAATATTCTTACATTTTCATGATTGGCATTGCGTTTGAAACCTTTTTAAATAATATTTTTTGAAAAAAAATGTTTAAATAAAATATTTTTGATATTAAACTTTTTATCTCAATTTAATTTAGGGTGAGAACTGCAAAATATCTGTTTGGCAAAAAACTTCTAAAAAAGGACAGAAATTTCTTGATAATTCACTAAAAAGAGATGAATATTACATGTTTTCGTTTCTTGAGATAATTACCCTGGATTTTAAGATGTTACGGCTTATTATTTTATTTTATTTTAAACAATCGTTATACAGGATAAGTATTTCAATATTTACAACATTGCTATTAATAACATCCTGTTAATTAAAAAATGAATCCTGTTGCACAATGTTTTGTTAAGATCTCTTTAACAACGTTAAATTTTCTCCAGAGTTTTTAAATCTTTTTAATACCAAATACTGTATAGATCGGTCATTCAAAATAAAATTGCTCAATTTTACCTTCTTGTTTTTCAACAATAATATTTATGATTGATAATTTTATTTAAAGGCGGATTTACTAAACAGTAATGAAACTAGACAATGTTTCTCTCAATGAAAGGAAATTGTCAAATATTTTTAAAATTTGGACTCGTTTTATCTAAAATACTTATTACCCTTTTCGAATAATTTGTTAATGCGACGCCTATATGGTCAAATCAATGAATATGTAGATCTTGTTTGTGATATTTCGACTCTATTAGAACTCCTTCGAAAAAACAATCTGAAAGAACTATGAAAGTGAATCCCTGTTCAGAAACAGCTCTGCATATTCACTTATATCTTTCTCATGTGTTACTCATTGACGTCAACTATTAGGACGATCGTTATTGCATATGCTACAGATCACAATATGTCTAATTTAACAATAATAGCCATAAAAATATCATACATGTGATTGGTTAACAATAAAAGTCATAAACACTATACTTTATCGCTTAAGTAAGTAATAGCCTATATTCATGTCTCTATACATACTCAGTCATGTTTGATATAAGTCTAATAATATATCAATATGAAATCACATTCACAACCAGTGGAATATATCTTTTTATAACTTTATCATAAATCGTACGATGACGTCAATTTTGGAACTCATCGACATAGCTATGAATTTTTGATTTGTTTTTTACTTTAAAAATACCACGAACATATTCTTCAAAACAGAACTTGCTAATCGTTTCATGAAGAAGGTAGAAAGCCTTGTCTAACTAAATTTGTGATTAAAGAAGTTTTTGATACCTGACATTATTTCTTACAGGTAAATTATTTAAATCCTAAATTTATAGACTTTATAGCTATCGTAAGACTTTTTTTAATGCTTTTGCATTAAATTTTGTTAATGGTTATTGTTTTCTTGGAAAATTTTGCTAATCGTTTTATGTAGAAGGTTAAAATATCTTGTCCAATTAGAATTGTGATTAAAGAAGTGTTCGATACCTGTCATTATTTCTCACAGCTTACTTATCTAAATTCTAGATTTATAGGCTTTATGCCTATCGTCAGCCTTTTAAAAGTTCTTGCATGAATTTTGTTAATAGTTATGGTTTTTTGCGAAAGTTTGAAGCAATATTTTTATATTCTCATGATTGACATTGCGTTAAATAATTTTTTAAATAATAAAATTATATATTTTTGATATTAAATTGCGTCACAGCATAAACTTCTGAAGAAGGATAAAAATGTCCTAATAATTCACTAAAAAGAGGAAAAACTTACAATTTTTGTTTCTTGAAAAAATTACTGTTACCATTTTTTAATATTTTTAAATACCAAATGCCATGTACATCAGTAATTTAAAATAAAGTTGTTCAATTTTAGCTTCTTGCTTTGCAACAGTAATATTTATGTTTGATAATTGTATTTAAAGGCGAATTTACTAATCAGTTATAAAACTAGATGACAGATGAAAGTTTATACAATTTGTTTTAGATGAACAATGTAATCTTTTTTGGTATTGGATTTTTGGACCTTGTAGATATGGGGGCATTTTTGGTTGACATCTTTAACAACTTTAAAATAGGGAAAGCAATTTTAAAATTTGGAAAGAACTATTGTGTATTTAAAATTTTGTTGGAGAGCTGTCTGGGCAATAATTTTCATTTTTTTTTTTTTTCTGTTAGTAGTGCAAAGGATTTATGACATATTTGCGGAAAAATGTAAAAGTAATGGCAAATTCCTGAAAAATGTCGGGTTAGAATCGGGAATGTAAAGAAAGCGAATTCGACAGGTTGCAAAACTTAGCCGAAAAATCTGAGTAAATATTTGTTCAAATCTTTGCGCTCGTTACATCAGAATTTATAGTATTTTTTGTTTTGGGAAGTTCACTGTCGTGGTTTTGAGCAATGTCCTGCAGAATATATCAAACGTGACTATTTGAAAATGGAAATAAAAGCAATGCATTTGATAGATGCACGTTTCTCCTCCTACCCACGCACGTTTTACAAATTTTTAGGTCTGCGAACAGTGTTAGACCGTATATTTACCATAAACTGATTGTACCTATTTGTCTTTTATAATAATTGTACACTGACATTAGTTGTTGGGCACGTCTCCATACTGTTGTCAAATGTTGTTAAATTCATAGTTATTTTGTTGTTGTTGTTGTTATTGTTGTTGTTCCAAGGATGTTGGAAACAATATTTTTGTTAAAACTTCCGTGAAAGAATTTACTGTGCCATATATTCTCCATAATTCGATTTGTAAACAAATTAGTTGATGTTGAAAGACTGAACAGGTTTTATTACAATCTTGGTTTGTAAATGCGCTAGTATTACAATTTTGATAACTAGCATTTTATCTCTATTATATCAATCATTTTAATACAACACACGTTAGACAGATGTGATAGTATCCAGTCACCAAAAAATGCTGACATCTGAAAAAATTGAATTCTACTTATTTTTTCACTGTTTCACCACAAAAGAATTACATTTATTATTGATGATTCTGTTTCAAAGGCGAAATCGCTAATTATTAATGAAACAAACTAGAAGACGATTTTTTCCGCAATGAAGGGACAATTGTGAATATGTTTTAAATAAATAAAGGTTCTATTTTTCCGCAATGGAGGGACAATGATGAATCTGTACTATAAATAAAAGTTTCTATTTTTCTGCAATGGAGGGACGATTGTGAATCTGTACTATAAATACAAGTTTCTATTTTTCCGCAATGGAGGGGCAATTGCGAATCTGTACTATAAATACAAGTTTCTATTTTTACCGCAATGAAGGGACAATTGTGAATCTGTACTATAAATACAAGTTTCTATTTTTCCGCAATAAAGGGGCAATTGCGAATCTGTACTCTAAATACAAGTTTCCATTTTTCCACAATAGAGGGACGATTGCGAATCTGTACTCTAAGTACAAGTTTCTATTTTTCCGCAATAGAGGGACGATTGCGAAACTGTACTATTAATACAAGTTTTTATTTTTCCACAATAGAGGGACGATTGCGAATCTGTACTCTAAGTACAAGTTTCTATTTTTCCACAATAGAGGGACGATTGCGAATCTATACTCTAAATACAAGTTTCTATTTTTCCGCAATAAAGGGGCAATTGCAAATCTGTACTCTAAATACAAGTTTCCATTTTTCCACAATAGAGGGACGATTGCGAATCTGTACTCTAAGTACAAATTTCTATTTTTCCGCAATAGAGGGACGATTGCGAAACTGTACTATTAATACAAGTTTTTATTTTTCCACAATAGAGGGACGATTGCGAATCTGTACTCTAAGTACAAGTTTCTATTTTTCCACAATAGAGGGACGAATGCGAATCTGTACTCTAAATACAAGTTTCTATTTTTCCACAATAAAGGGACGATTGCGAATCTGTACTCTAAGTACAAGTTTCTATTTTTCCGCAATAAAGGGGCAATTGCGAATCTGTACTCTAAATACAAGTTTCCATTTTTCCGCAATAAAGGGACGATTGCGAATCTGTACTCTAAGTACAAGTTTCTATTTTTCCGCAATAAAGGGGCAATTGCGAATCTGTACTCTAAATACAAGTTTCTATTTTTCCGCAATAGAGGGACGATTGCGAATCTGTACTCTAAATACAAGTTTCTATTTTTTCAACAACGAAGACACAATTGTGAATCTGTACTATAAATACAAGTTTCTATTTTTTTCGCAATGAAGACACAATTGTGAATTTGTACTATAAATACAAGTTTCTATTTTTTCAACAACGAAGGGACAATTTTGAATCTGTACTATAAATACAAGTTTCTATTTTTTCAACAATGAAGACACAATTGTGAAACTGTACTATAAATACAAGTTTCTATTTTTTCAACAACGAAGACACAATTGTGAATCTGTACTATAAATACAAGTTTCTATTTTTTCAACAATGAAGACACAATTGTGAAACTGTACTATAAATACAAGTTTCTATTTTTTCAACAATGAAGACACAATTGTGAATCTGTACTATAAATACAAGTTTCTATTTTTTCAACAACGAAGACACAATTGTGAATCTGTACTATAAATACAAGTTTCTATTTTTTCAACAACGAAGACACAATTGTGAATCTGTACTATAAATACAAGTTTCTATTTTTTCAACAATGAAGACACAATTGTGAATCTGTACTATAAATACAAGTTTCTATTTTTTCAACAATGAAGACACAATTGTGAAACTGTACTATAAATACAAGTTTCTATTTTTTCAACAACAAAGACACAATTGTGAAACTGTACTATAAATACAAGTTTCTATTTTTTCAACAACGAAGACACAATTGTGAATCTGTACTATAAATACAAGTTTCTATTTTTTCAACCATGAAGACACAATTGTGAATCTGTACTATAAATACAAGTTTCTATTTTTTCAACAACGAAGACACAATTGTGAATCTGTACTATAAATACAAGTTTCTATTTTTTCAACAACGAAGACACAATTGTGAATCTGTACTATAAATACAAGTTTCTATTTTTTCAACAATGAAGACACAATTGTGAATCTGTACTATAAATACAAGTTTCTATTTTTTCAACAACAAAGACACAATTGTGAATCTGTACTATAAATACAAGTTTCTATTTTTTCAACAATGAAGACACAATTGTGAATCTGTACTATAAATACAAGTTTCTATTTTTTCAACAATGAAGACACAATTGTGAATCTGTACTATAAATACAAGTTTCTATTTTTTCAACAACGAAGACACAATTGTGAATCTGTACTATAAATACAAGTTTCTATTTTTTCAACAACGAAGACACAATTGTGAATCTGTACTATAAATACAAGTTTCTATTTTTTCAACAATGAAGACACAATTGTGAATCTGTACTATAAATACAAGTTTCTATTTTTTCAACAATGAAGACACAATTGTGAAACTGTACTATAAATACAAGTTTCTATTTTTTCAACAACAAAGACACAATTGTGAAACTGTACTATAAATACAAGTTTCTATTTTTTCAACAACGAAGACACAATTGTGAATCTGTACTATAAATACAAGTTTCTATTTTTTCAACCATGAAGACACAATTGTGAATCTGTACTATAAATACAAGTTTCTATTTTTTCAACAACGAAGACACAATTGTGAATCTGTACTATAAATACAAGTTTCTATTTTTTCAACAACGAAGACACAATTGTGAATCTGTACTATAAATACAAGTTTCTATTTTTTCAACAATGAAGACACAATTGTGAATCTGTACTATAAATACAAGTTTCTATTTTTTCAACAATGAAGACACAATTGTGAAACTGTACTATAAATACAAGTTTCTATTTTTTCAACAACAAAGACACAATTGTGAAACTGTACTATAAATACAAGTTTCTATTTTTTCAACAACGAAGACACAATTGTGAATCTGTACTATAAATACAAGTTTCTATTTTTTCAACCATGAAGACACAATTGTGAATCTGTACTATAAATACAAGTTTCTATTTTTTCAACCATGAAGACACAATTGTGAATCTGTACTATAAATACAAGTTTCTATTTTTTCAACCATAAAGACACAATTGTGAATTTGTACTATAAATACAAGTTTCTATTTTTTCAAAAATGAAGACACAATTGTGAATCTGTACTATAAATACAAGTTTTTATTTTTCAACAACGAAGACACAATTGTGAATCTGTACTATGAATCGAGTTTCTATTTTTTCAACCATGAAGACACAATTGTGAATCTGTACTATAAATACAAGTTTCTATTTTTTCAACAACGAAGACACAATTGTGAATCTGTACTATAAATACAAGTTTCTATTTTTTCAACAACGAAGACACAATTGTGAATCTGTACTATAAATCGAGTTTCTATTTTTTCAACAACAAAGACACAATTGTGAATCTGTACTATAAATACAAGTTTCTATTTTTTCAACCATGAAGACACAATTGTGAATCTGTACTATAAATACAAGTTTCTATTTTTTCAACAACGAAGACACAATTGTGAAACTGTACTATAAATACAAGTTTTTATTTTTACCGCAGTAAAGGGACAATTGTGAATATGTACTATAAATACAAGTTTTTCGAATTTGTGTCTAATGAATAATTCCGAAAATACGATTTCTATAATTCTATAACAGTGAGATAATGAAATTAAGGAAGCGTCAAGGCAGTCTAATTAAAGACACATTCTAAGTGCTTCTTACATTGTTGGACAAATTATAACAAAACATTCAGAGCTTTAACATTTTAATAATGACTTGTGGTGCACAAACTTTTGTCAAGATCTTCATAAAAATATTAAATTTTTTATGGATTTTTCAATCTTTTTAACACCAAACCCTATATAGCTAGATACGTCCTTAAAAACAAAGTTATGTGAGATATTTGTTAATCTTATCTTACAATGGAAATAATTGAAAGCGAAATCCCTAACCACTAACGAAAAAAACTAGATTTTTTCTTTGTCACTTTACTATAGATACAGGTTTCTGATGAATGCTTTAGAAAACTTACGCTCTCTTTTTCCATAACAGCAGCTAAATTCGTTCTTCATTTCAGGAAACGCGGTGAAATGTTTAGTTTCCTAGCTCCAGTGCTATATGGTCTTGCGACATGTTATGGAATATATGAAACTTGCTATCGTGATGAAGATGAGATATTCGTGAAGCTGATTGGTAACCAGTTAAGAAAAAATGCAACTGCAGTTGATACTGTTGATGTTCAAAATGAAGATCAGTGTATGGATCATTGTCTTTATAAAGGTTACTGTGTTTCTTTCAATGCCATCCAAAAGAATGATAAGGTAATATGCGAATTGTTTAACGTAACCAGTAATGGAAAAAAAATGGAACCAAATATAAATTCAAGTTACTATGAAGTTCAACAAACGTGCCACAATTCAAATAATACTGAAGAAAGTGGAAATAAAAGTCTTTTGGTAAAACAGGATTGCGTTGAGTGGCTTAAAGCTGGATTTAATGAGAGCGATGTTTATAAAATTCGTATTGGTAGTACAACAACGGAAGTGTTTTGTGACATGGAAACAGCTGGTGGAGGCTGGATCAAGTTCCTCAACAGATCTGACGATTCTGTGTTTTCTCAAAAATCCATGACGGAATACGAAAATGGTTTTGGTAATTTAAGCGGGGATTTTTGGCTCGGTCTTGAAAAACTTGTACAATTGACTTCTGACGGTGAACATGAAATTTATTACAAAAAGGAATCTACAACTGTAAGACTTGAAGGCTTTGAAATTAAAAAAGACAAAGACAAATATAAGCTAAAATATAATAAATGCACACCAGAGCCTTGCGATGATTTGCAAGGTACTAAAAATAAGAAATTCGATTCTGAAATTTGCAGCGCTCCTGGTTGGTACAAAGATAACTGCGACAGAGGTGTTAATTTGCATCAAATACACAGCATGATGTTGAGAAGTATAAATGACAAATGATAACTTTGTCAGACCTTTTTACATATACAAATGCGCAAGAATTAAATTCTTGATTTTGCCTTTAGTAGGATGTGTGAACAGTATTACATAATACAATCGTAACGAAAACCGTATAGCTAAATTCACACTGAAAACGCAGTTTCATGCCTTTTGCTTTTTTTGTTCACATTAAATATTAAAATACTTCGTTTTATTTTTGTATACAATAGAAAGAAACAGGTGATTCCAGAATAACAATGAAAAATGCTCATTTCAGCATGCGGCAACGCAAAACGCTGCGGCAAGTTTGGATTCGATCCAAACTTGCCGCAGCGTCATGCGGCAAACCGAAAGTGAGTATACGTCATTTAGCGGCTACTATACATAGTAAAAACGCGCCGCGCCGCATAACTTTTTTTTCAGTGTGAATTTAGCATATGAATCGATCGTGTCCCTTTATTTTTTTTCTCACTCTGAAAAAAAAGATCGCCAAGACCGTACATTTGCACGGTATTATTTTATGGATGCAATGTTTTTTTGTATTAAACTTTTTTGTATTTATTTAATTCACAAATGTTAAGTTTTTTTCAACTTTAATTACAAATAAAGCTTGTTGCCATCTTGATTTTCGCTGAACGTAGAAATTTTTTAGTTTACAGGTTGTGCGCTTAGTTGAGCTTTTCACCCAAAACTAGACGTGATACAGTGGAATCTTGCTAAAGCTAACACAGTTTTAAGCGGATAGCTCTATAAAACGGGCAGTGGTACTTGGAGCGATTAGAACTAAACGCTAAGCTCTTGTAAACAAAGTCTCTCTAAAACGGACAGATTTTTTCACTATAAACGAGATCTAAAAATAGAATAACGACAAAAAATATTCATCAATATTATTACATTTTTCTATCTCGGACATTTAAATTTTTTTTTTTACAGTTATATATTACAACCTTTTTTGTTTTTCTGCCCATTTAACTGCCAACACGTATTGTCAACAACCACAACAGATCTTCAACTAAAGAATAAAAAATAATCGTCAATCAAAGAATACTTTCTATCTTTTATAGTCTGTTGTTGCGTCGGCTATTACCATTTTTTTTGTCAACATACACTTCGTTCAACTCTTGGTTACTTGGTATTTCCCATTACGGACAGTACATGTTGGTTTTAAGCTGTTAGTTTCAAGTTGTTTTTTTTGTTTTGTTTTTTCTTGTTTATTCACTTTGTTTTATTTTCTTTCTTGATACTTTATTTTTTTAATTTGAATTATCTAGACTACTACCAAGCTACATTAGCTTAGATCAATTATAATGGTTCATTTAACCTACTGCCGTTGAATACGTTTTCACAACTCAAGACTTCTTTTTCTCATGTTCATTTTGTTTTTATTTCTGACTGAATTTATATTTACGTTTGCACATACATTTATTATTTACGCATTTCAGCATTAAGAGCCATTGTAATCTATGGATACTTAAAATATATGTCGATTGATAATAATAATAACAATAATAAATTATTATTTTTTTTGTTATGAATAATGCTTTTATGACTTACAATCCTGTTAAAGTACAGCTTGAAAAACCTTTTTCAGTCAAAATTCTTCCTTAAACTATATTTTTGACCAAACTTCTTTTAAAGCGAACATTTCTATAACACAGAATATTTTTTTTGCAGCGATGGTGACTACTTTAGAAAAAAGTTAAGAAGATTATGATAGTGATCATGATAAAAATTATTCTATAAGGCATTTACTCATCTCGGTGCGCATTAAAATTTTATTCGCATTGTTATTGTTTCGGCATCCCTCTCATCATATCCATGCCCGATGTGCATTTTACTGGATTTTTACAAAAAGACATTATGTAATCCTACAGCGGGCCGTTTGTTTATATGTAAAAACCGTGATTTATATACAAAGTACGAATATTTGGGAACTGTCGAGTTGTTTTCTGTTTGAGTTGTCAAAACTACTTTTAAGGATACGGTAGACCCTTAGAGTTAAAATTTTTCAAATTTTTTTTTTCACGGATGTAAATTCTATGCTAAGTTTCCAGTAAGTTTTAGAAAAAATATAATATAAAAGTGTTATTTTTGTGGGACAAAACAGGGAAAATGTATTTCTTCATAACAGTATCTTTGATCTTGCCCCGAATATGAGTCACGAATTTAATTGATTTCCGCCAGCGAAGGCGGAATCTTTAAAATCGCCTGAGGAGATAGAGAGATAGAGAGATAGATAGATAAAGACAGCGCAGCTAGGCTGGACGCCCGAAACTTATCCAGGCTAAGGATTTTTTCTGAGAACGAGGCTAAAATGAGTTTTAAGCCAATAAGAATCCTAACAGTGCAACAGATTGTTTTATTATCCAATGAACAATACTTTATTTTAAAGTTTATATGCTATCGAAAGTTAAAGCTCGTGCAGTGTAGCATAATGAAGATCGTCTTATAATGCGCCATCTTTGACGTCATTTCTTTCTGTACAATTTTTCAAGCACGTAGACTAAAGCTATATTCAGCAGAACTAATTAATTATTCATGAATTTTATTTTTCATTTATTGAGTTGTGAGAATACTCAATGATTTGTTTACCCCATAATTCTCCGTTTTCAAGATCAACTTCAAATTTTAAAATCTTTTAGGCTAATGGCGGAAATCTTCAAGCCCCTGGGCTTCTTGTTTAATTTTAAACGCCCACACTCTGTATCAAAATTAAAGACTTTAAAGTATTAGAAATACTAGTCGTTAGCCCGTGGAAAAATCCACGGGTTCGCCCGTCGCAGCTAAGCTACCATTTTGCGTGACAGACAGGCAGACAGACAGACAGACAGACAGACGTATACGGGCATTATAATATAGATAATTCACCATGCACACTATTATTAGCAAGCTATAAATTATTCTGCATTTTTTTAAATACTGTGAAGTTATAATGTTATACTTTTTCTTTTACATACTGCTTTTTTAAAATTCATTTTTCTATTATCATCGTTTTTATTTGTACGTTTAAAAGCCATGTTTACATTTATCAATACAAATTTTTAACTTACTTTAATTTTATACCGAAAATGTTTCGATTCATTAATTATTAACAAGGTTAAAATTCCAATGCTACACTTTTGCACAGGTACCAAAAGAAATGTTTAAGCCTTTTTTTCTCGAAACAAGAAATTCGGTCGATACATTGCCTGTTTGCGTTGGTAACTCCCCTCCATTTCGTTGAAAACTAGCGAAACAATTTTTTTGGAAACAGTTACACGTCTGGCTACAAATTCTTGTTTTTTTTATTTCGAAATTTGAATAATTATCGAGTTATCGAGGAATGACTCATCAAACGAGGTAAATTCGTGGATATATGTAGTATTTTAGACAAAATGCATTATAACTTGAGAACGAAATTTTTTTTTGAAAAGATGTAGTAAGATATTGTAGAGCTGAATAAGAGCAATACAACGAGGTATTTTTAAACGAAAAAAAAATTGATGCAGGGGAGTTACCAAAGCTTTAACAAGGGAGGGCGTTTTTTTGTTTGGAATTTTTTTTCTTCATTCCAGTTTTTTCCACGAATTTATTTTCAAATATACTCGTAGGGAATTTATCAATCTTTTATAATATATAAAATGTTTTTAAAAAAGGGACATGTTAAGGAGATATTTTGAATATACTGAACATGTGTCAAAAGGGTCTACCGTATCCTTAAGTATCTTAGATATTTAAGAATTCAGCTCTTTTAACTTAACCTTGTGTATAAAGCAAAATATGCTAAAAGATTTACTAAAATTTAGCAGGATAAATCCCAGGGACAAGAATAAGTCACTAATGCAAAAAATAGTTAATAGTCCCCTTTTCTTTTTAAATTGTTGACACACAAAAGGCATATAAGCGCTTTTGAATTAAAGAATTGTTTGATCGGCTAATCAATTACGTAATGTTAAAACTTATCAACATATCGATTGTTTTCTCGACCAATGAAATTTGCTAAAACTGACACGCGCCACAATTTAGGGCGGGAGTAGCTCCAAAACGTTTGACAGGCTTGTCGAAATAGAATCAAACTTGGCACAATTATAATATGTCATGAAGGAAAGAAAATGGCAGTAATAAACTTTTGCTTATGTCAGCTCCTTTTCTGTGAGGTCATCGGAAGCTTGAAATTTGTCCAATTTACAACTATCTGCTTAAAATTCAATTACTTACGTTCTACAGCGAAATCTGAAACTGAATTCTAAACTCTGTCTAAAGTTTCTGACAGCCAAATATAGTTATTTACCATATTTTTCGGTTTTTACATATTTCGCATGAGTAAAGGCCAAAAATTGCCCGAAAATCCGTTGTTTTCTGATTCTCGGGTAAAACTCGAAAAGTTGGGTAATCGGGTTAACCACGTGACGAAAATTCTAAGAAAAATTTCCCTCAACGAAATAAAGTTTTCTTGTAAGTTTCTAGTCCTTAGGATAATCCTAAGGACTAGAATCCTAATAATAAAGTTATTACATTTTCCCGATTATAAGGATTTCATAGAGATATTTAGAGGTAGTTTCGAGTGATAGCCAGTATCTAATGCTCTGAGAGGTATGAGACTTATAAATATTTGGCATACAGATCCCCCTTGGTCTGAATAGGGTAAGAAATTTATCAAAGTTAGCTTAAACTTCGTGACTTTTGATATAATCATACTGTTGTTTGAGTGGTCGACGCGACTTGTCATTCTTGATGGAGGTTTGGAGTTCAACCAGCTGTCGAATATAACAATTTTGCTCATAAGAATACGATCCATGTGTAGTCTGATTTTTGCGTAACCATTCCAAAACACTAGTTTTTATAAATTTTACTAGATTTGGACAAACCACCCAATAATCAAATGCAGCTCAACTGACAAGAATATTCCTTAATGCACGTTCTGTAAAACATTCGTTTTACAGAACGAATCAGGTTTTGTATAATAAAAAGGTGTCATTTCAGCGCCCACATGAAGTTTTCACGCCTTATTTCGGTGTACTCGATAGCAGGGTCGGATCTAGGATTTTTTTCTAATAAGGCAAAATTTGATAGAGTTTTTGGCGAAGTAAGATCAAGGGTTGTGGTGTTATAAGCGTGTGTTTTGTGTTTTTGCTGCAAAAGGAGCTAAAATCTTCACAAAAGTATGGTTTTTTATTATAAATAATCCTTCCTAGATTAGAAACTAAAGTTTTTTATAGTGCAATAAATAAAAGTAAATACTTGATAAAGAGAACAATAAAACGCTGTGGTTTTTACACTTGTATCCTTGTTGAAACATGCGAATAGAAAATGCGTCCTTTTAGTAAATCAGAATCGAAACAGTGTTAGCGTTGTCATAATATGGGCGAGTCCTTTTCACTGACATACAACAGTGGTTTTATGTATCAACATCTAAACATCTTTTTTTACGTTTCACAAATTTAGTACGAGTACGAATAATCGGCGACTTACAAATTCGGTAAGTTGGTGAGTTACTTTACTTTAAAATATACAATAAGTCCAATAGCTTATATACATTACAAGGCAATTTTAAGAATAGATACAGCCAACAGTAGTGCAAGGTAGAAACATTGTTTTGGAAAATTACAACCACTGTTAACTACCAGTGAATAAAATCTGTAAAGGAAAAGCAACATATAAAAGTATGAATGCTTTCCAGTTAGACTTACAGTGTAAGATAACAACACATAATCAACGTTTATTTTCTAATTCGCTTTTTTTAACCGAAAATAATCTTTTTACAAGCTCGTGAGCTTGTATTAAAACGCAAATGTGTCCCACAAGAATGGAAATTTTTGCCTCTCTGAGCACCGAAACAGGAGTAGTCGTGTGTTCGAATCTCATCTTGGTAACTATTTTTTCTTTTTTTTTTTCTTTGCTGTTATAAATTTTATTTTTTAAAAAGATAAGATAAGTGTTCAAAAGCATTATAAAACTAACTGGTAAAGTAAAGATGTTTCCACCAAGGTTTACAAAAGTGAATGTAAGCGGAATTAAGGTCTCCTCAAATGCCTGGAAAGTAGTCTGCGAAAAATAAAATTTCCACAACATTACGTAAGAGAGCAACGAAGACGCTCCACCTTATCAATTTATTAAATACATCAATTTTACAAAATTTGGTTAAAATTTAAGCAAAAGGCAAATTATATTGTAAATAATGACGAGAACGGAATTCTTTCGCTACGCTAATGACACGCCAACATAGAGAAATATGATTTCGGAAACACTCCGAAAGAACGTACATTTTCCGATTCCGTTCTTGTTATTTGTCTCCGTGCCATAAGTGCACAGGATTCTTTTTAACGAAGTTTGCTGTTTGTGACAGTTCTGGTAATATATATTTTTTAACTACAGCTATTTCCTTTTTCGAACATTTAAGATTTACTCGTATATTATTTTTTTTATTTTGCTTTTTCTCACTGAGTGCCTCTCTTATACCCCGTTCTTTTTTGGGGGGCGGGAGGGGTCTATTGAATTACTGAATTTCGCAAATTTTAAGTGGGGCTTGTGGTCTCTCTTCTTCCTGTCAGTCAGTTCACTCCAGACTGACCCATTGAAAATTGAAATCAATTTTGAAAAATAACTGCATAGTGTGTAACAAATATTATTGCCTATGTGAATAGCAAAATATGTCGTGTCTAACTTCGTAACAGAAATCACAATCTGATAAAAAGCTTTTTGTAAACTTTATTCGCGAGGTTTTTTACGTATATCATACGTCTTGTTATTTTCTAAAGTTCATGCGGCACAATAATAACGCGGTATTGTAGTTGTCTTAGTTATGTATAGTCGTCTTGTCTTAGTTATCAGAGTCGTACAAGTTTGTAAATACGCGACTTCAAACATATCCTATAAATTAGATGACTGAATCGATAATTAAGCAAGACGTTAGAAAAACATGGTAAATTTTTGCGTGTATAAACGTACACGTACATTAAATTTTCAACCACTGGCTGTATATCCACGTAGGAATTTAATGTACTCCAGCAGTCTATTTTTTAAAAAATATATATAAAAAATGATCTTGTATGATACTCAAAACTGGTCCTGGGACATAAAGTATATCAGCCCATAGTTAATAGAAACAAGAAAACCGTCCGGTTTAATCACACATTCGTATTGTACACATTCTTTATACTTAAATATTGTATTGATTATGTTTATATATCTTGTATCTATGGCAACGTTCTTGTTTATATAGACCTGTTGCATAATTTTTATTTTACTTGAAAATGGGTGTATGATATGTTGATATGTTGTATGATATGTTGTTTTAATTTGTACACATACACATGGATGTCCAAGTTTTAACATAAAATATTGTCAATCGAATTTCTAATGTCTCACTATGATGATAAATAATTAAAATGTATTTATTAAAATATAAAATATACAATGATAAAATTTGGTATAAAATATTAAGGCACAAACTTAGAGAAAAAGATGATGATAAATTGAATCATATTAAAAGTTGTGACTATTTTTCGATAACTGAAATATGGCTGGAGAGCACACAACTCGATTCAATTTCGAACATTATAACATTGTCAACATACAGTAAATCAAAACAATCATTTCAAGACAATGAACACCCTCATTTGATGCGAGATTTCTCGAAATTCGAATAGAATATATATCTACTGGTTTCATTATTTTGGGTATACTATGTAAAGCTACACGATAATAAGAAAACAACAAAAAAACGCTGCTATACGCAAAAAAACAATACATAAACAAAAACTTTTGGTCAATATAGCGCGCTATTTGTGGTGGCTTTGATTTTGACACTATTCGCGCCCTTTTCAACTTTTCGTTACCACCATGACAGACCGCAGCCCATACCAAATCACACATTTCTACGAATGTGTGAAAAAACACTTGTTCGGAAGATCAAGAATAACCTATTCAATTATGTTATTATTACGCATATTTGAATTTAAAGGGACATGATAATGCACAACTCATTTGCCGCGAATGAAACTTCAACACAAGAATTTGTTAAAAGTTTTGTTGTTTTATTTTGAAAAATATTTATACAGTTTTAAAATAAATCTAAAAACCGTTAATAAAATAATATTTTACATAAAACATGAAAAAATTCGGAGTTAAGAACAAAAGTAAATAATGGTTTTCAAATAAATGTTCGAAGTTGGTATACCATACTCTTCATATGCTTAAAATTCTTTTGAATTAATTTCTGAAAAAACACAGTCACTAGTTACTACATTTTCCAATGCCTTTCTTTCTTAAAGGTTTGGTTATAAATTCTTTCCCTCCCCCCCCCCTCTATACATACGACAACAACAAATATGTTTGCTTGACATTCGAGATTCTGCTTCAACTGATTCACTTGAAAATTGTGCAGGTAAATTATTTCGAATGCGAGGGTAAACCCCTGAGAGCTTTTTAACCAATTAACTTTGGCGGAATTTAGTGGAAAACCTGATTATTTTTTTAATCTTTTACAAGTAAAATTCTCGGGATTCTATACTGAAAAAATCGGTAATTGGTCGTTTTGCGAGAAACGCACAAAATGAGCTGGAACCTAGTGACGCGCCTTCTCCGCATTGTTTGTCTTAACAATAGGAATTTAAATAGAGAATTATCGCGTTGTGTCTCTTTCTCTTTCAATAATATCTCTATGCTATATGTTATCTTAACACTAAACCATACGAATAAATCTTTCAGAAACTAAACGATAAATTATCTTTGTATTTTACTTTCTTCAAGAGACATTTGAATTCTGGTGAACAAATCTGTTAGGTTTTCCATTCGCTACGCTGAAGGCATGAACTCGACGAGCTTGTCTAAAAAGTTTGTCTCGCTCGCTTAAAATACGGCCGGCAATCGAGAAGACCGGCCAGTGCCAGGGCTATTTCTTTCTCGCTGTGCCTTTTATCAAAAAGGGAAAAAAAGCCCTGGGATCGAGGTTGAGGATATAATCAATGAAACAATACAGAGCTCTCACGACCACTCCGCACTATTTTTCTTACAAATTAAAAATTTGCGATAAACAGATCTACCAATAAAAAAAATCAATAAAATGATCTATACTGAAAATGCACATCCTTATCATAGCAAACATTAAATTCCATTACGCTGTACTTGTATTCACATATCAAATAATGAAGGATTATTTTTTTAAATTAACAACATGTTGTCCAACATTGTAAAAACGACACTTCCACTTTCTATAGCAGTGCCAATAGTTTCCATCGTATTACATTCATCACATATAAATACAGCGTCGTCTTGGACACTTTCATATTTCTTACACGGCAATTTTTCTGCCAAGGTGTCCAGTTTTATATTTGTTATCCTCCCAGTACCAACTTCAAAAAATGAATATTTAAGATTTTCGTCGTCAAAATCAAAGTTAACTACCTATTCAACAATATTTGTTGCCTATCTGTGGTTTTAAGCAAACGCGTGTTGATGTATTTTGAAAACCATAAATTGGTTAACTTTAAAGTAGCTTTTTCCTTCACCTTCGACATTAATTCTCCAAAAAAAAGTTATGGCTATATTGTCAGTATCATCTTTCAGTGTTTCTTTCCTTAGGGAAATAGCTTGTATTGTAGAATTCAATATCAGCTAAATTGTACACTATACTAACTACATTGACCATGTCAAAAAGGGATGACTCATTTTTTACAGCAGCTATCGTTATTTACAGAAGCTATGTTGATAAAGTTTGTTTGGTGGAAAGTCTAAGTTACACTCTTTTAACATTGTGTAATCCCCTACCATCACTTCATTGCGCTCATTTACACGAAACCTTTTCAATTTTCGATAAGATCTTATGCGCTTTTCTGGTAAAAAACAAACTCTTCGCTGATCATTTTCAGTGTCCCGTGTAAACTTAATGTATTTTCGCTTTCGTTTACGCGACTGTGTTACAGCAGTCCGATTCTTTACATGTCAACTCAATCTGGTCTACAAAAAAACATTACCATACTTGGGTTCATTTATTCATTTCAAAACAGTTTTTTAGGAAAGTGAAGTACATCAGAACTTAAATATATGCATACTTGTTTAATGTGTGTAAAATATATCTTACCTGATTTTGTTGGTGTTTTTGGTTCACTGGTACTTGTTGATCCGGAATCCATTTATTCAGCAAATCAACCAACTAAATACTAAAAAATATTTACAAAGACATGATACATTATGTGAAAACAAAACGAGCAAATAATGTGATAGCAACAATTTGAATTTTCATGAACGACAATTGCACAAACATACACGACACACCATTCATCTTCTCATGTGACAAAAGATGAACAGTATCTTTACAACAGAGATCTATACTCTGGTACTTATCATGGCATGCATTTTGATGTACCTGGCAGTTGTGGAAAAAAAAACTGTTACATTATGACATGTGTCTTGGCCAAGTATAACTTGTGTTTCTGCGAAACATAAAATATCTGATTGTAGCAGATGAGCATCACGTGCAACATCAACTCAATGTTTGGGTAAAGACCTGATATTAAGAAGAGTGATTGTAGTAGACCGTCTTGAAGTGTATGTTATATGACATGGCAACAGCATACTCTGATTTTGCATTCTACCATATTCCTGTAAAGCTCTAGGGTCTGTTTTAATAACAGATTTATTGAATTCCCCAATAAGATAAGGACCCCTTAATGAACAACTCTGCTTAACCCTATTCCCCCTATGTTGTGCAAATATGTACAACATTTTTTTAAAAAGCCAGTGTATCTTAAATACTTGTCGGATTGTTCCGAAATTGTTTGAGAAGTATTTTTTATATGTTGTGGTCACATAAATGTACAAAACAAAATTTTATTGGTTTCTGGGCGGTTACAATAACGGTGTTGTCGTTGCTGGGCGGGTAAAAATCTAGTGTGATTTCAGGGGTTTTGACTATTTTACGGAACACTTGACCATTCTCTCGCATATATTTGTGTTATTCCTCCATTTTAAAGACTAGGAGGAGAGAAAAAAAAATTTTCTCACAAGAAATAGCCGGATTGTAGAAATTGCGAAAAACGCCCTCTTTGTAGACCAATTCCAAAGGATGCAAGCATGGTAGCGGCCATTATGGATATTTTTTGAAAAAATTACGTGGTGAGCCAAAATATGTATATACATTTACCTTCAGCGAATTTTTTCCTGAATCGGAGAAGAAAATCAGATTTTAAAGCTGTTGTACATATTTGCACTTTTTGGCATAGGGTAAATAGGGTTAAAGCAACACACATTTGACCGCGATTAAAATTTCTTTGCTGCAACAAATCCATACTAACTACAGATCTTTATTAGACTTAATTTTTATGCTCGCTCCCACTCTCTCAAGCAGAACAAAACTATTCTTCCTTGCAAAATTATCATTGTCCCTTTTTTTAAAATCTGCTTGAGTGTCATCAAATTTTTCATAATTTTTTTCACACCCTCACAATCAACGAAAATGTATTTAACAGATCCCAACTGTCCATTTATAAGCCTATCCTCTAAATCAATATTAACTGGGAGTATTACTCTTGCATCAACTTTTATTTTTAATATTCTTCTGTCTCCCTTCGATTACGTTTTAATATGTCATTAATTTTTTCAACTGAAATATCCTTAGGAATATTGTAATTAGAAATTACAACATGTAGTGGGTTTTCAATAAGATCAAATAGCCATGTTATGAACATCTGCAGGTGCGTTCTCTGCAAATATATGAGGAGCATTATATGGGTAGGTAATGTCAGTGGGTTTAATGCACTAAGATTTAAGTAGTGTTACATCATCATCATTTAAATCTGACTCTCTGACATGATGGAGTAAATTAATAAATTGACAATCCCCTTGTTGTTTTATCACTTCTGTCAACTCTGTTATCTTGAAAAAATTCCACAATGAATCAATATTTTGCCAAATATTGGTATATTCAGCATATACAGGTTTCGCGCCTACCGGAGGTAATTGCAAGAAATCACCTACAACAATAACAGTAATGCCTACAAATGTACTATTATGATTTGCCCAACCAAAAATTTCAACTAGCCGGAAATGCATATAGTAAAGCATATTGTTTGAAATCATAGATTAACTGAAAGGTTTTGGACAAAACGTTTGCACCAATCATGCAGAAGATAATAAAATTTCTCTTAGTTTTTAATTTAGTAACCGAATCTTAGCATTTAACTCATCATATGATTTGCCCAACCAAAAATTTCAACTAGCCGGAAATGCATATAGTAAAGCATATTGTTTGAAACCATAGATTAACTGACAGGTTTTGGACAAAACGTTTGCACCAATCATGCAGAAGATAATAAAATTTCTCTTAGTTTTTAATTTAGTAACCGAATCTTAGCATTTAACTCATCATATGATTTGCCCAACCAAAAATTTCAACTAGCCGGAAATGCATATAGTAAAGCATATTGTTTGAAACCATAGATTAACTGACAGGTTTCGGACAAAACGTTTGCACCAATCATGCAGAAGATAATAAAATTTCTCTTAGTTTTTTATATTAGTAACCGAATCTTAGCATTTAACTCATCATATGATTTGCCCAACCAAAAATTTCAACTAGCCGGAAATGCATATAGTAAAGCATATTGTTTGAAACCATAGATTAACTGACAGGTTTTGGACAAAACGTTTGCACCAATCATGCAGAAGATAATAAAATTTCTCTTAGTTTTTAATTTAGTAACCGAATCTTAGCATTTAACTCATCATATGATTTGCCCAACCAAAAATTTCAACTAGCCGGAAATGCATATAGTAAAGCATATTGTTTAAAACCATAGATTAACTGACAGGTTTCGGACAAAACGTTTGCACCAATCATGCAGAAGATAAACAATTTCTCTTAGTTTTTAAATTAGTAACCGAATCTTGGCATTTAACTCATCATCTCACAAAAAATAGGGCTATTATTTTCAAGCAATACAGCATCACAGGAAGGATCCTCTCAACAAATTAAATCATTAATTCAATTATCAGATGCTTCAAAGGAACTCCACTGATATGCTTTATCTTTGGTTATCAGAGAGTTAACTACACCTTTAAAATTATTTCATAATATACCACCTGTTAATGGACCAGAGCTGACTTTTTTCATTGTTATGTTTATCTGACTAGAAAGTTTTAATTGCTGTGTTACTGACAAAGCATAAAATATATAACTGAATCAGCAGAAAATAATTTCAGAAAATAATAAGTTTAGTCATATCGACATCAAACTTATTTGGGTTGAATTTGAAGAAAGTCCCAGCATATAGACATCTATTGCATATATAACATATAAATTTTTTTCTCTGTTCTCCACAACACTTTCACAATGGGTTATGGTCTGCTTTGTTTTGTGATTTCTACAGCAATAGATTTTATTGTGAATAATTCGTCTTTTCTGTTTGAGGGAATTTGCTATACAAAAAACAATCTCTTTAGAGATGTTGATTTTAAGGTACTGAATGTCGTATTGCAGGGACGTAGCATTGGAAAAATTTGATCCATAGAACTTAATAACAAAATTATTAATAGCCATTATTGTTCAAAATTCTAGAATTCTGCTTGGCAGTTGGGGACAGAAAGGCCTTGGGAGTCCTTACTGTAAGGATCAAATACATATACAGAATTGTTTTTCCTTATGAAGGCGAAACTGTATCCATAAGAGGTGAATATAGCTCTATTTCAAATTTCATCAGAGTTTAATTTTTTATGAGCAACAAAAAGGTCAATAAAATTACAAAGACCAGGGTGATTCAACAATGTTTGTGTTTCATTATTACTATTCTCCATGGAGTGTGTGGCAGTTTATCTGAAGCAAGTATATAACAAAAATACCTATCTACACAAACCATATATAGCTACCTAGCTAGCTAAAAAAGAATAACTTAAGTGCTCTATGCTTTAGTTCACCAGCTAGCTAAGCTACAAAACAGTAAAAACGACAAAAATTGTGAAGAAAATAGTGCAATAATATGTAGCTATATAGCAGTGCATGATCGGAATATATATAGCTCAAAATAATGCAAAATGGTTAGCTAGTTAGCTAGCTATAAACAAAACTAAAAATGTCTGAAAATTGGCATAGAAACAGTGCAGAGAATGACAATTTTTGTAGGAATAGAAAGCTAGGTCATGAAAGCGAAAAGTATGAAATATAATTACCGTCGCGAACCATGTGCTTATAGAAGTGAATAATGCACTATGGGAAACTGATCAACGATATGCCGTGCTGACATAGCATTTCGTGACGTATTCATGTGTTTCTTACGAAGGTAAATCAAACACTCGCGTATACGCGATTGAAAAACGTCACACGATACAGTAAACCATATTACTAATTCTTCTAGAAAAAAGCGCATAAATTGAGCTGTATTATTTATACAAATGCTTGTTTTGTTGTAACGGATGGACATTTTGTTTCTTGATTTATCATGGTGAAAGAGTGTAATTTTAACACAACAATTTATGATAATTCCAGCCTAACTTAAGCAATTAATTAGAGTTAAATTGACAGTAAACGGGTATATCTATTTTTCCGTGACAGATGGACAAAACATCTAAATGATGATAGAAGTGTTTTAAGAATAACTGTAATTTTATTTCGGGAGTTTCCTTTTAACGGTGTTACTGAGAGATAGGGAAATGATAAATTTTTATTTAGTTACGAAAACTTTCCTCATCAAACTTTGTGACCTGCCCAATTTTCTTTAAATTGAATGAAAAAAATAAATACAGAACTCGATTTTCAAGTTCCGATTTGAACTGGAGAATCCAGAACAACTTAAATTTTTGGAATATGATAAGTGGGTTTCTCTAAAAGTTTATTGTCTTGTGTGTCTATCCGTCATACGAAGCTATCGAGGTACTTCTCGATAAAAAATATACTGTATCATAATTTCGAAGTTGAAATTTGGATATTTTGTAAAGTAAAGGATTAACCTTATAAAAAAATTAGTTTCAATTAAAAATTCATTCCATGTCTATGTTAACATATTTCGTAATAGATTCATAACTTATTGAAAACTACAAGTTAAATGTTTTATGGCACTATAAATTTTTTTTTTACAGTGAATATACCAATATTTTATAGTTCGTTTTAAACATTTTTCCTTAAAAGAAAATCTTTAATAAGATTTCACAATACGACACCATAGTTACAAACATTTGTATACATCTAGTTACATTTGTATGAAATATTAATAGATTTTTGTTTTAATATTGCCATGAAATTAATCTTCAAAATAGAATGGCTTGGTGGAACAAGTTAAATTATTCTTTGACAGTTTTCGCATAGCTTAATATTTCATCAGCCTTACTGCATCATTTTTAAAATAGGTATGTCTTCTAACTTTATTCCTTATTATAATAATTTTGCTTTTACTTTATGTTAAGTTAAATTGTTATTGGAGCTGTTGTTTTGTTATTGTTTGTGACAAAAATGTTGTCGATCTCTGCTATGGCACTTTTCTACCACATTCGTTAATTTCAATCTTTCAGAAATATAATAAATATTTGCGCAACTTCAGTTTAAATAAAAACACAGACCATTAAATAGTTATAATGGCTAAAACTCTTGCAATTTTAAAAAAAGACACAAACGACGGCTATTATTATAGCAAACTAGTCGTTAGCCCATAATTTACCCAGTGTACCTATTTACCAGGTTTCTATTTCATTTCACACATTCTCACGCTTTTAAAGAATGTTTAGTTTCGAACATATTGAAAACAATTTTAGTAAAAAAATATGCACATCAGCCGTCAGCTAGAATTTAGACGTTCTAATAAAAAATTCACGATATAAATTCCGGATCAACATTTAGTTAATTTAAAAGTAACCTTTATTTTACTGTAATTCGATTTGTTAATTTCCAGCCGGGTTAAGCCACCTGTAATTGAGCGCTTAAGTTCAGGAAACCGTGCCGCACATCCAGGCGAAGCGCTGTAGTAAAAGGGATGAAATATGTGCTGAACACCGTGGAGGGCCCACAGCAATACAGCAGAACATAACTTTTCTGCAACCATAGCCAAAATAAAAACACAGCTTATAACCTTACCCTGTCATAGCAAAAACAGTCGCCTGACATTTACTTTTTCGGGATAAGTTCCCGTCAAAGTTCCAAAATTAATTGTGAGACCAGGATGAGCGCTTAGCACAGGTAAACAATGTCGAACACCCGTGATCAATTTAAATTTTATCGCAGCTTCGGTCGAAAACAACCCGTCATTACACGGTCTACAATCTAGGACAAAAATATTGAGACAAAGGCAGTTTTTTCCTCGTTATTCAAATATGGACAAAAGTGTCAATCAAGGCCGTCATAGTCTGCATAGTCGCTACTTTTGGACACACGTAGGCCAGGCAGACAGCGTCGAAAGGTTGCTAGTCACGTTCTCTAGAACGCCCGCATACCGAAATAATTTACTTCGGGGCCCACAAAGATCCGGAAAATCGGGAAAAATGGTCATGCCGACGTTGGCAACATTTAGCACGTTTTAAGAACTTGGACTTAACCAAATAAAATTCTAAGTCCACTCTAAACATTGACAAGTGAACTTTTACAAGTTTAAAATGCGTCAATCTAATATAGAAATAGTCTCCGCAATGTCTTTGCGGCTGCGAACTTCGAAATTACCTGTCATGTCTCAACTTATTTTGACCAAGATTGTAGCTAAAACAATCACTCAGCAATTTTATATTGATGAATAATTTTTGCAAAATTTTGCAAAATTCATTGTCAGTTTAAGTTTTTACTTAAACTGAGCGCTTACTATACACAGGTATACTGTGTGGCACATCCGTATAGGCGTAATACTTTTTCTTTTCAAAAAAGCTACTCTATCACCTCTCGGTAATAGAGTAGCGAAAACATCATGAAAATATCTTCAATTTAAAAGTTTATGCAAGTTGTTCTTTATTTCAGACACGTCAGCAAAATGTTTGGAGTAATCTTCTTATATGTTCTTGTGACAAATTGTGGAATGAATGCTTCTTGTTATCGTGATGAAGATGAGATATTTGTTGAATTGATTGGTAACCAGTTGAGAAGAGACGCAACTGCAGTTGATACTGTTGATGTTCAAAATGAAGATCAGTGTATGGATCATTGTCTTTATAAAGGTTACTGTGGTTCTTTCAATGCCATCCAGGAAGATCATCAGGTCAAATGCGAACTGTTTAACATTACCAGTAATGACAAAATATTATTAAAAAAACATGTAAATTCAAGTTACTATGAAGTTCACTTAACGTGTCAAAACAGTTCAAATGTTGCGAATAAAAGTGGCTGTGGAAGCAATTGTTCGATAAAACGAGATTGTGTTGATTGGCTTCAAGCAGGATACAGCCAGAGTGGTGTGTATGAAATCGATATCAATGGAAAATTGACAAAAGTTTATTGCGACATGAAAACAAAAGGTGGAGGTTGGATTAAATTTTTTAACAGATCAGAAGGCTCTGTACATTTTAACAAATCCTTGGCTGAATACACAGCTGGATTCGGAGAAGTCGCCAGAGAGTTTTGGCTTGGTCTTGAAAATTTGCACCAATTGACTTCCACCGGTAACTTTATCACATATTTTCAAAAAGAATCGTTCTCTACACCTTTTGAAGCAAAAGGTTTTACGATCTCAGCGCAGTATGAACTAAAAATTGATCACTGCATATCTGGATGCCATATTTTGGTAATTTATGAAAACAAGGCATTTGGTGTTGGTATTTGCAATACAATTGGGTGGTTGAGTAATCCTTGTGTTAATGGTGTTAATTTTAATGACATGCGCAGCATGATGTTTAAAAGAGCTTAAACAAAATGACCAATACTTCAGACATTTTGCTCTCCACAAATCAGAGATACACATATAGTGAACAAAACAATAAAAGGTGTTGCCTTGTATATAAAAGATAATTCCTGGAGGATGTACTTTACGATTACAATCATATGGAAAATGCCACAATTTCCTTTTCATCTTGCGCTTCTTAGAGTTAATATTGAAAACACGATCGCCAAAATTGTATATTTGCACATTTATAAAGCACTGTTTCTTGTAATTAACTTTTTTGTACTTCTTGATCCACAAATATGATTTTGATGTGCACTGAACGTAAAACAATGCAATTTTACGTTATGTTGTTTTTGATGATTTTTATATAATGTCGAGCCTTCTAATTGGCTTGATATATGAATTTGCTTTTGTTTCTGTTGAATACAAAAAGTAGAAAAAGGGGGCGATGGCATTTTTTTGCCAAAAAAACGTGTTTAATAAGATATTCACTAAAATATAAGTTTGAATACTCACAGAAAAGTCGCTCGAATGATTTCAGTATTTTTTTTTCTGCCCCCTCATTTAAATCAAAGAATAATAATAACGTAATATTAACACATAGTGACTTATGTTCAAAACTTGTTTTAAAGCTATGCTACATGGCTATGATATCTACTGAGTTTTTATATTTATTTAATAGACAACCACTTGCCAACCTTTTAGGGCCTATACCTCCCAAAGCCTTAGACATTGGTTAACATTCGAAAGTACTAGTAACATTTCTATGAAATCCTTATAATCGGGAAAATATAATAACTTTTTGTCGTCGTCGTCTTTATTAGAGTGTTAGGACATAATTACCAATTATATGGCTTTCGCATCTCTAACTATATGTTGGCTTGGTGTCACAATGACTCTTCCCATAGCTACAGGGTCAAAAATTCCAAAGCTTATAATTTAAGCACACACTGACATTTTTGAAAAATTTTGAACTTGTGATGACGTCACAGAAAAAGTGCTAGCGTAAGTAAAAATCTTTGGTTACCATTTTTTTTTTCTTTTTTGAAATACTATAACAGTTTGATTCCATTGAAAAAGGTTAATCAATCTTTAACGGATCCTCGCAATTTCATCCTCAAGGTCCCTGAGATAAAGGCAAAATGCCTTGGAAATTCGGGATCGATCCAAGGCTTGTTATGGGGTGGACAGTTGTCCTTTTTTGTTAACGTCCTGACACCATGGACTAATTTTCCAGAATTAATAATAAATTTTTTTATTAAAATATATTGACTTCAAATAACTTTCATAATGTGTGTAGTTTAATAATGTGTGTTGATTCAGTATTGCAACTTATATGGAAAGTGTTTTGGAGGATTGCAAGGTGCTTCTTTTTGCTTTATTATCAACTACTAAAACGAAAAATCTTTCTTTTAATTCGACCTTCCATAAGGAAGTTACTGCCAACTTGTAGTTACTTAGTTAGTTAATTACCCATATGTCATAGCAAAAACATTCAGGGCTTTTTTATTTTTCGGAATAAGTTCCTGCGAAGTTCAATAATTGATCGTTATTGACACCGGGATGAGCGCTTAGTACAGGTGTGGACTCTTACGTCAGTGCGCCATATAATTGTAAACCCAAATCTTCGGTTTAACAACGACGGTTTACATAAAAATATGGAAAACATTACACCGTCCAGCTAAAAAAATCATTCAGAAATTTTTTTCCTTAAATTAGCCTGTTGTTGCAAAATTAGTTATGGGTACAAAAATAACCCTGTTGTCTCGTTAAATAAATTATACCTGCATAAAAAACTGCACAAAACTTTAGTTTTATGCCAAGGATAATGATGAGGGACTCATCAGGAAAATTTTATATATACCAACAAAGTCGTAAAATCCAGAGTTTTGACGCAGCCTCGTTCCCAGTTTTTCTTGCCTTTTTGATATGAGAGAAAGAGAAATGGCAAAAAACCCTGGGGACGAGGGTGAGTATTGCATTGGATTTGTTGCTCTATCTGAAACTAACTCGCTAGAGGAATATCGACCGTAAAACTCCTAATGCTCGGCCCTTTGATATCGCTAGAGCAACTTTGAGTAGCGTATTGTTGTGAAAATAGGTATAACTCTGTAATAAGATAGCATACATTGGAATTAAAGGTAAACTTTAAGAAAAATCTTTGTCGCTAATCTTGCATGCAGACATATAGAATGTCTGTGAAGAAAAAAAAAGTCTTGTATAATAAAAGTCTAAAATAACAGTCTAAAAAAGTATTATTTTGTTTCATATGCCTTACACTATAAAAGAAATCTTTGATAGTGATTTTTTCTCATTTCTCAGCCATTTCCAACTTTAGCCCTAATAAAAAATTACACCTCATGTTCCATAATTTTCCTCATCTTTAAAGACCTGTATTTTCTGCTCATCCAGTCTAGTTCATCACCCCGTGCTCTCTTTTCCTTTTCGGCCTTCTCTTAGGCAACGAAGGACCTAAATTATAATTACATTCAATTGTTTAGGTACGGAAAATGTAAGAATTACAAATAACGCACTAGATATAATATTTATATGAAAGACATTATCTTTTATAAGATACTATAATAATCAGTCCCATATGGTAAAATACTTTTGTCAAATAGGTTTAGTACAAATAGATGCATTTTTGCTCTTTTGGCGCTTCGATATCACGCGATATAAGTTACTAAAGTAGGCGGCTTTTTCAGATTACTCGGAAGTCGATAGATAGCGTTGGGAACGCCCGCCCTAAATACGGTCAATTATAAGCTATCATAATTTAGACATAATGTATGAAAATTATGTATTTTGTGATTTAGAATTTTTACGGAAAACTGTACAACACTTTCTAGACTACTCTACAAGTCTTTTTACACGACTCTACTATATATAAGTGATGAAGAAGCTGAACAATAAGTAAATTTATTTTCATTATTTCATTATTTTCATTATTTTTTTTCGTAGTTATTTAACGTGCAAAAAACATGTAGGCCATTTAAAACCGTTAGCAGTTTTCACTAAAAAAAATTGTGACATTGTGCTTCAAATAGTAGCGGGGTGGGGGCTCGAACCTGAAAACATATGTTACAAGTTGAATGCGCTACCACTACACCATCTCCTCTTCAAATAAGAATGTTTAATAATGGAACTTGCAGTTACCACAGCCTTACCTTTTATTACAACTGCGATTTTTCTATGAATAACAAATTTATTTTACCTTACCTTTACTTTAAATCTTTTTAAGAAATAATCAAGGTAATTTTTGAGAGTTTGATGTCGTCGTCGGTATTCCTTCAGCATCTTATTGTGTCTATCTGCCTTTTCTGGAGACATTTTGCCCAAAAAAAATGGGAGCAGGTGTGGTGAGGGGAGGATCACGGGAACGATAAAGACATCTAATACCATGATATGTTTTATGTTCACACGGAACTTTTATTTTATTTTGCTTGAAATATCCACCAAAGCGTCTCGTCTCTACAAAAATTATACGTACACAATCATGTAAGCAAGCTTTACAAGCGTTTTATAAACAATTTATTTTCTGCCTACCTGAAGAACTGCTTTCTTAATTGTGTTGTTCGCCAAATACTTTGTATGCTGTATTGTTAGTTGCATTAGGTAGCCAAATAAATACCTCGTGTTGATTAATTCCATACTTTTTAGCACTTTTCATAATTCAGAAGCCATTGACTTTATCCCTCTTTTACCTCTGTGAAACGGAATATAACCTTTTCAAGTTCATCAATTTTATCATCTGAGTGGCAAATTGAATCATTTTTTCTGTAACAATTTGTCATGGCAGTAATCATCTGACCGATCTCTTTAGGAGACATATTTTTTCTTTGCGTTGCAACAATTACTTGAACACTTTTTTCTCTATTTGTAGATGTACCTGCTTGAGTCTTTCTTCCGACATACAAGTTCCAAATTAGAAATAAATGAAGCTAAAAAATAAATATATTATAAATTGCATTTTTAAGCGTGAGAAAATTTATGCACTACAATTCACATTTTTGCTTCGTTACAACATTTATCCAACGTTCCTGCTGCCTTTCCCCCTTTTGTATTTCTTTGTAACATATAGTAAATATATAGTTTATTTAGTGCCCTTCCATTCCATTACCCTCTATCCCAGGGTCCTGCACACATCTTAGTACATTTACAATAACATGTCTTCCTCCTTCAGTACTCTTGGAATAGGGAGGAGAATATAAGACCCTCTTGTTTCAAGCGTTTAATATTGATTAATTATAGCTATTTTCAAATGGTTCATACGGGAAATCCGCAGCGCTGATTGGCAAAGAAGTCTTAACGACGGGCTATACACAGCACGGTATAACTTTTAACCTTATAACAACCATATTGGTAGCTATAACTGTAAGCAAATAACATTCCCGGAGAATCTTTAAAAATAGCTACATGCATACGGACTCAAAAATGTTGCAGTAAATCCAAAATCTGGAATCACTCTGCTAGAAAAAACATTGAAGAACATATTTTACCACAAAAAATGTCTTTTGGAACAAAGTTCTATATATGGTTATTCCAATGTTTTGTTTTCTCTAACAATGAAAGTTAATTCAAACCTGGCTTTCGCAACTTTGTCACAACACAACAACACAAACTTTTGTTAATAAACTCAGAACTTTAATGGAATGATGCTGAAACCCCTAGTAGCAGGTTATCTGCCACGATCTTTTTTAAAGACACTGTTCTATTATTTTATTATGTATGAATTATATCATGTACTGAAATTGTTAACTTTTATATTTATATACCTAAAATACTTCACAGAGCTTGTATACTTAACCCTCCTACTCCTTTACGCCCGTTCATTTAAACACGCCCTCTTACGCCCTTCTTTCTTCACACTAAACTGTGATATTTCCGTTTTAGCCATTTTGGCACCTTATTTTTTTATTATTTGAAGTCTAAACCCTCAATATTTATCTAACTAAGAACTGTAGATATGCAAAGGCGAACATAAATCTATTATCAAATAAACAACAAGCAATAAATTCAATAGTAATATGATTTCAAATACTAATATTTTCACAATCATGCCACATTGCTCCGTAATTAAAAGTGCCCCTCCAGATATACGAAGAACAGAGTTTTTTGGTCTTTGTTTATTCTTCCTGTTTCCTTTAATTTTATTTTTGCTTATATTGCTTTTTTACTGCTGTGTTAGCAACCCTTCTGGTGTATCACCTCTTTTTCAGCGTTAAGGCCTAACTAAAACGCTAATGAACTAGCATAAGGTCCAGGGATCAATGGGTTGCATAAAAAACAAGTAATTATAATTCGAAAGAGTTGGAGGCACAGAAATAAACTTGGAATTTTTTTGTTTAACTGTTAAGAAAATCAACTTTATAAATTAAGCCATACTTTGCTGTATTAATTACATGTTTGTGTGAAAAAAATATTTTTTAACAAATTGCAAAAGCGTTTATCCCTTAAAAATATATTTTTATCCTGAAGGAAACAGTGCAAATACAAGCACAGGAATAGATGAAAACTTCATCATATGTTTTTTCAAGCTGAAAAAAATAATGAAAACAAATAATTGTAATAATGATAATTGTAGAAAGGATTCATATCAACAGCTTATAAGAACTACTGCAAAATTCAAGCGCATTCATTCGTGGCAAACTCTGTCCTATTTTCGTATGCGTTTGCATCAAATACGAACTAGATGAGCTAGATGTTAGTAGCATTACTAAGGAATATGTGATTTAATAAAACTGTACCAAATAAACATGAAGAGATTATCAAAATATGCATTACCTTACTAGCGGAGAAAATGGTGTACTCCTTTTAAGCAAGTAATTGAACTGTTTATACTACAGAATGAACGAATAAAAAATCCCCAACATACTTTGTTGATCGTTGACTGACCTGAGCCAATATCATCCGTTAAAACAGGAAGTTCATTGAACATGAAGTGCTACAGTTTACACATCAAATCAAGCAATTTATTTCACATCTAACGGCCTTCACGACCTTTTGTAAACGTAGGAGCGTACATCTAATGCCTAGAATGTTTTCTAAATGTCGAAAGGAATAACTAACCGACCAATAAGCAACTAATAATGAGATGATAATTTTGTTAAGCAGCTTTTAGTGCTCACCTTTATAATACTTTAGCAACTATAAACAATTAAAAAGGACTTTTTATTAAATAGATGAATATTTTATTTAAACTACTGGTAACTGAAGAAGCAATCTTACCATAAGCATATGTGAACAAACTTTTAGTGCTGAAATTATTGAGAAAGAAAAAACATACAGTTTTGAGTAATTGGCCTGAAAATTAAGTGCTTATTTGTAATACATAGTTTATGGTTGATTTGTGATTTTTTTTGATTTTTTTTTTGCTTTTATCTATGCTTTTGAGTTCCTATATCAATCTCGTTCACGTTGTAAAAATCTATCCATTCGATTCTTATGTTGCTAAAAAACAAATCACAAGTATGTGTAAGTTATATAATTGTAAAAAAGTTTTTTTGCACTTCGGTTCTACTAGTAGCACATAAACTTTTTTTACCATTTATGAAATATTATAATAGAATAATTTCATAATTGCTTTTTGCAAATTAAAAAATATATCATATTTGTATAGATAATAATGCAGTACTTAAAATACTTACAATACTTTGGAGAAATTTCCTCTTGGTGCCGTCCTTAACACTTACTTTTGCGTGCCAAAAATTGTACTAAAGTTCATGGAAGTAAAACTCAATGAACCAATACAGGAAGTCAGGTCACGCAACAAAAAGCATAAAATCATTATAGTGTTACTCACATGTTCTTTAAAGATAAAGAGTTCATGATTATTATTCTTAACTTTTTCCGTGTCTTTCACTGTTTTATCTAGCATAAAACAGTGAAAGACACTGTTATATAGCATGTGATTCTAATATGATTTTAACTAAGTGTATTATTACACACCAATATGGAGGGCTCTCACTTATAAAAGTCAGATCGCTACAATAACTATATATAGCAGAAACATTAATTTTACTTATGGGTAATAAATGTAATAGTAATGGAAATTAGACCTTTAAAAGGACTTCTGTTTGGAGAGAAGTTTCGATGAAAATGTTTCAGAAAATAATATGGTGGTGTATGCTTAAAGGATGCTTACACCAGCTTATTTGATATATTGATATACCGTAAATGACAAATTAAGCGCCCCTTGCCTAATAGGCGCACCTGTCGACTATACGCATATGCCACACGGTTTACCAATACTAAGCGCTCAGTTCAAAGTTAACAACAGACTGTCCTGTGTATTTATTTAAATCAAAGTTTGCAGTAAATTTTCTTTGAAAAAGGCTATTACTTCTATACGCATGTGTGCGGTGTAGCTGTACTAAGTGGTCAGCCCGATATCAGGATTAATTTTTCAAATTTCACCAGGAACATGTTCCGCAGGATAGAAAATGTTGGTCCACTGTTTCTGCTATGACGAGGTAACCACGAGTGATAAAGGGTCTGTTACAAAACTCCTTTTTATTTTGGACGGACATTTCGATACTTTACATCCTTATTAAAAACGAAAGCATTATTTCTGAGAGCAGTGGGTTATTTTTCAGTTTTGTCTCCTTTTCTTTAAGAAACAGACATTATTTTCCCAGATTTCGGATTGAGATTTTTTTTTCACACTGAAAACTATTTTATGTCGGACGGACGCGATAGAAATGAGAAATTTCAACTTTTTTGGACAACTTTATATTTCTATCTCAAAATCGACATTAAAGATCTGATTTTTTTGTATACATCAAATCTTATATTAAAGGCTATGAGTTGAAACGTTCATAACAGTTTTCACAAGTTTCTTTTGTAAATTTATCTATGGTGGGCTATGTCGGACGGACAATGTCGGACAGACATTTTGCGACTGGAATTCTGATTTACAAAAAATGCGATAAAATATGTTTTACGTGATGTCTAATGGTGCGTCTCGATCTATTATGAAACTTGAAAGCGTTCATAATAGGCATTGCTCCTCTAAATCAAAATTGAAAACTATGTCCGTCCGACATAAAAACTTGTGTCCGAAGGTAGTTATTCTATTTTAAGTTGCAGTTTACTAGATTGACACTTCAACAAAAAATGCTACGAATTGAAGAGATAAGAGATTGTTCGCTTTATTTTGACATTAAAGACATATTTTCTCGAACCATCAGCTATACAATAAACAGGAATGTCTGTCTGACACAAAAACTCTGAAATGGCAAATAAGAACTTTTAAAGCAAAACATTACGCGAAAAATACATCGATAATAATTCCAACCTTAATATTAGGAGGCATAAAAACATCCATCGTGGTACCATTGGGAACAAAGAGGGCACTTGATCCAATCTGATCCGTCCTCCCCTGTGAGACATTTTGCACAAGTTGTGTCAACTTTGTCCTCGTCCAACACATCGAAGTGTCCACAAGGTTCAGTTCCATCATCTCTCTTGTACCACTGATCATGGAAGGCCTCCTTGTCACTAGCGATATGAAACAGCTGGACACAATGAAAGCCAGCCTTTGTTATTACACATTTAGCCATGTGGATTTTAAGAATATGCATATTTGTGCTGTACGGTGCATCTTTGATAATTTCAGGCTCCTCCATTACATCTTTGATATGCACAGTGAACGCCCTTTACAAGCTTGCTTACACATTGTGCGAATTCTTTAGGCGTTCTAATCACCTCTCGACCGGCCATTACAGCACGATACACAACATTCTTAACGCACCCCCCAATTCCATCCATTGGGCCCTTACTATGGTGCCTCTCATTATAATATCTTGTAACTTTAAAACGTGTAGGAAAGAGAGATGTAAGGGCAAACACATATTTTGATCTAAACTGGGCGCTGCAACCATCGCTCCACACATGCAAATCAATAGATGCAAATGACTTTAGATGATTGTGCTTTTCCATCATGATACCATCAACTTGTGATATACATGAATGTGCAGCAATCCTTGAATGGTCCTTTGCTTCAGAAACAATGACAATACTTTCATTTAATAATAAAGCGTTATGGCGAATATATACAGCTGCGGTAAAAATGCTAAACGTCGAGTGGCCAAAATATGCGGACTGGCATTCATTTTGCTGTTTATTTTCGTAGCTTTCTGCATAGTCGACGTGGACGAGCATAGCATTAGCTGGCATTTCGTTTTTTAATTGATTATATAAATTGTATTGTTCGTTTTTCACGTAAACATGAAGTTTAAGTTCTCTGATCTTGTCTAAAAGTATTTGTTTCACATCGTCGACTCAGATGCACACTTTGTTTACTTTGCCTTCAATCGATAACCATTGATAGTATTTAATTTTGTCACATTCATCCTCTTTATCACTGTTATCGTTGGATGCACTTTCCTCAGAATCGGATGAAGCTGTAGATGACGAATCTTTAAAGTCAGAATCTTCAATGGTAAGTGCCGGACAATTTAGACATATACTTTTCATACAATCTCCATTGCTGACATCGCACGAGTATTCACCAACCAACTCTTTCACGTTGACAGGAAGTTTTGCGTCGATATTCTTTAACTTCCGGTTTACAGCGCTAGTGATTAGAGTAATGTTCTCATATATTTCACAGGTACATGATTCGTGAGGTGTTTGACAAGAATACTTGTACTGTTTATGCTTCTTTAGAAAATCATACAATTGTCTGAACGTCAGTTCTCTTTCAAAGGAATTAGGAAATGTTTGACATTCTTCCATTGGGACCTTGCCATTGATTATTCCGAACAGTTCTCGAATGGTCCACTGTAGGTGACGCTTTTGCATGTATTTCCTTTTCCCATCGACCTTCCCGATGTAAACATGATCTTTGCGCTCCGGTGTTTGACGTGAAATATCAGGGCGATCCAGAAAGGAAAAAAGCCATTCTTCTTCCGTGTTTGAAAGTGTTTGCTTAGTTCTTCCACCTTTACTTTTGAATTGAATTTTGAAGTGCTTGGAAGCAATTAGCTTAACAATCTCGCTCCTTTTACGCGGACTTTGGGGAAGACTTTTCTCGGCTTGTGCCAAAGATCTATACTTGGTGCTGCGGTGCTTGAATTCTGAGGAAGAAGTAACAGAAGAAGGCGAGCTGGACGAAGGCGATTCAGATGCTGTTGACTGCTGCGCTTCTTGAGTAACATCATCTTCCATAGCTCGTAGATCTAAGGAATAATGAATAATTTTGGTTGCATGAATTTTTTAGAATACCCAAATTACACTCTGAATTAAGAAAGGTATACGTGCATGAAATATTATGGAATATTACCAGTTTGAGCAGCGTTTCTCTTTTGTTGCCTTCGTGCTTTTTTGGCAGCAGCTTCTCTTTTCAATCGTAAACGATTTTCAACTGGATTGCCTTTTCTTGCAACCCTCTTCCTAAGCGCATCATTAAGCTTGTGAGCTTCTTTGTTTTTGTCTTGATATGCCTTACAACGCTCGGCATTTGTTGTTTTGTTTGCTTTTGTTGGCCTTCCCATTTTATTTTTTAACGAATAAAACAACTAAAAATCCCAACGGTACGACCTGTAAACGTTTTTATTTCCCAAATATAAACATTCGCAGACTCAGAATGTTCGATCAAAACGCCTAAATTTAGCAACTAGATCTACACGTAAAATATTAATATATTTGATCTAGAAGTCGAATTGTATGATTGACGAGCAGTCAAAAGCAAAATTAAAACTTTAAAAACTCAATACAGGTCCCCATAAATTTTTATGTCGGACGGACAATTTTTTCTTTAACCATGATAACTAAATGGCTTCCTATATCTGAGACTTGAATAGGGAAACTTGTAATGATGAATTTTAATTGATAGCTCACGTATTTTAATTTCCCGTTTTTATTTGACAGAGCCCACTACTAAAAGGCACTCACGTTTTGACTTGAAGTAAGGGTATCTAAAGATGAGAAACCCTATATGATTTATAATGTAATTTATAATAAATAAATGTTTTTACTGTAAGATATTTTCAATTATAGAAACAAAAGCAACTGTCTGTCCGACATAAAAACTTTTTCAACTACCTGTTGACCTTATCTGTTTTCTTGATAAAAATAATTTCTATGCAAAATGATCTAACAAAATTAGAATGTGGGTTCGCCAAAATGGGGAAAAAAATTTTTTCCGTATCTCCAAGAAATTTTTTTTTAGGAAATATGCACCACCTTTTGTAACAGATCCTAAACTGTTTTTTGAAATTATTTTTTAAAAAATATATTGCACCTGAAACACTGTTGTAGTGTGCCCTTTGATCAATTTATGACATAGTGTATACCTGTACTAAACCTGTACCCGGATGTATCGCACAGTTTAAGGCTTTTATAAGCCCTTAACCTGTCGTTCAACGCTTGTGGCTTAACCATGCGTCGAAACGCCTGGTCCCTTGGCTAGAAGCCAGAGTTATTTATCTTGTCTTTTCAAATTTTTAAATCAAATGTGAACCACATGTACTTTGTTAAAATGACTTGATTTAGTTATTGCAACTGTGCATATATTTAAATATTTCTTGTACCTTTTTCCAAAAAAAATAACGATAGACACAGAATTAACGAATACAAAATTAACACGAAGAAAACGAAGGCGAATGCCTATAATAACTTATAAAAGAGAATCTAATTAACGCAAATAAAAAAATTAAAAAATTGCTGGGTTTTGATGTTTATCTTTATTTTTAGAATGGCTTCTTGCACAACCAGTTTCTTATAATTTCCCCAAAATTTTACAATAGCAGTTGCCCTCCAGCTTGCCCTAAACAAAATAGGTAAGTAGTGAGTGAGGCTGACACTTTTCAGTCCATAATTGACACTCTTGACTGCACCATATTTAAACTGTCTCTGAGTTGCCAAGAGAAGAGGAACCATTCCTCTTTTGAAAACATTATTTTTATAATAGAAGGACTGATGTTATATAATGATTTATACATTTCTTTCAACATGAAAATAATATGCATATAGTGCTTTGATTTTATATTTAAAAACAAATATTTGTTATAAACTGTTAGCTCTTTCTTATTTATTCTATTTAAACACTCTTGTCTGCGATAAATCCGTTAAATCAAACAATAACTTAACTGAGATGCTATAAACGCATTCATAAAACCTTGCAATGTCGAACTTGGAAAGTAAAGGATCCATCTCGCGGAAGTTTTGCAAATTTTGTTGATGTGTTTATTAAATCTCAATGTACTGCCAGAATCACAAGTTCAACCTACTGCATGGTAGCCTTGTGGTAGAGCGTTCGCTTTAAGTGCGGGAGGTCCTGTGTTCAAACCCCGGCCGAGTCATGCCTGGGATTATAAAACTGTGAAACTACCCTTTCTGACTATGGTTCAGCATTCGAATAGGATTGATATCTTAGGCGGTTGTCTAGTTGAGCAATTTCTTTAGTTGCACTACTTTCGTAGCTCAAATGGGATCTTGAATGCACTAGGACCCTCTTCGCAGGACCCTCATTGATACCAGTACCAATAGGAACTATAGAGACTATCCTGGGTAACCCAATTCAACAACAATAAGAATAAAATAGCTAATAGTATTTTAAGTTTCTGTTTCAATGTTTCCCGATTTGACAGTCAGTTGAGGTTCATACAAAGACATTTATTACGAGGCCATTTTGTGACGATCTTTTTATATATATCTTCATCTATATTTACGCGTCATCAGCTTATGCTAACTATCTATGTGGATCGATAACATATTGCTGCAATGCATCGAATCCTGTTCCCAGTGAACGTAGCTCGGCTTCTGAAGCATGTTAAGTAAAGTTGCGCTACAGAGATGCTTCAAATAAGTGCTCTAGGGTACCAGAGTAAAGTTAAATATATTTTATAGTGTGTAAAAGGGCTGCTTTGGCAGAAATAATCGTGAATGTGCCATCGTTTTCTCAAAAATGTAAAGAAAACTGTGAGATTGTGCTTTATCTTAGTGTACACAGTTTTGTCTTAAGTAAAATAGACACCAATTTTTATGAATTGTTTTATGCTCGTAATTTCATCCGTTCCTAAAAAAAGTGTCTATTGTAGAGAGTTGTCCGCGGTAACGTGGTGGGGGTTTAACCTTTTAAGTCGCAGAAAAAGAAGCATTTTATTAAAAAATATAATGTAATATATCAATGTAGAAACATGTCCTTTGAAGGCAGTAAAGATTCGATTAACTTCTCAGTATGGCCGGTGAAGTGGTTGTGTTTGTTGCAAAATTAAAACAGTTCAAAACATTTCATGAATTAGGTTACAAAGTAATCGTTTTTGTGAAAGTAAAAATGGATTACAAATTAACAAACAAACAAGCAGATACATTGTAGAGAATTTAATTTTTAATATAATACGAAACATACTGAAACTAAATAGATATTTTACAAAAATATTTAATTTAAAAAAAGAAATTAGTAATATTTTAGCAACTGGACTGCAGAGTGTGAGAGTTATTTTATTGCATCAACCTCCCTCTCAATCCTGTTGTGAAAGCTTGTACTCTATATCCTATTATATTACAGTGAATGTATAAATAAATATCTAACAAAAATCGACTCAAAAGTTTATATAAACTTTGTGAAATATTTACTTTCAGAATAATTCAAGAAAGGGAGCATTGCAATATTGCCTTTTGTTTTAAAAAAGGAGGAAGTGTTATCAGTTATGAGCCTTTCTTATGCTTGAGGAAGTGTTGGTTAAGTGATTTACCTTTAATACAACACAAGGGGGAGAATGATCTTAACAAACAAAAAATAAATTTTGGTTTCGTAAATATTTGTTTTTTGTTTTGCATTGTTTATTCTACCATCATTTTATTTGATTTTAGAAGTATCATTTTGTTACAAGGTGTTTGGACTTGTTGCCAAGGGACAATTTAATTAATCATTCGTAGCTTGTAAGAAGATGGCAGCATGTCCGTATTTTCCCTTGCATATTATGGAATAACCTTTGACCATTTACGTTTGTATGTTACAGTTAGTTGTATATTATATTTAAACTTTATACAGTCGTGTCACGTGTATCTATATTTTTATCATCCGTAAGCTCGTATATTTCATCTCCAAGGTCTTCTCCATATCCTTTTAAAACGTCTATAATACGACTTCTTTTATCTTCGTCGTCATCGTCATCTTTGCTGAATGACGCGTTGTCTTTAAAATTATTTGAATGAGCTACAATGCTAGTTCCAGTTCTTGAACGTTTTTTTAAAATGTTTGTAGAGTTGGTCGAGTTCTTTTGTCCGACCGTGCTGTTAACAATTGAATGATTTGAGTGAAAGCTTTTATTTGGATTTCTGAACAAATATTGAATTCTCTCTTTTCTTTGCGAGGTTGTGTTTGTTTCTTTGTGTACCCCTGTAGAGTTTTTCAACAGAGATGTCGTCCCACTTGAGTTGGTGAGCGACATATTCTGTATGCTTTCCTTAGTTGAGGAAATGGAAAAGTTATTGAATGCTGTTGAGTTATTGTGATTATTTAATAAGCTAGCATTTTCATTTTGTGTTACAATTCTTGATGTGTTATTTTCATTCTGTGTTGTGTTATAAACTGTACTATTTGCATTCTCTTGTTTCGTCTCCGTAGTATTTTTCTCTTGAGGGGAAGTAATGGATGTATTTAGTCTTCGCAACGTTCCCTTTGTTTCTTCTAATGTTGTAACATTCTGTGTGTGCCTACCTGCAAATACATCAATAGATGCAGTTGGACGGATACCCTGCTTTTTCTGTGCTTGCTCTACTTTACTTTTTACTGGTTCAAACTTTTCCCCGTGAAATACTTTCATAATAGATTCTTTCTTATTAACAACCAGCGGTTTTTTATCGTTCCCAATATCATCATCATTCTCTGAAACTACCAATAATTTATAATCGACAGTGTTAGGTGCTTTAATATCTTTTTTTTTAACTGCAGGTAATTTCGATTTTTGATTTGGTAGAAGATGATTGACTGTAGGTGCATAATGACGCACGCCAGGTGCCCCAACACCGGCATTACCCGAAGCTGGAATAGTAGGCGCTTTAGGAGCCTTTGGACTTACCACAACAGGGACAGTTGGACCGCCATCAGATCCTGGTTGGACAGGTGAGACAACGGATTCTTCTGTTGGTCTCACTCTGGTACTTTTGGACTCTGTAACAGATGTTTTCACAGTTGGTTTAGTGAAATGCGTGACAAACGCGTGTGTCGCGGGTAATGTCGGTGCGATAGGTGTAAGGAAGTCGTGCGATGGTTTTTTGCTGTGGCGCTTCTTCGTTGGCTGTTGAGTTGGATGTGTGTAGTAATCTGCTGGATCGCGGATACCTAGAACCAAAATAATTGGAAGTAAAAAGTACAAATTAGGTTTTTTCCAAGAATTAGATTTGCTTTCTTACTTAATAAGATAAAATGAAATTATTCATTCATGTTCATAATGAAATCATTGGAAATGTGTTATTCAGTTAACATTTTAACTGATTCTACTTGTTGAACGACCAATGGGTTTGGAAAGTCAGGCAACTAATGTTTTTATGATGTCTTCTACAAACTTTCTACCTGGTACACATTGGTAAATAATGAATATCTCATAAATCTATTTATTTTTTTGGTGTTTTGGTATAAAACATATTCCGGTTTCCACAGAAGTCACATTTTTCTGGTCTTATTAACCTGCTTCTAGAATCCTCTATTAGCTAGACTGTGAACTCTTCTCAAATAGGTATCCTACCCTAAAATTGTGGAGATGGCCATCGTGGAGATGGCCATCGCCTACAATTTACTGCAGGTTAGAGCCACACTAAAGTTAACAGTCTGGTATCGTCAACAATTGAGTATGGCAATAAAAGTAGAGACAACAATCTAAGGCTTTTAGGTATAGATACTTGGTAAATTACAATAGGTAATCACATCTGTAAAAGTTTACTTACGTGTGCAAACTTTTTGCACTCGGTGATATCCTCCCATGCAATCACACACACCACTGCTGCAAATTTCAATATCCAAACATTTTCCTCCACATTCTAAAAAAATGATATCATAATCAAACAATATTGTGCAATTTTGACAGTTTCTTGTTTCCAAATAATTGGAGTGGGGGATTTCAAAGTGGGATTTCAAAGTTTTAACTACATATAAAAAGGCTTGACTTATTTAGAAGGCAAGACTCTCTAAAAAACAATATCATACAGAAAGTATTAATCCAGCCATCCAAGTCGGAGACTAGATACTGACTTGCACACAACACACGTAAAAATAGTAATGATTGTCAATCTCACCTTTCACACATGAGTAACCATTCCCAACGTAACCACGATGACAGACACATTCACCGGCAAAACATTTCGCATGCTCATCACAATCTTTACACCTGTCGACTAAACGAAAAACGTTAAATTGCAAGGATCTCTGAATGAAGAAGATATAAACTATAAAAAGCATTTCTGTACGAATGTTAAGCACTAATCTGGATACCAAGGGCGTGTTTATATGAAGCAAGCAGACTCGGTTCACAGGAATGGTTCGGTTAGCTGATCTCTATGCTACACTAATAAACCTTTACTACGAATAAAATGTGTTAGTGTAAGAAGCGAGCCAGCTTGTCTTGCGGAGATCTTGGGTGAATGTGAATGTAAACACAAGCTCAAAAACAGCCCGGCGAAAGAGTAAGCTTGTTTTTCCGCGCAACCCTACCTCCGTGTAAACAGTCCTTAAACATCTATAAACACAATTTCTACGGCTCAATACAGTACTTGATATGACTGCATGACACTAAAGTTCCTGATGCATTCTGGACGACGTAAGACTTACTGTTGCATGTCGGTCCTGTATATCGTGTCAAACATTTGCAATCATAACTTGATCCCACACGCAGGCATACTCCGCTGTTATGACAAGGATTTTCTGCGCATGGATTCACTGGTGGTGTCACCGTGGGAAGAACTGATAAATAGAAAAACGATATTGAATTTTATGAACAAAAACATACAATAAAATACGAAAACGTGGAACCACGACAATTGCGGTGATAATTGTTTGTTTTTTTCAATATAATAAGTAATTTTTCTTGTACAATCCTGATCATAGGGACGTTTTTTGGCCATTTCTCAAAACTGTTCATGAAATCGACATCACCTGGCTAAATCACCACCGCGACAGCTCTAGTTTAATAAATGTGTGCGCCGGGTAAACGACGTCGAAAATAAGTTAGTGGCAGCGTTGTCCGCTTATTGGAACAATCACCATAATCGCCCGCGATCGTTCTGAAAATTATGAAAGAAGGCTGTTTTGTCGTCAGTAAAATTTGACCAAGTAACCTAAGATCTAGAGTCTGTTTTTAAACATTGACAAGCGTACTCTGAGAAATTAAACGTATCCCTGCGAAACGATCAGCGAAATTTGTTTCCTTCTTCCACAATATTTTTACTGCAGTTGTCTGTATAAATAATTAAAATATGGTCTGCTAGAAATAGTCATATCCCTTATTTATATAAAAAATAAAAAAGGGTCAAATTTACTCAATTTTGTTTGCTTTGTTCAAACTTAACTAGAATTCAAAAATGTCAAATTCTGCAATATTTTTGCATTTAAATACCTCCCGTATTGTTTATGTCTACCTAGGGCAACTGTTAGCTTTTTGGAGTCAACATTTAGTGAACTTAAAAGTTCCTGTTAGAAACAAACAAGAAACGTCTATTGAACGTATAGTTAATATCTGATGCGGTAGGGCCAGACTGCAACAAATAATTTTTATAAGAAATCTGGTGAATATCATGCTGTTGTTTAAAAACCAGCATTACAATACCGTATCACCATTAACATATACTTACTTGTACAATTTTGACTTGAATATCCAGGTGGACAGTTACATCTGTAGTTCATACCATCAAGATCTATGCAAGTACCACCATTTGCACATGGGTTAAATTGGAAACAAACTATGGAGAGAATATTAAGCCTGTATGAACATATTAATAGCTGCAATTAAGTGTCAAATTGTACTGATATGAACATGAATGAAAAACTGGAATTGTACATGTTACTGATATTTTTTTTCTAGAGTTTAAATTTTTCTACCTGACCTTCTATATATAAAATATCCGTATCGACTAAAAAATCTTGTATTCTGTGATTGTTTCGCCGAAGGCAGGCTTTTCTACACAAAAAGTCCAGTACGGATGATAAGGTACTGGACTTAACATATCATCGTTTTCCTTTTTTTCAAATTTAACTACACTAGGTTAGCCTACGAAAACTATATTGATAGACATAAAAGCTATCTTTCCCACGTGAAGTTGCGGAGAAATAGGTAAACTTACAATGTCTATTTTGACATTTGTCACCATAACATTGTTTTGGACATTCACAAGTAAAGGATGTCACATCCGATGGGTTTTCTTCATTTCCACGACAGGTTCCACCGCATAGGCAAGGGTTGGGAATACATGCTCTTGTAGCTAAATACCAAAATCTTGTGATTATCATAAAAAATCAATACATGAGTCTTAGTTTTCTGTTTATTGCTTCCATGTTTAAAAAAATTAATCCATCTGGAAATACCAGCATTTTAACGCTGATTTTGAAAAATACGGCTATGTCAAACAACTCAATTTTTTTGTGCTACATTTGAAATTTTAGCACCAAATTCTGAAACCATAATACTTACTACTTTCATTCTTTTTTTGACAAAGTCCGCTCCTCTCGTTAATATTATATCTATCTGGACAGGCGCATTTACCAGTTTTATGATGACAGAAGGCACTGGGAACTAATGGATTAATACTGTGTCTGCAACTACATTCTAAAAGAGAATTAAAGAACGTAAGGAAGGCTCTATAATTTCGAAGGTGAATATCATATATGTGAAGTCTATCGACCATTCGTTAACCGTACCTAGCGTTAGTTGTCTATATTTTCTAGGCCGTAATAACAAAAGAAATGTGTTAGGCTGAATCAAATTTGTTCCTAAATCTTCATTAAACGCAGTGTAGGCATTTAAACGGTTAACAGGTCCAATTTAACTGCAATCGCGTCAAAAGAAAATGTAATGTACAATTATTGCTTCAAAGTAACGCGTTTGCTATTGACATTATATTGATACTATACATTTTGGGCCTACACCTTCTTTTAAAAATAGGCTAATGTATCAATGTTTGTTTTAAAATTTCATAGTGTTCGCATGGTGAAATAATAAAAAAGTACTTTAAACGTCGAAATACGCGATCCGTTTAAACGGAAGGTCAAAACCTGACAGATAACCTGTAAACGTACAACATGCTTTAAAAGTCTTTCGAATCGTGGCAAGCAAAATGAAAAAGGACGTGTCGCTACGGTTGCTGCCTCCATGATTATCATAGCGAACGTTTTAAATAAAAAGAAAGAAAAAAAGGAAGAGATCCATATGGGTAAAACCTGGGTGTAACATCCACATTACTACGCAAATTTCGCACAGAAGTTTGAATACGCAATGTTTTGAGAAGGAAAGATGTTTTTGATGATTTCCTTGCAATTATAAATAAACAAGACGTTGCTCTTAATCCTGGCATAAAGCTTCGTAGAATTTCTTTGTTTAAACGGATAATGTAACTCTCGCAAATTGTCGTTTTGTGAACGTTTAATCCATCTAATACCTGAAAGTGAAAAGGACATGCCCTACATTTTCAGTTTTTTTATCAACAAAATTTAGCCACTTGGAATCAGCTGTTAGCATTTGAGCTTGAGGATTTTAAAATAAATAACTTCTGGGACGATTTAAATGACAGAAATCGACATGAAATTTAAATAATAGGATATCATGACTTATTTGATAAGCGGCTTTGCCTACTTGTGTATAATAATGAATGTTTTGTTTCTCCACTTGCGAAAGTTTATGGTTCCGAAATTGTGCTCGTAAAATAGCTTAAACGCAAAGATCCTCGTGTGATATCTAGAAACACAACTCGAATCACTCAATTAAAGATTTGATATTTACGTACTTTCGCATAAGTCGCCAATCCAATCTTTCTCAGGATCGCATGTGCATCCAAATGTACTTTCAGAAGTATGGTTGCATTTACCACCATGCTGACAAGGATTCGGACTGCATAGATCAGTAACTAGGAAGAAGATTTATTTTTTTATTAACATACATCATTCTGTATATTTTCACGCGGCCTTATATAGACCAAAAATGAGACTCCATGACGTATTGAAGTAGAATGGAATTTTTCAGGACCTACGAACTTTACATGTTCACCTTATGTTTACCTTAGCTTACATACGCGATGTCTTTCTACCATGTGCAATAGATTCATTTCGGATAATTTATTTACATGCACGTTTTTTTAAACAAAGTTTCATCATAAACAGAAAGTATATCAAAAAAACTTTCCAAAAAAATTAATAATGGCGGGTAGGTGTTGCCATAGCAACTGGTAACTAAGCAAAAATGTGATTTATGTCCCTTCCCCTAGCCAAGATAAATCAGGACTATTAACTCAAACTCATAAAGCTGTACAAATAAATAATGCAAGATGTCTAAATCACCTAAATGAAATACCAAGGATCCCCTAAAATAAAATCTATTGTAAAACAGTCAGAAATATAAGCTGGTATTCTATTGATGTTACCTCCACAGGTTTTTCCATTGAATCCGTCAGGACATTCAATACACTTGAATCCATTTTTTAATGGGATGCACGTTCCTCCGTGACATGGATTCGGATGGCAATACGAAGGTACTAAAATAATAATAGTTTGTGTATATTTGGAAGTTTACATACAGAACTCGTGCTCTTAATATGATGATGATAAACACTAACCCTATAATAACTGTTTATGAGGGCAATACCGGAGAATATTGACCGACGTCAAAGTATTGCCCGAGCTTGCGAGGTCAATACGTGATAGAGGTCAATATTCGAAGGTATTGCCCGAAATAAACAGTTATTATATGGACTATTATCCGGGTACTGTATTTTACGACAAAAAATATAACATTATAAGCAGGATGTAGAAACCATGTCTTTATAGAAACTATTCCCATATGGAACGTACATTCGAACTAAAAATATTTTTTTTTTAAATTGAATATCGTGTAAACATTACAGGTTTTTATTGTAGCTACAACATAGAATTCTTTAAAAGATAAAAGTAAGTTTCACTTCTGTTTCGCGTTTTGTTTACTTTTTTCCGTATTTATTTACATTTAATGCTACCATATTTAAACTTTAAATACGGTTGCTATGGTAGCGGGCACTAACGTGGAATATTGCCCGCTATGACGTAAGTTTTAACCAATCACATTGCGCGATTTCGAAAATATCGGTGCCGCCGGGTAATAATGGGTAATAACTGCCTTTGATTTTGTAATTTAGTAAGTGCTTATTTCAATTATAATGTTGTTACTGATTTCTAATTAAACAGTTTATTTAAACACACACTTATTGCGGTATATCATAAAGAAATGTCCAATACCACTTACATTCACAATTAGGTGGTAGGTAAGGTGGTTTGCAGTGACAATGATAGAAGCCGTGGCCTTCATCAACACATATTCCATTGTTTTGACAAGGATTCGGATGACATGGCAGGGGTATTTCTAAGGAGACAATGGAAATTAGTTTTTCTGCAGATGTTTCAATGCAAAGTAATTTTCTTTAGCATATGTACAATTGAACTGAAGAGTTGATATCTATACTGATATTCGATAATTCAGAACCATAACATTAGTTAATATAACAACAATTAATGAAAAATATCGCACCAACGAAAAGAAATTTTATATATTGTTTACAAGTTAACAGAGTATGTTAAATCAACAGAAATTTTTTGGATTAAGTTTTTGTTATTGAAACTACTTACTATGACATGTGATTCCATCTCCCGCATATCCATCATCACACACACAGCGGACGACATCACAATGCGCATGCGCGTCACAATATAAGCATGGATTGGCTAAAGTTAAGCATGGGAAATTTTTCTATTAAGTCACATAACTACGTTCAGCTGAACTGCAAAATGAAATAAGTATACTTAGTTTTTAGTTAGAATTATGTAATACCGTGTTTTTACTCTTAGAATGCGCCCTTTTTTAAAACGTCTTTTTTTCAACAAGAAATAATTAGCTTTCCAAAATTTGAGTTGCTTTTGGTAGCTTAGAAAATGACCTAGATAGTTTATGTTTGATACCATTGGGTAGTCCGGTTCACTCTCCTTCTATACCATAGGGAGCCTTTTTCATAACATCCTACTTAATAAAAGCTGTGATAGTTCCAATTTGGGACTGCTATTGCCCGATTTTTTTGACCGTATCTCTACGCGTTTCATCATCTAAGGGCTAATTAAAAGCTAACTCTTTACACCCAGAAAGGTATATAATTCTCTAAATTTTCAGCTCTGTGGCAAGCAAAGGAAGTCAAACACTTGAATGTTACTTACTTTCACAATGTGGGCCATGAAATGGAGGTTGACACATACAATAGTACTGCATCGTTCCTAACGTCCATCTGAAACCAGAATATGCATCAATGCATCTGCCTCCATTTTCACAAGGATTCATCAAACATGGACTGATATCTGAGAATTTAAAAAATACTTTTACTTGTGCGCAAATAAATTTGAACATTTATTGAACATATTATGGATATGATAGTTATTCCTTATATGAATTTGTAAAGAGAAGGCAAAGTATAGAATTAAAAAATGGAATACGTTATATTAGTTATACCCCTACCTGTACACCTATCGCCTTTTGACCACCCAGGACACATGCAATGGTAGTTACGCCCGTCTTCAACACAAGTTCCACCATTACCACATGGGTTCGGATAGCATAGTTTTCCTATAACACAACATTACCACTCTTACCGTCGTGTTTTTTGAGTATATCACGTTACTTCAAAAGAACTACATTGTCTACAATAGCTTATCAGCAATTATTTAATGATCTTCTTACTTTGGCAGGTGTCACCTATGTAACCATCAGGACAGATACAATTGAACTTTCTTCCTGCTTCTTGGCAAGTACCACCATTTCTGCATGGATCTCCAGCGCATTGACTTGGAACTAATATATAATTTCAATATAAGTATACTGTTGCAGTATATTGCCAGAAATAAAATAATTTACAAAGGATTATTGGAAAAGTATAAGTAAGGGAAATTTATCAGGCCTAAAAACAGTAAAATAAAAAGCCTAAAAACAATCGTAGAATCCAAAATCAAGACAATAACTAAATTAGAAGTTATGAATTGACTTTAGTCACTTTTTATCTACAATTTTGCAAGTACTTTTCTTACAGGTAAAAATACGATGTCAAAATATCATGTCTATTATGTAATTTGAAAAAAAAATGTGCGAACAAACATTAACAAATGTTAATGGGCAAAAAACCAAAGGATTAAAAACAAATTAATTTTGATGCATTTAAATTCAAACGGTTCACAGAAATTTAATTTTTCTTTCTTAATGGATCTGACCTTCACATAAAGTTCCAAGCCATCCTGGTTTGCATAAACACTGAAATGTTCCAACGCCAGGTCTTTCGATACATACGGCATTGTTAAGACATGGATTTGGCAGGCATTTGTTTACATCTATAGAGTAGATTAGCAATGTAAAGAAAAAAAAAAGAAAAATGTACTAATAATTACAAACCTGTCATAGAATGTCATGTAATAATATTCACAGTGCAAATTTACCCCTTCAAAATTTTGTCACCAATCTTGTAGTAGATACTATTAAAAAAGTGCGGCGAATAAATATATTTTTGCTTAACATAACTCCGTTTGCAAGTTCTTTACCTTCACAAAACTCCCCTTTGAACTTCTCTTTGCATATACACGAAGGAGTGTGACCGTCATGCGTGCACTCTCCATTGTTAATGCATGGATTTGGTTCACATGGATTTCGAACTAAAAATATACGATAACAATATATATTCATTATAATAGTAATAAATAGTAACAGTATTCTAGTTAAAATTGTTGGGCGTAGCTTTATTACAGACCGTCCCTGAAGAGTACAATTAATTGTGCTAAGAATGCACGAAATAGGAATGCTGATCATATGTATAATTTGACTATCAGTGAATTTTTCCAAGAGCCGTCAACTAAGTCTATAAATTAGCCTTAAATTTCGTTTTCACATTAAACGTCATTGTTTAAATATGGCGGAACTCTGGTAGACAAAAAAATTTTCTTTTATATAAGCTATGAAAAAATGCTTTTTCACGTCATAGCATTTTCTATTGAGATCGACTACTTAAAAAAATATCGTTTATCACCTACCTTCGCAATGTTTTCCTGAATACTTTAAGCAACATTCACATTTATAGTGTGGCCAGTGATGGGTCATCATGCATTTACCACAGTGCTTACATGGGCGATTGTAGCAATAATTTACATCTATAAAAAAACATCAGATAACTATAACCGCACATCTTGATTATTACTAACAGTTTCTTTGATGACCCACCAATATATAAAACCCTAATTATACTTTGGGATGAATTTCACCAAAAACACCCTTTTTATAATATAACACCCACAATACTCCAAAAGGGCTAACATAGAGAAAACTTTTGAAGTCCTCTTTTGGGAGTTGCCATTTCAACCGTGTTGCTAACTGTGGTCCTAAAATCTTGAATTTTTTGGACATTGTTTAATTACCCAGGAACCATGTCGCAAACAAAATTTACGTGCAAGCCAACCCAATCTACTCATAATACTCAGCGGCGCAAGCACGTGTCCTTAGAACACGGATGACGCCCATGCAAAATTACTAACGTCAGCAAACTTCTACCCCACTTTTCAGTTTGTTTTATGTCAGGTTATTTAAAAGTTATTTAATGGGGTTAAATTGTCCTTTCCCGAAACCTCAGCTTATTTGAAATCAAACGAAAACATTTAAACACGGTCAATCTTGTTTTGGTTTTTCTTATTACTTTATTTTCATACATTCAGGAAATCTCTTGCGGTGCAGTGATGATTCCTATGTGTTTATTTCTGACATAAAATTAGAATTTCTTACCTCACGGCAAAATAACTTACCTTCACAATTCTGGCCCATAAATTTTTCAGGACAAATACAGACATGTTTTTTTCTAGTGACTGGAACGAAAAAACCTCCATTTTCACACGGATTGGTATAACGATCTAAAATCAATGTAAATGATGCAGTTGAAATGCAAAGTTAATCACAGAATTGTCCACGACAACGTACAGCACCAGAGTCAGAAAAATGTTTGTAGAAATGAAGGTCACACAATGGATAGATGCCATAATGACATTGAGAAGCGTATACCAAGTGGATAATTTCAGTGACGTTCAAACAGTACACATGCGCTAATTCGAATTTTGTTATTCACCAATTTGTATTTTCAAACAACAAATCCCACCTCTTACCTTTAGCTACCACTTATGTTTTTCGCCGAACGAAATTTAAGCCACCTGGTCGATGAATTACAACTATTTTTATCACATTTAACGCAATACACCTGTCATTTATGTAAAAGTACTTGAGATACCAAATTTATGTATTCGTTATGCTATAAGCATTTAAATCTTCTTTAGCCAAAAGAATTACCGGTATGACTGGAACTTTTTTTAATAATAGTTGCAATTTGACCATGACTTAGCATTGTATACCATGTTCCGTGTTTTCTTTGGTTCTTCCTAATTACCCCCGCTATCATTTGGAGATAATACCAGTTAGAAATGGTAATTTTGTCAACATTTACAAAGAGCTATAACGTCATCTTACTATAAAAGTGCGATTCCTCTCCAGTATAATCATGCAGAGGTTGTAGCATGTGATTCGGTTGGTGATGAATGTGATAGGAATCCATACCAGGTTCAATATGATCACCGTTATCCACTGATTCAAGACCATGGTTCTATAAATGTTTAAAGCATAGTTCATATCATTTAATCTTATTGCATCTTAATTAATGAAACTGCATCTTATTTCATCTTATTGCAGCTTAATTAATTCAACTGCATTTTATTGCATCTCATTGAATCTTAATTTATGAAACTGCATCTTATTCAATCTTAATTAGAACCATTTAAGCTCATTGCATCTCAATTAACCACATTGCATTTTATTGCATCTTATTCCATCCCAGTTAATTACAATTATCTCACTTAATCTTAGTTAACACCATTCAATTTGTTTGCATCTCATTTAAAACACCTTTAAATATAACATGTTGATAAAACCGAGGGCGTGAAGTATAATATATTATTTACGAAAAAACAATTTTTTTCTATTATCTTTAACTGAAACAGAACTTTGTGTCTGGATAAAAACAAGAAGATGTGTTCCTAAGATTGTGAATAATACATAACAAAATATAACGAACCTGTGCTTCATAGATAGCTTCTGGTGGAACATCAAATTTTTCTTCATGTTCATAACTATCCAAAGCAGAAATAGTTTTCTTGCGAGCTGTAACAACAGATGGCCCTTGCACTTGTTCTTCCTTCAAAATTACGTTCTCTTCGTCCGACGATTCTTTAACGGCATCATTTTCTATAGTTTGTTCCGGCGTCCCTTTTTCAGCAGTAGCTTTCACTTCCGGACTAGTTTTCTCTTCTGTATTAACCGCTGCTTCTGTTCCTGCTGTCGTGTCCTCGCCGTCTTTTGATGTATCTATTGCAAGAAGATTTGTTGTTTCGCCGTCTACGATCTTTGTCGTTTTATCGTCGTCATTTTGTGACGTCTCTTCACTGATCGCTTCTGACTTATTTTCGCTGTCATTATCATCTTCATCGTCTGCCACTATCACAGGTTTTTCCTTTAGATTTGGTACCGTGCTATCTTTACTTTTCTCGTCGGCGTCTTCCGACACTAATCTTTCACGTTTTTTGGGAATAGATTGCTAAGAATATCATTTTATTTGCAAGGTAAAAAGGAAATACACGAGTCTGTTCAAGCATAAACATACGAGTTTATAATATTAACAAAACTAATATACTTTCTTACTCTGCAATTTAAACGGCTTCATTTAAACGTGCATGCTATAGATGCACTTCGTAAATAACAGAACGCTAATGCTAATAGAAATTTCTATGTCCATATTTGTAAGCAATCAAAGGATATATCAAGATCTATTAAAAAATCCTGTAAAAAGCACGTGGCAAAAAACTGTCTTCACATAACGATTTTAATAGCACTAGTTAGGATTACTAAAAGACAATAACAAATGAAGTTATCTTTAAAGTTTTTTTACCTTTACAACAGCACCATCTTCCACTCTAACTTTCTCAAAATTACCAGTGTCGCCGTCATTAGGGGTGTGCCCTGTTTGATACTGCACATCCTCGTCACTATTTTCTACATCGTCATCACCATCACCATCACCATCACCCATCACCGTCGTCGTCTTCATCTCTGTCATCGCCTTCCTCGTCATCATCATCACCATCGTCGTCGTGCTCATATTCCTCGTCACGAATAGCTACGCCACCAACTCGGTGCCGATTATGTAGTATGTATTCGTCGTCAGAGTCGTCATGATCACCGATCAGTTTGTGTGGAAAGCCGACTTCGTGTTGTAAACGGTCTATATGTCGAACGTCATCCATATGGTATCCTTGATCGGGCTGAATGCCGCGTTGAACATTGCCAGCAGGTACGATGTACGGGCTGTCGATTTGGCCATGCATGGTTCGTCTTTTCCCTTCTTCCTACAGGGTTTACAAGTTTTAAACTTTCCATAAATAATAAAGTTCTGAGTATATTATCAAAGACCAAACATCAAGGAAATAAAACATAATTGAAGAAATAGAAACATTTTTTTCTTGTAATTGTTTCTAATAAAAAACTAAAGCTAAAATCTCCTGGTAAGTCCACTAACGTGAGCCTAAAATTCTCCTTCACGTTTTGTTCAAATTAATTCAATTATACTGAGCAGCATAGATAGCGTAAGTTCATATAAGAAACGAAGGTAATATGCTGTTTTAGACCGTTACACGTATTTTGTTATAACAAACTAGTTCATATTCATGTGCTACACTCTACGTAAATTTTAGTATATAGAATATTAGGCCCAGGCAGAAATATATTTTCTAGAAGTTCTTTGCGATACGTAACCGGACTTACTAAAAATTTTTCCTTTTTTAGGATTTTTTGGTAACCGGATAACCGCTCATACATATGGTCTGGATATTAGATAAATTTGACATCAAATTGAATTTAAACACGAATACGAGTAGTGTTGCCAGGAATAGTGATCTTTATAATTTTCAAAATTCTTTACGCAACATTTTAATTCTTCAAGCAACAAAATTCTAATAAGCAACATTTAGGCGACTTTTCTATAGATTTTAAGGCACATTAGCAACTCGGACACTAGGTTGAATATCAAATATCCTATATAAAGATGCTTATAAAAAAGTAGTCATTTTGTTAACTAAAGTCATGTCAAAAGGATTATTTGGATTTCTCGTTGGCTAAAATCATAAATCTTACTAACGTTACTATTAGGTCTTAATCCAACAGGATGATGCGGTTGTGGTCGGCCATCTTGATTATGATGATGAGAATGATGATGATGTTCTTCTGATTCGTTGTCATCATCCTGAAATATTATATTAATACAGCTGATCCTACTTTTTATCGTGAATATATTGCACAAAAGTACCTTCCACCTATTTTGATGAAAGATATTTAAATGAGTATGTATGATGCTCCTCTGTTTATATAAATGGATGCTCGCTCTCATTTCGGAATTATTTGATGTAACCACAGAGATACAACCTTTTTTGTTGTTGTTGTCCTTTAAATCCTGTTAAACACGTTCTGCCCAACTGAAGTTAATTGAAGATACATGTTACAAGTTTTATATCAGCTCTCAATAAGTGCGTCCCTCGAAGAAACACCTTTCCTTAAACTCTTAACTTAAAAGAGCGCCCCAGATGTTTATTCGAATAAATTTGGTAAATCTAGACACATCTGAACATTGATTGAAATAGTTAGCTGACAATGATTTCATTTTTACCTGTTGAATCCAAACTAAAATATTCCCTCCGAAACTCCTATACACAAAGGCCAGTTTATTTCACGTCACTTGCATTGATCAACGCCGTTAAAAACAAACAGAAAAAAAAACAATTGTCCATATGTATTTGTTAGTTTATGCTATTTCTGAAAAGTTCTATCCGAAATTTAATATATATTGTGTAAAAGGCAGAACAAGAAGCTACAAAACAGTGACGCAATCTGAAATTGTGTTTCCAAAGTCAAATCCATCCATTGTGCTTCATGTAGCACAGCCGTAGTACCATGTTGTTTTATATTTATGCGTCATTGACATGCGACAAAAAGATGTTGCAGGAGTCAAATGTTGTACAAAAACTATTCCTATTATGTTTTCAGACTGCAATAGTGGTACGACAAAAACACTTTGTTGGAAGCCATACTTATATAAAAAACGTTCTATTAGTTCAATTTTAATTTTATCGCACCTCTAGTCGGACAATAGTAAAAAAAAATTTAAAGTAGCTATTTTTATAGTATATTTCCCTGAGTTTTGTTTATATAATGACAACGTGTAACAAAGTTAAAGAACTAAATTGGAAACATCTAAATAGCCAGGAGACCCAGCGTAATTTTTCTTACCACCGGGAAATCGGAGTAGTTAAGGTGGGAAAAATTACGCTGGGTCTCAAACGATTTTCCTGCGGCCAAAATCTGGCCGCGCATTTTGATTGGCTAATTCTATTGTTCTTTGCTCACGTGATCCATGTCGGGGAAAGCCCTTTTCATCCGAATATTCCAGCGAGTGGCTTCACTCACCCTAACAAACATTAGTAAACTATAAAGTTTTTACCAGAGTAAGATGTGGCCAAGCTTGGTAAACAACTCACAGATAAATTAAAATGGCCTCCGAAGCGTTTAGTCACATTGTCCAATTTAAACTCGGGGTTTCCGCTGAGTCATTCGTTTGCGTATAAGCTTTAGTTTGAGAGAAACTCATTTTATCAACTCGAAGAAGAAAGCTTAGTTAACTAGGCTAACATCTAAACGGTTATTTGACGAAACTAATCGTTCAACCGTTGGAAGATCCACACGTGCCATCGTCCATTAGATCTTAACAAAGGGAATAAAAATAAGATTGGTTTTAAGTAAACAATTGCTATATTCTTTGGTTTGTTAATTTCTGAATGAATTTTCCAAAAAAATATACGATAAAAAAAATTAAACGAGCTATTTACTTTTACTTTTTTTTCTCAAAACCATCTTTTCTGAACTTTCGAAGAAGTTTTTGTATTATTTCCCCTAACCCTTTTTTGTTTTTGTTGCGCGAGTTTAATCTATCACAGATCAAACACGTGCATACTGCAGCAAAATGTCACCTCACTGTGAGCATGTTTCTTTCAAAACAAACATTCATTTTTTAAAGTTTAATAGACCTATTTCTATATCCATTTTCGTTCCGCGGAATATACATACAAAAATACCAAACAACATGAAAACGAGATTAGTTATAAGCAAAATTTTAGTTTGCAGCGAAGTAGTGCAGATATGGTTTGTTTACTTGCAATATTTGGAAAATTAATTTGTCATACAGATCGTTATTAACATTTGGTGATAATATGGGATCATAGTACGTATCTGATAAGAGTAGCTAGTTGGCTGGGCAACTTGTTTCCAAAATTTCAAGCTGTTTACCAAACACCAAAATTGGTGATGTTGCTGATTTTAAACATTTGGGATTTTGGAATTAGGATACTAATATGTGTCACATTTTAGCCTCCATCGTAGATTGTATTTAGTAAAAAAATTATTTACAATTCTACAATATAAGGTTGACAAAAGGGATGACATCCTAATTCTTAAATTTGGTATTCAGAGAGTAGCATCTTGGTATTTTTTCAGGAAACTGAAATTTTCCAGTGACTTTTCTCAGTCAAAAACAAATTTTTTTTGAGATGATTACTTCACAAAACAGTTTAAAAACTGTTGCTTGAAAAAAAAAAATGATTACTGACGTACTGCCTAGAAAAAAGAAATTTCTGTAAAGTTTTGTGCAGAAATACTTGTCATGTCTTGTGAGGTCAAAAACAAAATTTTTGGTTTTTATATTTTCACAAATCGACACTATAGAAGAATTCCATGGAGATTATTTTCTGTGAATAAACAATTTGAACAATTCTGCAAGATTAATTTTCAAGATTTCATGTATATATATAAGCGAGAAGACAAAATACATAAGGACCTGTTTTTAAGATTTTTCTTGGTCTCAAATTTCTCGGAAGTGGCTCGCACACATAACCTTTATTAACTATTGTGTTTGATTTTAGGTAAACGGAAAATATAAACTCAATCTTAAAAATAAACTCAATCTTCTGCGTCGAAAGTTGCACAGAGGAACGACAAAATTGTTGGGCTGTGAACCGAAAGTTTCATTTCCGGTATTTCTATCAGGCATTGTTGTTTAAATCTCTTCGCTAGTTACGCCTTACCTTTCTTTATTATCAGTTTAAAAGAATAAGCACAATGGTGGAACTCAATTCTGCAGATGTTTCACTTTTCCATGGTATAAAAGCCATGTTTGAAGTAACATGCCTTCCCCCTTCTCGTACTTCACCACATTAAAAGAATAAAAATAAAAAATAAAATATTTTTAACTTTCTGCTCGTTTTAAATTTTTTCATTAAAATAATATATGTAAGTTAATGTTTTATCCATTTGCTTATGAAAAAAACTTATAGTTCGATAAGTAGCTATACCTGATCTCTAAGTTCTTCTTCCATGCCTTCTTCGCCTTTACCCTCACCGTCCATGGAGTTTTCCCTTGAATCAGCTTCTGAATGAAAACGACCTTCGTTGTCTTGAAAAGGACCCATCCCAACATGGTGTACATTAAACTCTGGATATTCTTGATCCCTTTTTTTACCCTTTCTTAATTTTTTTGTTTCCTTTTTTATCTTGTTTATGTGTGCTCTTGTTTTTGCTTCTGATGAATCTTCTTCAAAACCAATTGATTCTAATTCTCTTTTACTTTCGTCTTTCTTTGAATTTTTGGCGCCTTTTAAGTGATCTCGTGTAACAGGATTTTGAAATTTTGGTGACTCTCTTTTTATGTCATCAGAATTGTCAGTATATTTTTTTAAATCTGCCTGACTGTTACTAATATCTTCAACTGATTTACCTTTATTATCGCCAGTGTAAATAGAGTCCATACTTAAAGCCTCAAACACATGTTGCTTTTCTTTCGCTTCTTCTTGAGCGATAATTTTATTAGCTAACGTAGCTTGCATGTCGTCTGGTTCGTAAACATTGTAACGCTTATGTCGGCGATGATTCCCGTCACGCAATTTTAATTTGACGGCGTTTATCCCGCAGTATACTAACAGTAACATAAAAGCCGTATATTTAATTAGTATCATATCTGGTTAGTTTTCTTTCACGTCTAATTAATCGAGTATTCTATTATCCATCTAAAAACTTCTTGAAATACCTACTTTCTCACCTAACGTACAGTTTTCACACCTTAAATTAATTAACATGAAGCTTTTAATTTCTTGGAAATAATTACCACGAAATACAAAAACATAAAATTCTAAGAATATCTATTTCTTCGTATGAGCTAAAATCAGACATTGTAATTCTACATATTTCAACTAATGTCTTTTTTTAATATACTTCCTTCCGATTTTCATTGTCTTGCTTAGCAAGAAAGTAAAGAACGACCAATCAGAACGCTTCTTTTAGCACAGTACAGAAGTGATATAAAATTATTTGCTGCGTTCACATGCCGTGTAACCACGTTGAATAGCCGTTTACAACTGCTCGAAATTCGAACGCATACACAGTAATTAAAACATTTTATTCTGTATAATTATTCGAACTGATGCTCTCCTTTTGGTTTGCTTTAAAAACAACAAATCAGTAAGGTAAAATGCTGCATATTTGTGGGTGAGAGTGATAATTGGAAGTGAAAATATCGCAGCTTAATATTGTACAATGTTGTTTTTAGTATACGAATGTAAATATATAATAATGAAGGCTTTACATGAGTATGGATTATGTTATATGGATGTTAACTCTCTGTGCAATCTGTGATATTTTTTAATCATGCAGAATTACAAATTTTTCTTTTTGTGTATTTTCTACCGTCTTTAACCAAAGAAGTTTTTATTTTATTTTTTCCCTGCTGGCACTATTTAAATCATGAAAAAATCAGATTTGAATTGCACGCTGCACGAAGAATGTTTGACAGAAATGTATTTTTATTTTACGGAAAGTCATTCTTGTGGAAAATATTATAATTTTTTATCATTTTAATGATAATTTTGTTTCCGTTTACAGGCACACACGAAGAAAAAGCCGAATAATGCTGGATTGTTATTTTATTAAAGAAAAGTTACAGCAACCATAGCTCTCTAAGTTTACTTCACGAACTAAAGAATTAATAATATACGATATGAGATCTATAGTATGTATTCTCTTGCTAATATTTGCGAGTTGCGTTCTTTGCAAACTGACAAAAACAAAACACTCAACCAAAACTCTCCACAATTCACGACATTTAAGACATTCAAACTTGCACGATAGCACTGCAAGAAACAGCTATGAACATGGACATGTAAGAAAACATAGGCTATCACATAGAGACAAACATAAAGTTACAAATGTCCACAAAACAAAGTCAAGAAATAAAATAAGAAAGTTGCATAAAAAGAGGGATATGTTTTCAATTGGTGATAAAAGGACACAAGTTGAGGAAGCCATACCATTATATCAAAATACTACAGCGTTTAGTGATCCAGAGTTACCTCAGCAGGATATATTTGCCACCTATCATAAGTCTGTTGGTGATGAGGTTAATAATGATGACGATGAAAATCATATCGAGCAAACGCAAGAAAATGAAGAGGAGGGAGATATAGAGAGGAAAAGCAACGGTATATATGTTTAACTTTAACTTTTGATGCAACATATGCAGTCTTTGGGACATTCTGAAATCGAAGCTGAAGAGCCGTTAACATTAAAAATAAACCTAAAAATGCTGGATGTAAATTAAAATAACTTGCAACAATAAGCAACAAAATAGGAACTATCACACGATTCTATATTTTTGACTTATTTTATTCTTTAGTTTCAAATCCGCAACAAAGTTCCGATGAAGCAGAAATAGCAAGCAGTAAGTCGCTGTTTTATTTAAAATCAACATTACTTTCTTGAGTTTGTTTAGCGTTTTACAAAAAGAAGGTGCTAAGCTAAAGTACCACAAGTTTCTTGTTTTTTTAAGTTACTTGTATTCTTTGTATGTAGGACATGTATAAAGCACTTTTATAGCTTCGTTCATGGAAAATTTCTAAAGGTGGAGCACAAGACAAGATATTTTTTTTATCTATCGATACAAATTGTTCTGGTCTAAAATGTTGCTTTTCATTCTTACCCATAGCTGTTCAGATTTTATGTAACTCCGTTTTCCGGATTACAAATTCGATATTCAAAGCAAACTAACAATATTTCAAAAGTTAAAAATTTGAAATATATTCTAATGTTAACCAATACGTTTAAAGGTGTTTGACAATTTAGAACTTGCTACTATTTTGCACGATGATCCAGGCGATGACGAGAATGAAATGAACAGCTTATTCGAGGAAATTGACAAAGATACTTCATCTGGCGATCATCCGTCAGGCATGGTTTCATCTAATCAGCCAAACAACCTTGAAGACGAAATGAAGGAAAAGAATAATGCTCAAAGTGATTCAGTTGTTAAAACAATAATAGGAGGAGGCTCTATACACCGTGTGGGAGAGCCGAAATTTATTCCCATTGCTCCCCTTGAGTCACAAGATAGTCAGCTGGATGCGATTTCGTCAAGTTTAGAAAACGACCCATTTAAATCAGATGGAATGATTGAATCGGCAGATATAAAAGAAGATATAGCCAATGTGCAGCTTGGAAAAGCCTCAAATGGTTAGTGTATCATAATACTACATTAAAACCGCTCTTAACAGCGATTGCTGTATTCACCCTGTTATTTTAGTTGTGTGAGAATAGACTAATTTTTATTAGCAGTTGACTTCAGTAGTAATCTCCCTATTTGTGTTGATTTCTTAATCTTGAATGCGAGTGAGAACAATTTTGTAGCTCAAGTTTGATAGTAAGCTTTAACCAAAAGTCTATTTCATAGCTGACATTGTTTACATATCGAATAAAAAACAAACAAACAAACAAGCTACCATTTGCATTTAGCTGTAAAGATTCCGGCAACTAATGAACTGCTGGATTTATTTTCCGACTGGGTGAAAAATGTGGTTGCGAAAAACCCAAGTAAGTTATCAAAGAAATGAAGTATTGTTTTAAAATGGGGTGATTAAAAAGGCTTATGTTTTAGAAGGCAGCGAGAGGAGCTCGACAACATGATATCAATACCACAAACTGCATTTTATAAGTAAGGAGAGAATAAAGGGTTGGTTAAAATGCATAGAAAATGTTTATGTAAAATCTTTAGATATGAAGCTGCCACAAATAAAGAAGTTAAAATCAAACTTCAAAGGATGGTTGCAAAAAATCTCGTCAGGTAGCTACGAATCTTCAAATGAACCAGGTAATTAGCAAATGAAATATTGAGAAACAATACTTGGAAATAATTCGCTTTACTCCAAGAAAACCTAAGGGGAAAAGAATTGTGAGACTAACGTATTTGCGAATAGGACTTAAAAAATGCGCTACTCGGGATATTACATATTGTGAATTATTTAATTTTATTGCAATTGCAGAATTAAAGATTACAAATTAGTAACTCCGGTTCTCCTTTTTGTTTTTTTTAATCCTCCGCGGGTGGTGAATTTTATACTGGATACCGTTTGCATTCTTTTACAAAAAGATTGCAAACAGAAAAAGATCGCGAATGCCAAAAGAAATTATTCATATGTGCTACAATATTTGGCACACATTTAATTCCATTGGATATTACTATGATATATAAATATTTTTGAAAGATTGTTTGCTGTATTTCCTATACAACGCTAGAAAATAATCTACACTAAAAATGCAAGAGGACCTATTTTCACGAAACTGGCACTGGCATTGCATTTAGAAGCCCCTGCATCTTCTCTATGGCAATTCTTTATTTACATCGTCCCTAATTTTTTACTATCTTCTGATCGTTGGCTATTTATAGGTCTTGAAAGAACATTTGATGACTTTTTGAGAAAGCTTGTTTCTCGCAACAACGTTGACCATATTGGTAAGTTTTAATAACCTTTTTTATACATGGAAATTTTGTTACCAAATAACTACTTTAATTTGCCACTGTTGTTGCTGCAGTGTCCGAAAATGATGATATCAATGAATGGCTGGAACATCAAAACTTCTCAAAAGATGGCTCTAAAAATGGATCTGCAGATTTCAAGCATTGGTTACAGAATGTTGTGCATCCTAATGAATATGAGCTCCAAGAGTGGTTGCACAACTCAACATTAAAATATTTAAATAAAGTTGATAAATTCTTAGAAAAGTCAAACAAGGATAACGGGGAAACAACAAATTCCAATAATTCAGGTAATATTTTTTTTGTTAAGGTTTGTTTGTTTTTGTTTGCTTTTACTAACTCTCATTTTTTAGAAGAGAAAAAAAAATAGTTGTCATAAAATCTTCGAAAACATAATCACTAAACCTCTTGCGAACAATCAGAATAAATAAAAAACTATTGATCTGGTTTATTAACACTCGTATCTTTTGTGTTCAAAATGGGAGCGCGTAGCTTATTCCGGCACCCCCACAGAGAAATACTATGCTGACGATAAAGCCCGTCTTATTTGTTAATTTTCCAGACGTTACGGCACGACGCCAATGCATTTAAACTGACGTTAATAGCAAATTTGTAACAATAGCCGTTCTCTGTCTGTCTGCCATCTCCCGCATGGTACAACAAACCCGTTTCGGACCAGACAGGTTGACAAGGTCATCAAAAAACCTTTAAATCTGCTGAACCGTTCGTCAATAACACATGATTCTATACATTTTTTTATCAGCGTTTTCTTTAGAGTAACGACGAGTCATTGATGATGTCAATAAAATTGAAATAACGGATTTTTTTCTTTGTTCTTCTGCCTAGAGCAATTTTCCTCGGGCTATTTTTACGGGAATTATGATCAATTGGAAATTATGCATATCCTCCGGATGTTATGGTTAGGGTTATTGTTGTTATGCATAATAACCGGTTTATATGCACAATTCAAAAATTTCTCACAATCCCCGTAACATATTTTATATAACATATTTTTTTCGGCATGATTTAGTTAGAAACATTACGCATGAATTAACACCATCACAAACTAAGTTTATCTTCTTCACGTAATCAGAAGATATTTTGCCAGGAAGTTCGAGAAAGTTGAAATAGTTATCAACTGTATTTGAGCATGTCACGTTAGAAATGTTCTTTAAACTCTAATACTCGTTTTTTATAAGAACACAGGACTGCGCAGGAGCTGTTTGTAGATGTAATATGCTCACGTAAGGTATCATTCGTAGCGGTCAAGTACTCCCACCTGCAAACAGTTCTTGTATATAACCTAACACAAACGTGACAGACGGAGAAATCTAGATTTAATAAATTTCAGATCACAAAAAAAGAAAACGGCCCTTGTAGCTTGGTGAGACTGGCGAAACCAGTTCAACATAAAATAATGATACAAAATGATTTATTTGTAAAAATAATAGGTTTTGTACCTTTTGTACTGCTCAACAGGGTAGTTATGTATTATCAACACTCAAAAATTATAACTTACATACTGCTGCACTAGACTGGTACACTTCCGTATTTCACTAGTCTTGGTAGCAAAAACGGCGACAAAAAAGAAGCTTATTTTAAAGTTCTACCGGCTAAAACCGTAGAATATAAAAATAGGAAAAAGATAGCCGAGGTATGATGTTTACACCTGATGTGAGCCAACAATAAACTTGTTGTGAATTAAGCAACAGAGTGCAATAAACTGAAACCTAAATCTGAGTCAAAACTTTGCGCTTCTTATAATCTATTGGTTCAGTTAAGACAGTTTTAGTATAGGTGAACGGTACTGCTTGACGGTTTGAATTCTAAAAGAAATATTAGAATCAAAATAACTACACTTTTTCCCTTCATTAGGTAACACGTCGGATGTGGATTTGGATCATACAGATCTGATGTCATTCAATGAACCGTATCACGTGCATTATCCTTCGAATGATGTCTTTTTTGATCTACACATGCCTGATAATGTGAATCATCACGTGGACCATCACATGCATTACAATGGTGGATACGTGCATCATTATTATGATCATTACTATGACAACACGAGCGATTCCATGTCTATCGATCATTTTGGTAAGTTTTGTAATAAGAGACTATTTCTGTTCGAAATTATTTTTTTTGTAGAAAAAAGTAATGGATTGATTATTTACATCTTTGCTCACATGGTCGTTATTTGTTTCACTTACCCAGACAAACATAACTAATTCAAGTATTACTTAGGGGGTAAAAAGAAGCCACAGCTTTTGCTTATTGGTTGATTCGAAATTGGGCTTGCTCTGAGAAAATAGTTTGTTTTTATTGTTTGATTTCAATTCGTAGGTTTGTCTAATATATTCGTTTGCGAACTTTTTTACTGACCTTTTTAATCTCGAATAAGCATAGTTAACTCGGATTCTTCATGCGAAAAAAGCAACGGGACGTTCACATAACCAACGTCAAATTATACGTCGTGATATTAAAAAACAAATCTAGTCGCTTCTTCAATGCTAACCAAAATGCTAGCAGCACTTCTGACAGTTTCTTTCACCCCAACGGCACTCCTTTGGGAAAATGAAACATAAAACTTGAGTTGAGTGTGCCTGTGTCTCTCACAATATTTTTATTTCAATTATTTTTATTGAAGTTGTTCTGTGATGTTGTTTTCTTTCAAGAAGTAAAAATCATTACAATTTTCTTTTTATTATATAGTGACAAAAAAGTTGAGAATTTAAATTTAATTATCTATTTCTAGTTACACAAGATCTTAAACGAAGTTGAAAAAAATATCCCCTTTTAAACATTTCCAATCCCTAATTGTTAAAGAAAATAAATACAACTTTATAACTTTATAATTTGCTGTTATTCAGTGTCCAGTGTTCACCCATGTCAAAATGGTGGCATAATTGTTCCACTTGGTCCAGAATCCTATCAATGTATCTGCCCAAAAGAATATATTGGAAAAAAATGCGAAGGTGAAAAAGCTGTTTCAATCACTGCGGCTCATATCAAAACGACTAAACTTTTAAATTTTGATGTTTGTGTTTGTCCTCTGTTTAGAAATCAATGCTTGCTGCAAGTACGAACCTTGTCAAAACAATGGAACATGTAATCCAATTAGAAACGAACCGAAGTATCACTGCACTTGTAAAAAGGCTTATTATGGGAAACATTGCGAAAGTAAGTAGGTTACCTAGAACTGAATTTGAAAGAATAAGAATTAGGGTAACGTTTTTTAAGGCATGTTTTACGTTGGACCTGCAGACATATGTTAATGCGGTGACTATCGCAAGGGAATGGAGAGGTCAAACATCTAATAATGTGGACATACTTATTATATTCGTTTAGGTTATTTAGATTTCCAATTTGTGTAATGTTGGATGCCAAAGTTCTGCATTTAATAAAATTTAGTCCTAGCTATTTTTTAATATGTACCGTCGCATTGCCAACGAATGGACTTTCCTGTAGTTTAAATTCACAATCTTTCTCTATTGCTAAGGTGTAATATAGTCCGTAAATATAAAGGTGTTTTACTGCAACCAACAGGTTGTGAAGTTTTTATATATGCAACAGTTTAAACTCGTTATTACAGAAAAAAATCCTTGCGAGCCAAACGTGTGTGAAAACGGAGGTACGTGTACTCACAATGATAAAGATGAAACACAGTGTATATGTAAGAAGGGATTTAGAGGAGAAAAATGCGAGGGTAAGTTTGACAAAAAATTGTTCGAAATACAAAGATATTTGAATTACAGTAATGTTTTTTTTATATCGGCTGTTTGCTGCAGGCAAATTTAAAATGCCTAGAATCATTTCCTTTAAAGTAATTTTACCAGTTAAACCATGGAGGTATAGACCCGCTAATATTGAATTTTACCGCAGTTATATACATTATATAACTATATAATTATATATTCCAATATATATATTTTTAAAACTCTGTTTTAGAAATTGATAGTTGCATTCCACCTCCATGTCGTAATGGAGGAACATGTTCGCAAGTTAACGCGAAAAACGCAACATTTACCTGTGATTGTCCAATCAAGTTTAAAGGAACGATATGCGAACGTAAGTATGACATATGTTATATACGACTAGTTGTATTTCACACAATAAAATGTTTTTTTTTCTTATGAGGAAAATCTATCAGTTTTGATAAAAGTGACTTTTTAATTAAAATCTTTAACTTCCGCGATAAATAGAATAGAACAAAAGCAACATTGTTTTCCAGCTTTGTTCTACCTACAGAAAAAAGTTAAAATAAGCCAACTTTTCTGGCAAAGAAAAGTTTACCAACACAAAGACATACGCACTTTCGCTCTGTTCTGTTTCAAAGTGGTAAGCTTATTCGCGATAAAAAAGTCATAATATCCGGTATGCTAAAATGATTGATTTTGAATAGAAACTTTTTTTTGATTGCATTGCTCACCTTCTCTACTTATTTTCACCATTCTACAATATAGTTTGGTGCCCTAGTACATATAACATAAATTATCAGCTAAAAGAGTTGTTTATAACGCCCTCTGTTTAAAGAAAGATATAATTAGACACACTAAACAATACTTTTTAATATTAAGTTGATTTAAATGTCAATTTATCACATGTTGCAAATAACTTTACTTTAGTACCGACATTTTGTCCGAGCCAGCCATGTCAGAATGGTGGAACTTGTCGAGAAACAAATGATGATTTCCAATGCATATGTCGTGAAGGATATATGGGTAAAACGTGTACAGGTAAAGATGGTTATAACTTATTACAAAACGTTTTTTAATTCATGCAGGGTTTAGATTACTATATTTACAACTTGTATTATAGAAAGGCCATGTTTGCCCACTCCATGCTACAATGGTGCCACTTGTGTTGAGAATGGAACCAACTATGAATGTATATGTGTACCTTGGACGAGTGGAAAAAACTGCACAGGTATGTAAAAAAATTTACCAGGAATTTAGCATTTTAATTTATTTTGAAGCAAATGGTGAATGAGACACGTGTAAATAAGAATACTTTTTAAGTAGACAACCTCTTGCTTTTTACAAATGCTATTGCTAAAGTACAAAATTTACACACACAAATTTAAATAGGTAACAGTTTATTGTTTTGGTAACTGAAATAGGGATAAAATACGTCTCTGATTTTCCTCTACTGTTATAAATGGCAACAGCTATCAATGGTAACAAAATTATATTTGGAGATGCAACAGGAATAATAAAGTATTAGATTTTTTTCTATAGAAATCAGTCCATGCCGATTGAAACCTTGCCGCTCCAATGGTCAGTGTCTGGATGCACTTTCTGGTTTTAAATGGTCTTTCAAACCAATGCAATATTATTGTTTATGTCGGCCGCCCTACATGGGACCACATTGCACAGGTAATTTTATTCATATTTTTGCTAGGGCGGACCATGGTTTTGGCCAAGGAAGAGATTTTAAAATCTGTCACTTCTAGATTGCGAGAAAAAATTATGATTGATTGACGATATCGTCTTTTCCATGTTAAAAACATCATTGCTAAAAAAATTAGGGAAGGGAGGAAGGGTGAATAATTTATCCTCCCTCTTCCTACAGTACTGGTGAAACTTCCCTGTCCATTTTCACTGTGCATTTATATACGTCTCTGTTGGAAAACTTATGTCTTTAGCTACTTCATCTCCTTAATAATAAACGTACTATGTCTGTCTTTCCGCAAGAAAAGTGTCGTGCAACGGGCACACAAAATATCATGTAATTTAAAGGACGGGCGACCCTGTGGATTTTTTCACGGGTTAACCACTAGTTTTATAATATTACTTGATTAGAAAGAAGATGTTCAAGCACTTCAATCTGCGGATAATTTTTAGCAGCTATCCTTTTGCTTTTGTACATAAAATAGTCCACATACGATCAAATCTATCGCCAGTTTTCTGATCAAGCTTAAGTCACCACAGTTATCCATGAGCAGTCTCACAAGAGAGAAAACATTATAACGTAATTATTCTATTTCAGATAATTTGTGCAACCACTGCTCACCTTATGGACACTGTGAAAACTCAAGCAGATGTGTTTGTGATGATGGTTACTATGGAAACGGTTTTATCTGTCAACGTAAGTTTTAAATTTCCAAAAAGCATATATTTCTCTATCTGTAAGTTTAAAGATTAAAGACTAACATAGAGTTAAATTCAATTTTTTTTAAGCGGAAGATGCCAATCCATGTGTTCCTAATCCATGTTTTAACGACGGCGCATGCGTAATTGAACCCAATGGAGACTACCATTGTCATTGTAAACAACCATTTAAACCACCATTATGCTTAAGTAAGCATATATTTATGGTTGCCAATAACTACAGTGTTTGTCATATTTTGTTCCATCGGAATATTTGGCCTAAGACATTAATTTTATATCTCATACCTGAGGGCCGTCGCCACCGGAGGGTGGTCGTGGTACATGGCGCTTGACTATGTTTGGGTCTTCTTACATCACTAACGTATGATTCTTCTTTGATCTTTTGCGTCCATGATTTTTGCAACCAAATAATTCTTTTCGTGTGGCGATTTTCCAAAAAGTTTGCGTAACTTTAAGTTTAAGATAAAAGTTTTTTCCGCGTTACATGTTGTAGGCATTTAAAGCATATATTTTCTTGTTACAGCGGGAGATCCTTGTATCCCAGATCCATGTAAAAATGGACAATGTATGGCTAATTCAGATGGAACATACAGATGCAAATGCGAACCAGGATATCGAGGTTTTCATTGCAACAGTAAGTAGAATGTTGCAGTAAATTATAACGAGGAGTAGGATCTAAAATTATAAATTATAACGAGAAGTTGGATCGACATTTTTATTTACGGATATTTCTTCCAAGGGGAGAGATATTTGTATCTATAGCGACTTTGTTACCCATACTAGTCATTCAGGTAAGTTCCTTGTGACTAGGTTGTGATATATGTTATGCGTAGTCTTGCGTTACGTATTCTGTGATAAGTAAGGGTATTACTATGCGAAATTTCCTTCGTTGCGCAGGGAAGAAGGAAGTGAAGTTTCTTTCCGTTTCCACGGGAGGAAACTTCGCATCTGCGAAGGAGATGTCTTCACGCATGCGCCGTGAAGACACTTTTAGAAAGGGCGTTTTTAAACTTGTGAGATTGGACGAAATATCCGTAAATGAAAATGTCGATTCAACTTCTCGTTATAATTTACTACATCAAGTTACATGCCCACACAAACATATTTCAATAAATTGTTATAAATGACACCCCACAACTCCACGCATCGCAAACGCAACTGAAAAAATACATATACATTGACTTCTACAAGATCGGCATACAAAAGCTGTTTTTTTATTTCAATGATCAATTTATTTTTTTTGATTTCTAACAGAAATCGACTAGTTGGTAGAGCAGTTTTTGAGATATTAAGGAATAAAAACGACAAAATCTATGACATATCCAAAATATATCTTTTCCATTAAGCTTTCGCCAACACCCAGGTCGGCATGTTCACACTAATTCTAATTTTTTTACATGTTAGAGATAAAATACTAAATATCATAGGAAGAAAATAGAACTATTATAATAATTCTAAAGAAATCGACTAGTACTGTTGTATCAACAAGTATTTGTCAACAGCGGCCTTTTTTTTCTGTCCCTGAACTTATGGTCAAAGTAAGTTGCCGGATGTTGCAGTATGCCAGATTCAGCGTTAATTGGGTCCATTGATTCTTTTTGCTGACCAATCTTTTTTGAATGCGTTGGAAACAAATAGTGACAATATTTACCAATTGATGATATGAGCAAATGCATGTGCGCGTTTTTTAAAAGCTTAAAACCACGTGATTTTATCGCCTTGTCATACATACGAAAACATATTCTTTACTTTATAGTCACTGATTCATGCTCTCCGAATCCATGTCAACACAATGGAGAATGTAATGTTGACAAAGATGGAAATTTAACGTGCAGTTGTAAAGGAAAATGGCTACCACCTATTTGCAAAGGTTTGGATATTTTATGTCTTTCTTTAAATCTTCAAGTTTCCTTCTAATATTGTACCAAACCTCTCTTGTTGTCTCTCTTGCTAGCTATATATCTTTGACTTCTATTTCGTTATTCTGCTTTGTCAAAATTCTTATTTTATAACTCTTTTTCCCTATCTGTCTATTTTTTTTAACAAGACCTATATGATAACAGTATTTAGTACTGAAATAGTCATCCTGCATAAATATTCAATTTAATAATAATAATAATAATGTCAAATCCCCTATGTAGTATACTTCAATTTCTCCGACTTATGTTACTCAATTTTGCATTCCTTTTTTTTACTTTCATTCAATCGATTTTTACTAGACTGTGGATGTCCTGTCAGCACTGAACCGAAAAAAGTACCAAGCGCTTTCTGTAACTCAGAAGGTAAATGTCAATGCAGTAAGAACTTTAATGGAGAAGAGTGGAATTATGAAACTACAGAAAATGACAGAGGTGAAAGCAAAACTGGATGTGTCAAGGTGCAAGGTATGGCGTTTGTTTACAAAGGACAGTATGTACTGCAATTTTACTAAATGGTATCTACACCCCTTAAATAAAACTTTTGAAACCCTAAATTCGAATACTGTTTATTTAAATATCCGCTATTTTAATCAAATCCCACTTTCCTTTGATTTAGAAATCCCTGGTGTACTTTTTTACTTACCTTAAATATTTGTTAGCTGGAACAAAACTTTCAAACTCTTGTCCCATCTGGAAAATATTTACTGTACATCGCACATAACTCTTATTCGATTTCAATGGGTTACCTTCATATACAGTGCAAGCTTTAATTAGTTTATATTCATTTAAATGAATATAGATTGCCTTTCAAGAAAAATTGCAGTTGTCTAAACCGCCACAGTGGTAAAAATTAAGAATACTAGTGATACCCCTATGATTGTTAAAGAAATTATATAGTTATTTTTTGCTGGATTTTTTATCAACGGGCAGTCAGGGTTTTCGGAAATTTTAAACATCTGAAAGATTTGCTGCATTTGTAAACTAAGAGATGTTTCTAAATGGTTTTTAAAAAGAAACGAAAACAAAATAATATTTACTTTATTCAAAGTAAAGTAAAGAATAGCCCTTCAATTAAATTCGCCAAATATTTAAATGAAGAAAAATTATAAGAAGCAAAAAGTCGAACCCTACCAATACACTGGTCAACATTTTTGTCAACGAAACATTGACCAGATCAATTAATTAAAACAGCACAAAATGTTCGATACGTTTGAAAATGACCAAGATGGTACTCGGCTTTAATGAAAAAAACCTATTGCTCTACATGTTGAAAACAATCTTTGTCAACATTTATGACCTCGTAAATATTGTCCAATATCACGTCAGGCCTTTTCAGTCATCGTATCTTTAATTTGTAGTCTTTACATTTAGATACTGTTATAATTCCTCCAAAGACAGCTTGTAATGTGTCAGGCAACCCCTGCTTCAACGGGGGAACGTGTCAATTAATCAACAGTGATGGAACTCCAGCAACGCCGCCACCTTCACATACTAATGGCACTGAACCGACTTCACCTATTCCGGTTGTAAATGAAAATTATAAGTGTTTATGTACCAAGTGGTTCTATGGACCCAGATGTGGTATTGTTAAAGGTAACTGATTTTATTTCACAACCTCCTGCGCATTTTAAATACATATTTGAATATTTTTTCAGCGTTCATATAAAATTATTCAGCTTTAAAGTGAAGGATAGGTACAGGATTATTATTACTTTCAAAAAACCAGATTTATAAAAGAAGTTCAATTTGATTTGTATCTGAACTCAAAACTTTTATTAGAATTTCTTTATTGTTTTATCACACTGCAAATCACGTTGAGCTGTGTATGTATTTTATGTCCAGCCTGTATACCAAATAATCCATGTCTCAATGGTGGTACATGTCAAGAAGATGGGAAAGGGAATTTTACTTGCAAATGTCCACCTGGTACTGGAGGATGGAAATGTAACGCTTTACCGACGGTTCCACCAAGTAAGTCCTGAATAAACCGTTTGTATATGCAAACATATGCCTTCTATAGGCATATGTTCGCATATCTTAAACAAAGGAGATCGGTTTAAACACTAAGAAAATATTTTGATTAATAAAACAATTATTATATTTTTCTTCCTTAAGTAATGCGGTAGATCCTTGAAATAAAATACAGTACATTAACCCGATTAACATAGCAATTTTAAAGACTGAGCGTTCGTTAACAGGGGTATTGTAGGGGTTAAGGCATTTACAGCAAAAGTCCACTTCGATTGTCAATCAACGTTGCGCGGTCGTCCGTCGAAGCGACACAATGTCCACACTGAAAACATAAATGCGCGCACAAACTCAAGATGGCGGCGATTCAAGAAAAGGCATTGGTCAAAATCATGAAATTACGTTATTATACACTGCAGCGCTTAAATCGCTTTTAATTTTGATCGTGTTGAAAGTCAAAATGATTTTGACTTTCAAAACTATCAACGCGTGCAAAATCGCTCTTAAATATTGGACAATATTGAGCACTTTTATGCTTCCGCCTTGAACCGTCGTGCTAAAATCTGTAGTGGACTTTCACCTTTATGCGCAATGTTAACTCAATAAAAGTAATTGATATCCAGTTTAAGTCGGGTGTCATGGAAGAAAGCGAATCGTTACTTTTTTGTTATATATTTAAAATCGTATTTATTTTTGAAAATATTTATTTTAGAGCCCGATCCTCATTGTACACCAAATCCTTGCAAAAATGGCGGAGCATGTCATGCATTGAAGCATGGTTATGATTGCCATTGTAAACCAAGATATACTGGCTCTCATTGTGGAGGTAAGTACTTGATTACGAGTGACACATAACCATCGAAGCATCAAGAACATTGACATTTCTTTAACGCCTTTGCAAAAGTTGCGTAACCCTCGACGTGATGAAATTCTGACGCCAGTTGATGACAAAATGATATTGTTACCCATATACCATATGGATGGTAGCTTGAATTTCGCTAGTGGTATAATTTTTCAGCTTGTCTGACACAAAAAACTCAGTAATTGCTCTTTCTACTGCTGATTGAAATCAGTCTGATATTTACTAGCAGTAATTTTTAAAGGTATCATTAAATGATTAATTTGTAAAGACATGATTTTGTGGTTAAGACAGCATCGAAATCTGTGTCTTAACCACACAGTACTGAAGTGCTTGAATGTCTTTTTTGTTTTAATATGAGTTATTTCTGACATTATATTTAGTTTAAGCAATTCCTTACAGTAAAAATATCATTATGTATACTTAAAACAAATCACTAAATATTTTAGTGGACAGATGTGCTGAATGTGATGAGAATGCCAAGTGTGTCAATGGACATTGTCAATGCAAACAAGGATATGTAGGGAATGGCTATGACTGTGTTTATGATGGTATATTTTTTGTTTGCTTGTTTGTTTTTCACATCACCCCAGTTTAATATCATCAAAGGATCTCTATAATAATAATCGTAGTATAATAATGGTATATAAAGGACGGGCGACTCCATGGATATTTCCACGGGTTAACGACTAGTCCACATTATAATACTCGTATACGTTTGTCTGTCAAGAAAAATGGTAACCACAGTAGCGAGATACACGAAATGCAGTAAATAAGGGACGGGCAAACTTGTGGATATATCCACGGGTCACCGACTAGTTTTGTGTAATTCACCAGACAAAAAGCAGTTTTACGTTTATTCTCACTTCTTTCCCATGTCCCATGCTCGTATTCCCTTCAAAGATTTGTCAATGTGTAAGAAAATAAAATACGTTTTTGAAATATAAATGATTTATTAACATCAAAATAAGATATTATAGATGACAGCCTTCTTGATGAAAGTGTTTGTTACAGAATGAACGATACTGCTATAGAACTCTTGATGCTCTATTTTCTAGTCAATCCAGCTCCTACCTGTGGCAACTGTCCTGTGTTTTCAACATGTACACCAGTAACAGGTTATTGTGGATGCAACAATGGGTATGAATTTGTGGACAGAATTTGTGTCCGTAAGTATCATGCAACCTTTTTTTTGATTGACAAAATATAAAAGCTATGCTATTTTTCCTCACAATTTTGTTGACATGCGTTTAAAGTCATACTAAATGCCGATTGATTAATGACCTAAAGCTGGTTCGGGTTGGGTTGACGTTTTCACACGTTGAGTCTCCACAGTCCTAAATTGCTTGCAACAATTCTGATGTTTAGACGACTGAAATTATTTTTATTCTTCTTCGAGTGTTCAACAAAAATACAATATATCTGCTTGATTTTGTGAACAGAAAGAAATAACATTTCTGTATGAGAATAATTTTTGACAATCATTTAAAACTGCTTCTCATTTTCAGCAATATTCAACACTGGAGAAGATGTTGACTATCATGAGGTGAAAACCACACCAATGACCACAATGAAACCATCGCCATCACGAGCAACCGCAGGAACCTTGCCAAGGACCAATCCCAGACCTCATACTTTACCTACCTCTTCTACCACAAGTACTACCGAACGACCAAGAGGAAGTACGGTTTCATCTAGCGCTAAAACCACTTCTCATGCCTCTAAGAGCAGCACGCCACAACATGCTAGTCCCACTGGAGGGAGTGGTACAACAGCTATACGTGTGCTCTCCTCCACAACAACAACAACAACCAAATCATCAACTTTAAGAACAACAACAAAAGCATCAACAGTCGCAAAAACAACAACAACAACAACAACAACACCCACTACAACTTCCACTTCCACTACAACATCTACACCACCCACTACTACAGAGAGCACGACCACACCAGCCAAACCTAACACTGACGTCAACGGAGAAGTTCCTGCTGGTATACCGGCTTTACCAGATTCGCCAGATATACCTGCAGGAGGTCCTCCATCGCAGAAGGATAATGTTGATACAGATGAAACATCGCATAGATCATTTCTGTTAGACGAATTAAACAATGTGTCAGATGACGATGATGAAAAACAATTAGGACTTACGCCCCCTGAACCACCCGTGGCGTATATAAAACATCGCAATGGAGCGAAGCATCTGTGGAAAGCTATTTCAGCAATGCATTCTCTGAAAGAACAAGATAACTCGCAAGATGAAAGAACAATAGAGACACTTTAAGGAATGCACCGATTTAAATCGTATTTTCACGTGATTCAAGACAAGTATGGCGTTGTGCTGGTTTTCCATATCTTCCATGTTTTGTTAGCTCAAAACAAATAAAAATGACAAACTTGTACATAAGTTGACGTGTAACAGGACGTGATGATATTCTGCTTGATGGCTTTTATTGAAGGGACTAAATATTATAATTTTATGATAAAAAAAATATCAAAGAACACAATAATTTGAATATATACCTATTTAAATTTGTGTCCCAGACATGACTCTAACAGATAGGCACTTAAAACGGTCAGTGGACTGATCGGCACATTAACACAGCAAATCAACTGGTGGGCACCTAAACACGGGGTGTCAATTGATGGGCACCCAAGCAAAAGGTTAATCCCACTGTTTATAACAAAGTATATTAAACACGGGCTGTCAACTGATGGGCACCTAAGCAAAAGGTTAATCCCACTGTTTATAACAAAGTATATTAAACACGGGCTGTCAACTGATGGACACCTAAGCAAAAGGTTAATCCCACTGTTTATAACAAAGTATATTAAACACGGGCTGTCAACTGATGGACACCTAAGCAAAAGGTTAATCCCACTGTTTATAACAAAGTATATTAAACACGGGCTGTCAACTGATGGGCACCTAAGCAAAAGGTTAATCCCACTGTTTATAAGAAAGTATATTAAACACGGGCTGTCAACTGATGGGCACCTAAGCAAAAGGTTAATCCCACTGTTTATAAGAAAGTGAATGTTTTTAGTTGATTTCTTTGTTTATTTGTTATTTTCTTCAATGGATGGGGTTTTCTAGTCACTCTGAATCCGGTTTTGCACAAATATGCTTTACTGTTCTTATGTTTATTTATTGACTTCGTCTAGTTGTGACAATACAGAAGAGAGAAAAGATCTGGAAGTAAGAATGACCGTTGAGTCACTTTTAAGCTCGACTTTTATTAGAAAGGTGCCATCTTAATATTTTGATTTTTATGGAATTAAATTTTCGATCTAAGCAGGAAAATAATTCATAAAGTATTTTATTAATATACAGTAATATACAATGGATTAGTTAAAATAAACAGCAAAATTATTGAACGAGCAAAATTTAATTGTCTCGCTTGCTTCTTGTTCTCTTCCTGTGTTTATACCATGCTGTTTTTGAGCGTTTGAACGTCAATCCATGAGGACGGTCTTCATCGTATGTAATTTCTTTCGAACGTCGGAATGCTATATCATGATTTATGCCTTGCTGTCGATGTTGTAGAAGACTTGCTACGTAAGTTTGAAATTTGTTACTAGATCTTGCATGTTCGCGTTTGTTTGGAGTAACAGCTCTTTCAATTGAGGATGATTCGTCGCTGTCGTTTTTGAACTTGGTCAACGCCGATAACGCTTTCAGTAATTCGCTCTTTACAGGTGTGTTTGCAGCACTATCATGATTTTCATTTTCTTCTCCTGAACCACTTTCTTCTGTGTCAGCATTCTCATCTAGGAATTTTTTCAGTTCTTCTTCTTTCTTCGCTTTTTGAAGATGCTCTTGCAGTGCATTATACTGTTGTTGTTTCATTTTTTCCAACAACTTTGCATCGAGTAATTTTTGTCGCTCGTGAATTTCTTGTACCTTTTGTTCTTTTTCTTTTTCGAGATATTTTTCTTGAAGTTTTCTCTCTTTTTCTTGTATCTCCTTTATTTGTTCCTTTCTAATTTGGTCCATTACATTCTCCACCTTTGGTCTTCCAATCATTAAGCTCTCCACCTTTGAAATCACAGGCATTACTCTTTGTAATTTTTGGCCTCCTAAATTTGTATTCTCCTCCTTTCTTGTTATCATTTTTGTACCCTCCAACTTTGTGTTTTCAAATTTTGATACGCCACTGTAATCATTCTTATTTCGAAGTTTTTCTTTTAATTTTTCTTGTCTTAATGTTTTTATGTTAATATCTACATCGTGTTCATTTTTATTTTCCTCTATTTCTCCATTTAAATGTTCTTCAGTACTCTGTTCAACTTTTGTATTATTGATGTCATTTGATAAATCATCTGTTCTCCTGTTTTGTTTATCATCCTTAGCTTGTGAGTTTAATATTTCATTCCATTTTTTATCTTTGTTAAGTCTGCTGTCTTTGCCATTAACATCATTTTTGCTTTTTATTGCAAGTCTATTTCGTGAAAAATCTTTATTTTGTTGCATAGTATTTCCTTCTTCTTGAATACTCACATCTTTGTTAAAATCTACATTCTCCTTATTCCCTCTTTGTTCTTCATCTTTTGTTTTCGCTTCTAAAGCCTCTTCCCACTGTTTTTGTCTTTCATGGAGCGTGTTCAGAGCTTGTTGTTTCAGTTCTTCGAAAAGATTTCTGTCTATTTGCGTTGGTTTATCTACGTTAGATCCCATTGGCTTAGATCTCAAAAACTTATCTTTCATTGGTGGAAAATGCACTTCTCCTTGGGGCTTGTTCTCTTCTTTGAAATTTTCTTGCACTCCTTTAGCGTGACTCTGTTTCTCCGTTATTTTATTCGAAGTCAACGCATTTTGCAATTTAAATTGTTTTCCATGGAATTTATTCAGTGGTTCACGTGTAAATTCTTGCAACGCTTTCCTTTTCCCTTCCCCCACATTTTCGTCTTTACCGGCTTGATAAGAATCTTTGACTTCAACTTTCTCCATGCTCTTATTACTGTTGAATGTTTTTTTAGTTAATGTCAAGTTGTTCCAATCTTTTAGTTTTGCTTCCTGTTTCAACTCTTCAATCATCTTCTCATTCTTTAGTTTTTGTTCTTCCATACTAGTTTCTTCATCTTCATCTTCATCTACTTCTGCTTTTATTGAAGTTTTTAAAGGTTTCTTTTTTTCTTTTATCCTGTTTGTACGTGCTTGTGTCATATTCCTCAAAGCCTGTTGTTGTTGTTTCAAAATTTCTTTTTTGTTTTCTTTATTTTCTTCTCGAAGTACCTTCATACTTTCTTCTTTAATTTCCGCGATCATTTTATCTTGCTCTTGCTTATCACTGTTATGGCTTGTACTCGCGTCATTGTGTGCAGCCATTTTTATTTTTTCAGCCATTTGGAACTCTTTTAATCGTTGTCGCGTTGCATTTTGTTTTTCCATTGCTCTCCTTTCTTTTTCCTTTTCATTTAAAACTTCCATTTCTTTCTTTTTTAGTTGTTGCAATATTTTTAAATTTTCGGTTTTTCTCTCCTCATCTCGTCGTTTTTCTTCTTCAGTGCGTTCCTTCTTATTTTTTTCTTGTTGTTTTTTCAAAACTAACCTTTTTTGTTCTTCTTGGCGTTCTCTAGTTTTCTTTAGTACCGTCAAAGCTTCAGCCCTCTGTTCTTCCAACATTTCTTTATTTTCTTCTTTTTCTTTTTCATACTGCTCTTTCCTCACATCAGCTTGTGTCTTATTTCTTTGTCTCAATTTTGCATCCCTTAACGCTTGAAGTGATTTCTCCCTTTCTTCTTTTAATATTTTTATATTCATTTTTTGTCTCTCCTCTTCTTCTTGACGTATTTTTTCTTTCTCTTTTAGCTTTGTTTCTTCAAAGGCTTTGGACTCTTTTTCTTTTTGCTCATGTAATAATCGTATTCTTTCTAATCTCTTCTCTTCCAATTTCTTTTGTTCTTTCTCTTGTTCACGCATTCTCTGTTCTCTGAGACGAGCCTCTGTTAATACTTTCATAGCTTGCAACTTTTCTTCTTGTAAGTTTTTAATCTTTCTCTCTTTTTCTTTTTCTTGTTTCAATTTTTCCTCTTTTTCTTTTCTTCGTTTTAGTTCCTCCTCTTTTTTTCTTCGTCGTCTTTTTTCTTTTTCTCTGCGTTCCTTTTCTTCTATTTCTTTCTGTTTTACTCTCTCTAACTTTTGTTCTTCTTGCAATTTCATGAAGGCAATTTTCTTCTCCTTTTCATATTTTTCTTTATACTTTTTCTCGATTTCTTCTGCTTCAACTTTTTCTTCTGATTCAATTTCTTCTTGTTTATGTCTTTGCTGAGCTTCTAAAAGTGTTTTCAAGGCTTGCTTTTGTTGATCCTCTCTTTGATTTTGCACCACTCCTACGTCGTGTTTTTCTTTTTCTTTTTCGTCATCGTCTTCAAAGACATTGTCACTTTGATGTTGTTCTTCTTTCAACTTTTTAAGAGCTTTTGTTTTCTCTTCTTTCAAGTACCTAATACTCTCTTCTTTAAGTTTTTCGTCTTGTTTTCTCAGCTCTTCTTCTCGTAACATTTGGTTGTGTTTTTCTTGTGCTTCTTTCAACGTTTTCAGGCCTTTCATTTTTTCTTCTCCCAACACTTTTAAACGCTTCTCCTTTAGTTCCACTTCCGATATTTTTTCCTCTACCACAGTATGATTCATCTTATTGCTATCCCCTTTTACCATGTTTTTATTCTTCAATTCTTCCAGTAACTTTTCATTATTAGTTTCTTCTTCTTCTATATTGTCGATCTCGTTTTTTCTTAACTGTTGATTCAGTTGATTGTGATGTTCTACAGCATCCTTTAGTGTCTGCACTTCTAAATTTTGTTCTTGTTTTGTTAAACTAACCATCTTGTTCTTTTGCTCCTCTTTTAACTGCTGCAAAGTTGCATCGTCATCATCCTCGAATTCGTCTGTCTTTTGGCCATTTGTCGTAATATCAGAATTGTAGTTGTTGAAAAACTGATGTAAAAATCCAGTATCTGCGCTGCTGTTGATAATACGTTGAATGGTCTGATTGTTAGGATGTGTGACACTAGATGCATCGATTACAGATGGTGAGTGTGACAATGCAGATAACTGCGTAGTGCTTTCTTCTCCATTTGATATAGTTTGAAACAATTTTGCTATTCCAACATCCTCCTTGTGTTTTTTCTCAGCTGCCATTTCGCGCTCGATATCATCAGCATTGTTTTTATTTTCATTCTTATTGAAGTAGTAAGCCAACTCCTCTGCTGTAAGTTTATTAAACCCATTAGATGTTTCCTCATTTCTTGCAACGTCACCTGTTTGTTTTGGACGTTGGTATTTTTTGCTGCCACTTACAAAGCTATTCTGTACTGGATCTTCTGTTTGCAGAGCATCTTCTGCCTGTAGACCACCATCATCTACAGTATTTTCTGTAGTAATGTCCTCATTCATTTCATCTTGTGCTTGTTCCAAACCAGGCTGCTGATCTCGGCTGTCCTGTGGTGCTAACCTTTCTTCCTCCTGTTCTTCTGCTGACCCCTCTTGATCCACCTGCACTGTCTGTGTTTTCTCAGATTCATCATGTCCTTGAACAGAAATTTCATGTTTCATAACGCCACTAATTTCTTTAACGTTATTGCTGTTGATCTTTACATTCACCGACATTGGAGTATTTTCAGTATGCTTGACTTGCTTTTTCTTCGCTTGTTGGTCAATTTTAGCTTGATGTTGCTCTAGCATGCGTTCAATATCGTCTGGTGTGAGCGAAGCTAAATTGTAATTGTGAGTAAAACGTTTTAATACGGCATTCAAGTCAGCCAGGTCACTTGTAGTACCAGTGTGCACATGAATAATAAGCGATTCATCTTTTTTTAATTTTTTACTATCATTCTTCTTGAAAGCATGTTTATTTTTGCCGTGGTTTCTCTTTTGGCTGATGATGTCATCTAAAACTTTATTTAGCTTTGCCTTCCCATGCGTACGTAAATAGGAAGATAGAATTCTCATTTTTGCTTCAAAATACTTCTCTGCCTTTGTTTTCTTTTTCTTCGGTTTCGCATCAAGTGAAGAGTTACTAAAATGATGCATTGATTTGGTTGTTGGAGTACTGTCCAATCCGGATATACCATCAGATATTGACGCTTTTTCCTGCTCTACAGGCGCAGCCAAACGAGTTAATCCTAGCTTTAATTCTGCTAGCGATATAGGACTAGCGGTCTGCTTTGCATGAAGTCTTGTTTCACCATCTGTACTGTTTGATGAAATACTTTGTGATTTACTTTCTAAAACATCTAATACAGGTTGTTTTTTCTCGTCATCATTTGACGTCGTATTATTGACATTGTTTTTGTCGTCGCTTTTAGCCGTCGATTTTATCACTTTTTCTGTCGGTGTTTCAACAGCTGAAGACGTGTTTCTTGATTCTTTTACATCTGCGGTGTTTGTTGAAGATATATTTTTCAGAAACGAATTTGTGTTATTTGACAGACTTATTGTCGCATTCTTATTGTCACTTGAAAACATTGTTTTGTTAAACACCGTCCCTTGTGAGCTTAAATTTCCTGATGCGACTGTTGTCGTAGTTAAAATGGGTGTGGTTGAAGGCAGAGGTGTCACTGTGGTGGCTGCGGTGGCCGCTGTTGTGGCTGTAGTGGCCGCTGTTGTGGTTGTGGTGGCTACCAAACTCTTAGTTGGTGCCAATGTTGCTAAGCTTGTTGTTGCAGCAGTGTGGTTAGATTTTTCGGTTGGTGCGACGGGTTTTATGTTTGGACGAGTCGTAGGTTTTGAAGGTTTCGTGGAAGGGTGTATTTGTGTGACTGAAGTGACTACAGGACGGGCCTGATCTGAAGGTAGCGGATCAGCGTAGTTGCTATTTGTGAAGTCTGTAATTGCTAAGAAATGTAACAAAATATTAAGGTTAAATGAACAAACACTGTCAATAAATAGTTAAATAGTTAAATATATAAATAGCCAAAACTGCTTACGTATGCATATATTTGACACTTGTCTGTGTCCTGGAATACACTGACATTTGCTGTCAATGCAAGTTTGAAATTGTAGACATGGAGCAGGACAGGTTTCTAAGAAAATAAAAACAGATAAAAAATTAACAAAAATACGGCACACGACACTTTGAACATATTTGCTGTTTTTTATATTTAGAAGATTCAAGCTTGCTGTAGAAAAGAGTTTAGACAACAATATGACTGCTAGCTGCAGAAGGAAAATATTTTCGAGAAGAAAAATTAAATCATCTTTAGATCAACAAAGAAGAATGAAAAATAGAAAAAAAGACTTACTTTTAACGCATTCGTAGCCATTCCCTATATAATTGTCATTGCATACACATTTTCCTTGCTCGCAGCGTGCATTCTCGTCGCAATCACGACATCGATCAACTGAAACAAGATATGAATTTTCTTTAAAAGATCGAAAACAGTGGTACTGATTAGAAAGACACCTGTTATCATTTCGCGCTGATTTATCCCTTGGTGTAATACCAGAAAATGTGTGGTTTCTTTAAAAACACACAAAATAATCGTTCGTAATTTTGACTCAAATGGTATTACATTAACAAAACATTTTCTAAAGATGTTATAATATTGTTGAAAATGTTTTAGTATTGAAAATAAAATTTAGGCTTTACACGGTAACATGCCACAAGAATTAAACACTCCAAAATAATCTGATAATCTGATAGTTAGATATTGTAGACAACAGGTAAAAAAAATTGTACAAAGGAAAGTGACATTTTGACACTGGAAAACATGACACTTACTTGTACAATGTGGACCAGTAAATCTCACTTTGCATATACAGTCATAACCACCGTTTGGGTGCGGAATACACGATGCACCGTTTTGACAAGGACTTGGTTTGCAAGCTGTTGTTGGGATCATTTCTGAAAATGCAAAACATAAATGATGGAAAGATGTGTGAAGAAAAACCTTTACCGAATTTCTCATTTTTTCAAAGGTTAGAATTATAAAAGAAATAAAATATGTTTTATATTTTAATTTTATTTATGGCGAATAAATCAAACACCACGATATTATTATTTTATTTTAATTTTTTGCTTTTTTAGGGATACGATTTTATTTTTGAATAAGAGAATTTTCAGCTTAATTCGACTATTTCGACTACTTTTCCCGCGTATGTTTGTCCAGACGCCCTACATTTTGAGGCATGATTCAAATATGATGTTGAGTGTTTAATGAAAAAAGATCTAATTCTTTCCACAGTACTTTTGAACTCTGAAGACGTTTCATCCCTTCCATACAATGAAAAAAAAAAAAAAACCCAGGAAACTTTTGATCTTACCATAAAATATATATTTTCAAACAAAACTGTTTTAATATATCCTTACCTTTCCGACACAATGGAGTGTGGTATCCATCTGCGCATTTACATCCAAGAAACCTTCCATCTAATTCAAGACATGATCCACCATTCAGGCATGGATTAGGCATACATTCTATAACAGAGAGTAAGTACTGTTATTAAAAGGTAATTAATGCGAAAAGTGTCTTTTTCCTTATTCAACGCAATGTTAGATCAAACCTTTTTACTTGGAGATTAAAAGAATTATCCGCTATGTCTGCGCTACAGTTTATCTTTGAGCCTTCTGTATGATATTATCAGATAAATTACAAAAGCTGCACGCACCTTTAAATGAAACCCAGAATTATCATTTTGCGTTATTTTAAAATAAATAAATAAAGACTGCGTTAAATAAATCCAGTTTCGATCCTTGCTAATTAGCTGTAAAAAGAAAACAAACATTTCGTACTGTTTTTATAGATGCAGTTTTTTCCATAGGTTGCTTCAGGACAGATACATTTATAGGACTCTTCAGCCACTCCAATCTCCTCAATACATTGACCACCATTCTCACATGGGTTAGTACGACAAGATTTGCCAAACACTTCAGGCATGGGGAATTCTAAGAAAATATTTGTATTATTTAACTGCGAAGAGTTTCAAAGCGATGTAGTGATTGATGCAAATGTTTGAGCAATGTGATGATTGTTGCAAATGTTTGAGCAATGTGATGATTGGTGCAAATGTTTGAGCAATGTGCTGATTGGTGCAAATGTTTGAGCAATGTGCTGATTGGTGCAAATGTTTGAGCAATGTCCTGATTGGTGCAAATGTTTGAGCAATGTGCTGATTGGTGCAAATGTTTGAGCAATGTGCTGATTGTTGCAAATGTTTGAGCAATGTGATGATTGTTGCAAATGTTTGAGCAATGTGATGATTGGTGCAAATGTTTGAGCAATGTGATGATTGGTGCAAATGTTTGAGCAATGTGATGATTGGTGCAAATGTTTGAGCAATGTGCTGATTGGTGCAAATGTTTGAGCAATGTGCTGATTGGTGCAAATGTTTGAGCAATGTCCTCATTGGTGCAAATGTTTGAGCAATGTGCTGATTTTTTTCAGCAATGAGAAATCGAATCGTAACTATAGTAACCGTGGGTAAAGTACCAATGGCAGTATCTGTCGCCATATAGTTACAAAATCATTTTTTTAGACTGATCAATTTCGCATATTTTACGACAATAACAATATATTCATGTCAAAGCAAATATTGTTTAGCCAAAAGACTGTTTTACAACAGCAAAGAAAAAAGTGTATATTTATATGGAGAATCGTTCATGTTAAGCGAACAAGATGTTTTGAGCGCCTTCCTTAAATTTTGAAATGAGTTTGATGCGGTCAATAACTATTTCAAGTTTGCAGACGTAAACCCACTTACTTCGCTCAGCAAGGCATTGGCCGGTGACAACATTGAATATATAACTTTCTGGACATTTACAGGCTCCGTTAACATCACATTGCGACGAGGGTATGCTTTCATCGATGCTTCTTGGACAAGAGCAATCTGCAAGAAATATTTAATGCATGTTTTATATGTATGTACTTTAAAAGTCAGTAATAAAGTTGTTTTCTTTCAACGATAGAGAACCGCATCACAAAGTTGCAATTTTGCAATTTTGCCAAATATATCCTTCTATATCTCATCTCTAACCTTGTCTTTAGCACACTGATGCATAAACCTACCTTGGCAACGCAGACCACTCCACCTTCCCGCACACTTGCAACCATATGTGTTGTTACCAGTAGGTACGCATTCTCCATTGTTTGCACAAAGTCCTATCTCTTTACATGGATCGATTACTGGAAAAAATAAAAGTTAATTATTCGTTGATAATAAAACACATGAATTATGCGAATAACATGCCTTAGAGCAAAACTTACCATTGCAATATCGTCCAGAATATTGTTCATCACATCTGCATTTGATACTTTGTCCAATTGCAATACATTCTCCGTATTGACCACATGGATTTGGTTTGCAAGGATCCCTCTCTGTAAAATATTTAAAATTAATTAAAACTTTATTTTAGCAAATTAAACCTTTTTTCACACTTTTAACCAAGTTAGGACCGGTTTTATCTGCAAGTAGTAGACGCGCTTTCTTTTCTCACCTTTTCTTGTTTTTATAGCAATGATATTAAACGATCTTTGATCCATTACAGAGAGAGAATGTGTAAGCAAGAAAACAGTACAATGACAGTAAGATTTAGTGGAAAAAATTAGTATATGTAATCGCACGTTTACGAGTGCAATTAGGAAATAATGGAACGAGTATTTTTTTTTGCTTTTAATTTTCCGAGTCCGTTAGGACGAGGATAAATTTAAAAAGCAAAAAAATTACGAGTTCGATTATTTCCAATTGCACGAGTAAACGTTCGATTACGAGCTAATCACACAATGAACTATTTTTGTAAGAGTAGCGCAGGATGTCAATTTCAATGTTTTGATTTTTTTATTACCCGATTTATAATTAGTTCGATTCATTGTAAAGATATCTTTTTTTGACTTATCATAAAACGCGAGAAAATAAATATTTATGGGTATGAATCCAAAAGCAACAGTAATTATTTTAAACGACAAGTAAACGCTTTAGAAAATTTTTTTTTTTCTATATCGAATGTTTTTATTTCTCTTGTTCAGATTTAATGAGCCTTATTGTTTTATGACCTTTTTATTACCTTATTGTTTGATGGGCTTTTTTATTATAGTTCGAATTTATAACATCATATATATTTTTTAGATTATCGGCGCTCCTTAAGGAGTGCAGTTAGGATTCTAGAAGAAGTAATTGCACTCCGCAGAGTGCAATTACGATATAATTTGCACTGTAGAAGAAGCGCCAAACAAGAAAAAATAGGTCATCGTGTGATTAAGTTGTTTATTTAACCGTATTTTGTAAATAAAAATTCAAATACATCGAGCTCAGATTATAGTGCAATTGTTTTCACCGCTTTTATGTATGCTAAACTGTCTTTCTTATGATATACTTGGCGGTAAATTTACCTCCTTCAATTGTCATTCACCGTATCTTACAAATAATAATGACTGTACCTTTGCACAGCGGTGGAAGGTACTCGTGTTTACATTTACACCCAAATCCGCCATCATGCTTCTCAAAACACACTCCATCGTTCTTGCACGGGTTAGGATGACATTTTTTATGAGATTTCACCGGAAGATGTAACTCTAAATAGCGGTCAAGAGAAAGATTCAGCCAAACTATATTTTTTCTAGATCTTGGCTAAAAATTATTTTTCATTGACTTCGAGTGTGATAAAAATTTGGCATTAAAATAACCAAAAATTGCCACACTAAATTGTTTCTCCTTAATTCTAATGACAAACTTTCTTCTTCACATACCCTTACTATAATGGACTAGCACAAAGATCAGAACCCACTAAGTTGACTAAGCGCTTCTGAATTCGGTCAATTAGATAGAGGCAATGAGCAGAGACTCCAGCCTTGAAAGATGTAAACACTAGATTTCTAGGCTCCAGAAACAGTCAAAAATTCGAAAAACAATAGAGTTTAGGTCCTCTTATACCTGTTTTCCTGGTTTAAGCAAGTTTGTCCTGACATACCATGTTTTTTTATCTTCATGTGGCGAAATCAAGATGTTTGCCGTATTAATAGACTGTGCTTTCAATCAAAGAATTTTGTATCGTTTATAATATTAGAAATAACATTTTTTACTATTTTATTATTTCTAACAAATAATTATATACACAATCTGATAAACATGTGATTTTCTCTAACGAGAATTAGAAATAAAAGTTTCATTATTTTGTGTAAAGATGAAGGTAAGAAGTCCTCAGATTATACACGTTCATTAATTCTACATCGACAATTAATTCACAACAATTTCTGTAGTTCCATTTTTATATCGAAGCATTCCTTCGACTTCACGTGTGTTGAAGCATCCTATAGGTGCTGCGTTATCGCATGTTATGCGCCATCTACTGCGTTAGCGTCACACAATCCTGGCGTACCATACGATCCACCGGTTGCGTGAATGCGTGGACCAGATTTAATCGTACTCTAAAAAATCAAGTGAGCCAAATATAAAAGATTGGAAAATTATCTCACTTGTTTATTTTTTTGGTTATTTTTATTTATTGGTACTAAATCTGGTCCACGCCTTTCTGCAACAAAAATCTGGCTAGGTTACTTATTTATGAAATTTCATTACGAAATGCAAACATATATACTCTTAAACGCCATATATATAGATATATCAGGTTGGGCCAGATTTAGTTATATATCGAAAACTAACATTTGCCTAGTCAGCAGAAAATAAAGTGAAATGATTGACTGATAAATTTTTGAGATTAGTATACTTACTTCTACAAGCTCTTCCGTTGCCATAGTAATTATGATTACAAACACAACGGTCGATTTCACAATGAGCATTATGGTCACAATCACTGCATGCATTTTCTGAATGAAGAAAATTTAAATACGTAGCATTAAGATCTGATAGCGCTCTTTTTTTCATCTATGCTTACAGTAACACTTTTATTTTCCCAACCAATATTGCAGTTTTGGGATTGTTAGATAACTCTAATTGTAAATTTCCTGTAGAGAGCAGAGGATGGGGGAGTGTCTTTATGTTTTTAAAAAGGACGAAGATAAAATAATATCATTTCCTCTCTAATTAAAACCAAGCACCGAGGACCGATTTTATTGAATTTCGGAGGCACTAAATTTGGTCTCATAAAACAATTTTTTTTCATACGACACTGCCGCATGTGCAATTGGCTTTCAGGTTTGATAATCAATTAAATGCTTGTTAATATCGTAGAATGTTTTTTGAAAGACGTGGTGATAAATTAATTTTTCCAGGCTGTTTTAGGGTTATTGTTTTCGCTTTTTTCTGAGGATGTTACTGGGCGAAAAAACAAACCAAACATTTGAAAGAACTGAAAATCGGAACAACTTACTTTCGCAGTGTGAACCTTTAAATGGCGGCAAACAATCACAGAAATATTGCATTTGTTTTAACGTCCACCGAAATCCTGACATACCATCTATACAGCGTGCGCCATTTTTACATGGATTCATACGACATGGGCTGATATCTAAGCGTAAACATACAACCACTTGATTCCCGTTGCAGTTTCATTTTAAATCAAAAACAACATAAGACTAGTTGTCATAAAATCTTTAAATCAAGCGACAACAAATTAATGAAAAAATAAGAGAAACGTGTAACGTAAAACTAACCCAACCTCATCACCAGGGGTCTTCCACGCCTATAATATTCTGACGTGTTTGAATCTTATAGGCGTAGAAAAGCCCTAAAGGAGGAGGTTGAAAACTAACCTCCACAAGTATCGCCGGTAGACCATGGTGGACATAGGCAAGCAAAAGCGGAGTTTTCTTTTTGATACATGTTCCACCATTTTGACATGGATTTGGTGCACACACCTTATCTAGAATATGACACACACACCAACTCAACTCAATTCTACTCATGAGGGGCGAGAAATATGCCGTTTTATGGGTTAAAAGTTAGTAACTTCTCGTCAGTTTTAGTTAACTCTACAATCGTGAAAATAAATTTGTGATAATTTCCCGCCTGTTTACAGTATGAACAGGTGGCTTCTAAGAACTCTTAAAAGTCTTACCGGAAAAGGCTAATAGATTCTTTTCTGTATTACATTCAACTTTTATCTTTTTCATTGTTATTTATTTATTCTTTATTTTCATAGTTATTTATTCACTAAGGCCATACATTTTTTTTAAAACACTGCCAAAATTTCAACAGGCTGGTCATTATTCTTATTTCTCTGTTTTTCTAAACAACAGACATATTGTTTTTAACCTGAGCTCCCAGCCTGATAATACATCATATTGTTATAAAAACAATTGCACCGATAATTTGCAACGTATTTTTAAATAAAAATAATGAAATGATAGAAATTCCTAACTCTAATTCCAAAATTAAGATTTCCGAAACAGAAATTAACTAGTATTACCTTTACAGTTGTTGCCAAGAAAACCTTTTGTGCATACGCATGAAAACGAGGTTCCATTCTCGACGCACGTGCCACCATTCTCACATGGATTTGTGCTGTAACACACACTAACACCTGGAGATAAAAACAGAAGAAAGTTTTTACCCACACACCTCACAAATGGTGGAGAAACTAATAAAATGAGCAGATAGAGAGAAGACTAAAAATGAAGAATGTAGAATTTAGAAAACGTTTTTTATCCATGGTCTTGCAAATTATTTTCTAGTAAAATCTTCATTGCCAAATACAAATCGCAATGTTTTTGTAGGATAACCTTATTACTATATATTATTAAGGACACGGGTTATTCTTCATCTTAACGGCTAGCTGGTTTATTTTTTCACCACCCCTTTGTAAATTTACTGTCCGGTCATTACATGATATGTAATAAGAAGGTAGGTTAGCTCAAAGGCTTCTCTACTCGCTCATGAAATGACGATTATTACGGAACCTTTCAAAGAACGCGGAATGGTGTTCAGCGAGGGCGAAAGACCGACATGTCATTTATTGACCATAACTCGTGATCAACTCAGAGATAACAAAATAGAGACCCATATGAAAGAGAATTAAATTCTCCATTTGGTGGTGATCAGATTCATCAACATAGGGGTAGCAAGAAATAGAGTGCAAAGAATGCAAAAAATGCAAATTCCCTTCTTCTTCGAAAAAAATCTTACCCTCACACGTGTCTCCAACATATCCTTCTTTACAATTGCATTTAAATTTTCCACCTGAATCAACACACACTCCTCCGTTTTTGCAGGGGTCTGGGTAACAGTTGTTTAATTCTAAAATAGAATTATTCTTCGTACACGAAATTAATATTGAACTTTGAGAAAGTTTTTATACGTTCCTAACTTTTTAAAAGCCTAGATGTTATTCTTTATCGATAATCGTAGACTCAAAGTCAATATGGCATTCCATACTAATATTGACTTGTTTTAAACGTTAGGACATTACAGACTTTATGTTCTTATTCGTTTGTTCTTACTTAAAGGGCGTGTGACCAGATGAAAATTATTATACAACTTTTATATATCACAAGCTGAAGTTAAGTATGCATTAGGATTCCTGTAAACGTTTCTTGGATTTAGGTTGTCATGTTAGCGCCGTTACTTATAAACCAATTTCTAATTGAAAAGGTGTATTGTAAAAATTGGAAGTATTAGTAAGGCGTTAGTGTTTTTAAGACAATGAAGTTTTTTTAATTTTCACGGTAGAAAAAACAATAAAAAAAATTAATAGAAATATTCATACCAGCACAATTTTCGCCTTTGAATCTTGAAGTACAAGTGCACGTCGCAGTTTTGCCGTCGTGTGAACACACCCCTTGATTATTACAAGGGTTGGGATCGCAGGGGTTAAAATCTAAAAAACAGAAGTAATTGTTATATTTTCATCGTGGGTTGAGGGTCTGTGTTTTACCAAGATGTCATGTCATGCACGCTTTGTTTCGGTAAATTTTTCAGACGATTCTCACAACCTGTGTCCTAGGTTTTTTGCAACCATTGTCGTGTATAATGTTTTAAATTTATATTCATTACATTTTTCGTTTATTCTTGCACGCCTATTATTTTTCAAAGTATTTTTACCTTTACAGGTTGGTCCAATGTATGCTTTTTGACAAACACATTTATGATACGGCATCTCTGGTACAAGAACACACTGTGCACCGTTATCACAAGGGTTTGGGAAGCAGTAGTTCCAACCTAGAATAAAAATAGGGCTTAAAGTTTCCTAAAATCTTTCCAACGTCCCGCATACAACACTTTCTTGATGCAAATAATCTTGTGAGTGCTCTACTTTCTGCAAAATAGACTACTTCAAATAAAAGCCGTCAACTATACCTCCATTGCTCTTGTCTATGTTCTAATGATAGGACGCTTATCCTGTAAGCACATCGTAGATGTAGACTAGCCTTGGTACGAACTTGTTCAGCTATTATACTTGGGAATTTCTGCAACGTACCCACCGTTTCTCATGACAGTCACGTGTCACAAGACAAGATTTTTAAAATTTATGAAATCAACCTACTTTTACATGTCTTTCCATAATATTGATGCGGACATACACATTGTGGCTTTCGGTGACGTAGTTTTAGAAATAGTCCGCCATTACTACATGGAGCTACAAATTCAAAAGAAGTAAGCAAATGAATAACACGAAGTGGAAAAGTCTTTCGACATTTAAAGTTGAACAAGGACGTTCAAGCTGTGCACATATCTTGTTACATGATGATCGTGAAGAGAAATTTTAAAGTTAGTTTTCGACATAAGGATTTTGTAAAAAAGGTGTCAAAGGATTCATCCAGGACCAGCATCTTATTAAATTCAAACCATCAAAATTAGCTCGCTTGGCGCGATATATTAACAGTAAAAAAAACTGTAGTTTGGATAATGAAGTTTAAGCCGCTGTCTTAAATAATCGAGTCAAAAATATTTTTATTTGCACAGACCGTGGTATTCTCCTCATAGTCTCAATTCTTAACTTCACTTTTTTTTAGCGAGCCTTATCATTACTTTTGTCCTTACTTGTTTTAAAATAACTCGACTAACTCGATAAATAATTATCTTACTCGTCCGTATTGCAGACACGTTGATACCAAGATCGTCCTGGTGTTCAGTGAAATGAACAGCTTCTGGTTCCAACAGATGATGATGATGATATCTCGAGTGGAACCCGTTATGATCAGCAAACATCTAAAAATGATAAAATAAGTAAATTATTATATGTCATCAGTGTTGTTGTTGGTTGTGCGACCATTATGTGATACTCTCTATATCATGAGTGTTGTTGTTGGTTGTACGACCATTATGTGATACTCTCTAGGTCTGCATATGCATGTTTCTTTAGTTATTTAACATTTAATCTTTTCTCCAGAATTTCACGCAACAAGTCAATAAAGGAGTAACTCTTCTTTTTTTAAAAATACCAACTTTGAGAATTCATTATTTTGTTGTCATTAGTACATTTATGGACGTATTCTGTTGTAAATTGATGCCCACAGTGTTATTCTTCCCATTACCCCGTCAGTAATTCAATTATTTCATGCCTACGGCCAATACACAAAAATAGCGATGTGAGGAATTTCCGTTTGATTTATACATGGGCCAATGACTAATGCGTGTTAGAGAACTTTACAGAAGTAAGAATACATATTCCCTTTTGAGTGCTACACCTTTACTTCTTACCATATGTTCGTCGTTATCATCGTCAACATACTCTTCATCATCGCCATCATCAGAATCTTCATCTCCATGGTGATGACTGTCTCCTTCGTCTGTTTGATGTAATAACTTCATGAGTTGACCTTTTGATATAACTGCTTTTTCATCATCGTCATCTTCATCATGTCCTTCATCGTGAAAGTTTTCATGCTCTCCTCCTTCGTTGTCGTATTCATCTTCATCTTCTTCTTTTAATGCGTTTGTACCGTGATTGCGGTGGAGCAGTTGGTTTAGAAATTGCGATGATCCATGCATGTGTATTACTCCATGCGAATCCTCGTGTTCGTGCTGATCCTCGTTTTCCTCGTCCACATCTTCTGAATTTTGATGATGTAATAATCTATTTAAAGAACTTGCGCTTATCATAGAAGGGTTGTGATGATGGTGATGTCCGCGATGGAGAAGCTTTGCAACAAGCTCTGGGTTGCTACCTTCATTTACATGGATTGGTGAAATATCGTCTTCATCGTTTGAGTTGTGAAACGAAAATGAATTATCATGTCCTAGTAAGTGAGACAAACCACCTTGATTATCCAGTCCCATGGGTTCGTTGTGATGGTGATGAAAGTTTCTACCAATCAGTTGTTTGTTTGGATTGGGCTGTGCTAGTATCTTTTCGATCTTAGCTTTCGTAATGCTATCTGCTACTTGTTTCAAATGATACTTCAGAGCGTCACTGATCCCTGGATCGTGTTTTATATCGTTTTTGACGTGTTCTAAAACGTTTTTATCGATTTGAAGTTTACGAACGAAACCTGCTGATAAACGTTTTTCTTCAGGAACTGGTCCAGTAAATTTCGCTCTGGCTAAACCTGGAAGAAGATTCTTTTCAAGAATTGTTGGATTCGGTTTAGGGTTTGGATTTAGCAAAGACGCTTCAAGAACCTTTGTGATTGGTTTAATTTCTAGCGAATCGTGATGAAACAACTTGTTATCTGGTTTGGCATTGATACGCCCACTGTTTTCAAGCTCAGTAATGGCGTGTGTTGCTTTTTTAAAAGCTAAATTTTCCCGCCATACAACTTTACAATAATCTAAACATCCGGGTCTGTTTACAACTTTAGTTGGCGAGTCGCACTGGCAACGTGGTTTAACATCTCTTTCGTCTGCCGTAACTTCTTTCAGCTCCTCTACAGTAGCTGTTATGTTAGCTGGAATGCTTTGAAGTAAACTTGAATGTCCATTTTTACCTGAAGCAAGATTTACTTCTGGCAAAATCGGCATTGGGTTTTTTTGTTCTTTTGTGAATTTTGATAAACTTTTCCCTTCACTACCGATGCTGACCTAAATAAAAAAATTTTTTTTTGTGTTCCACACCTCAGGTAGCTACGTACTCACCACTTTATTGCGTTTCCACATAACAATGAAAGATCTTCAAAAATATGGGTACCTGTGCAACGATTTCGTCACCTCCGTGGACATATTGACTCAAATCATCATCATCAACGTCTGTGGTACCATCTTTATTTTGGCATTCTGCATTTTTGCAAATTTTACTCATGATATTTGAAGTTTTTTGTTCCATATCTTCAGTCAGTTTTTCTCCCTCTTCATATTGACTAGCTCTTACAAGTTCGCTGCTAGTTGCTTTACTCTAAAAATAGGATTGACGATTTAATTATTTAACTGCTTATTCCTTTTTCTAAAGGGTGCGGGTGGGGGGTGGGGGGTGGGGGGTGGTATAAAATATCCCAGGGATAGTGTGAATGTCACTACCTTTTTAATAGGCTAAGTCTTTTATTTGAAAATTGGGAAAATTATAATAAAACATAAAAGTTGAAGGAATTTTTTAAATTAGCTTGAGGGAATTGTTGACAATGAATTTGTGCTGCAAATTAATCTGAGCCATAGTTATTGATTTTTGAATAAATTTTATTCTATTGAATTTGGAAGAAAATTTCCTTAAATAGCTTTGGAATGGCTTAAACCTTGTTTTGAAACTGGGCATGAATATAAAATAAGATAAAAGAAAATTAAATTAAATTAAAAAAAATAAAAAATGTTTGGGGATGGCAATGACTGTTTTGTGGAGAATTTTGTTCCATTTGATTTGGGGAAAAACCCATCCCTGTCGCAGCAGGTTTTCGAGCAAACAATTTTGTTCCATTACACTAACCTTCTAAAAGATAAAAACGTAACAAAGTTAATAACATCGATATTTCCTTAGTTAAAGGTTACTTCCTAGGATCGAAAGTACCATGACTTGGAGTATGGTATTAATCACCACCTTGTTATAAGGCTCGAAAACAACTCCAAAATCGTAAACAGTTTGGATACGAACTTTTTACTTACTTGGGTTGTTTTGTCTCTCACGTGTTTGTGTTTGTCTTCTTTATCAGGTTCAAAACCGTGTAAACTGTTCACTGATGACTTCGACGAATGATTTTCATTCGAATAGCCGTTCACACTTTCATCTCGATCATCTCTATCGTCTCGATCATCTCTGCCGTCATGATAATCGTCATGATCTTGTTTATGATGGTGATGATAGGGTTTCGCTATATCAAACGCAAAGTAAGTTAACGTCAGTCAGTTCACAGAAAAAAACAGATTATAGAAGGCGAACAATGTTCTGGCTGATGTTTTTTTTTTTTTACTTGGCAAAACCATTTAATCAAAGAAAAGAATGAATCGCATCAGAAAATCTATCTCCATGAAGCACAGTTGTATAATAGTGAAAATTACATCTCCGTCATGTAGTATGTTGAAACAAAGAGTAGATTGAAAGACCTGAGCTTTTCAAATAGCAACGTTGGTTACAAAATATGGTATGAGAACCAGGGAAAAACAATAAAAGCAGAAAATTCAACTTAAACAATGTCTATATAATAATATCATCTATCTCTGCGCAAAATGGTACCGCAAGTAGTGAGACACACGAAATACGATAAATAAAGAACGGGCGAACCCGTGGATTTAGTTACTGACCACCGACTAGTCTATAATAATAGCCTTATTCTGCTTGTCACACTCATTGATGTCGTGCTAAAAACGCACTAAATAGCAGTCCTACGACGGGAGAAAATGTGAGAACCGGAGAGCTTGTGGATTCTTGTACGGGCTAACGACTGGAGTGTTTTGTACAATAGCAAGAGAAGAAGTGACTTCAAATAAAATTAATACGCCAATGTTATCTTGAAACTCAGAATTGGATTTAGAATATTGATGAACTTTCCGCAAATATTCTTACCTCCAATTGGATGATTTTGTCCTTCAAACCAACTCTCCCCATATCTCTCGTCATTTACTCCAAAACCTGCAATTTTATTGGCTGCTTCCTCAGGACTTGCTTCAACGTTCGTTTCACTGTTTTCGATCATACTGTTATCCACACGTGTAGACATACCATTATGTGATGCGTACCTGAAATAAGTGCGATTTACACTGAGACATTCTGATATTCTACATTTCATCATTATTAAAAGAAGGAAAATTGAAAACTGTTGAGCGTGCTCTCTTTCTTGTTCTTGTTTAAAGTCTTTTCTCTTGATATTTACAGCCATTTTTAGGCTGCTTTTTCTACGACACATTGGTAATCCCACAAACAGGTAACAACAAAGATAAAGTTTATAAAATCAGGTAATGAAATCCAAGGTGAAGTTTTAAATGACATGGACAGTTTCTCTTTCGTTTAACGACGCAGTAGTTTCGAACAGCAGATTTTTCGTTGTCTGCGCTTTATACAAAAATTCGCAACTAGAAGCAGTTTCATGAAACAGGTCTTGCGAAAGTTTGCGATTATGTCTTGTACACTTTCGTGAAAGATTGTTCAGATGTGCTTGAACGAAGTGTTGTTTCATTCAGTGAAAAAATCTGCTGTGGATGACCTTTCAAGGATAGGTACGTTGCACCTACATTTTTCAACATGCAATTATTATATCGGATGTCGGGAATAACGGTATAATGATATCCTTTTTTTTGGTCATGGCGAGGGGAACCCGTTAACAGTCGTGTAAACACTAGCAAAGAGCCTTACAAAAATATTTTTCCTCGGTTTAGTCGTAGTAAGCAACACGTTATGATAGTATTATTAGAAACGACAACGGAGCAGCATGTAAGAAGTGTGAAATGATAATCGAAATTACTAGATATTCTATGTCAACCAGTTGTACTTTCCCTGCGCTCTGTGTTATCTGTTTAATTTCTTGTGCATTGGAAGTATCCTTCGGCTTATTTCACTTATTGAATTAAGATTGATGAGTTTTAAGTTTTGTACATATACTTACTTCTGGAATGTATTTTCACCATTTATTATTTCTTTCAAAATATCATTTCCAGCGGCGTCATCTCGACGGTGATGTTTTGGTGAACTATTATCTCTTTTCTGGTCATGTTTTCTTGCATTTCTGATTCGACCTTGTATTCCTGCAAAAGCAGAAACGCCTTAAAATAAGAAATGCGCATGCGCAACTAACGTATGTAGTATGTCGAGATTTTAAACGTGACATCTTAGAGAGACAAAAGCCTGCTCTGAATTAACCGAATGGAATGCTCGTAAAAACTGGTTGCCAGTCCTGATTACGCTGTTCCTATATTTTACCAAACTTTTTCCCCATCAACTGTGTTTCATTGATGTGGAATTATGTTTTCTGTAAGAATAACCATTTTACGGCTGCACTAGATACTCCATAAACCTACGTAGCATGAGATACAATATGCAGTCTCACTTTAGGCTTAAATTAACATACATAACTTTATTTTAATATTATATGTTCTTGATTAAAAATGTTGTTACCTGATTCTTTTACAATCTCATGTTCTGCAATGTTTTCAGGTCTAAAAATGAAAAATTTCGTAGATAAATAGTTAATCGGTTATTTTATAATTTTCATCCATGTTATTGAATAACCTGGTAAGGAAGTAACAAACATGCGAAATTTTGTCAATGTCTGAACCTGCAATATTGGAATGTCCAAAACATTACACATGTGTCAACAGACAAAAAATGTTGGTTCTGGGTTTTATTTAATATCTGACTATTTTACAGGATTGGCTGAATATAATTTTTAGCAATGAGTTTCATTTAATAGCAATCTTAGAGGTACCTTAAGGGAAGAAATTATTTGCGGAAGAAATTTGTGCGGAATTTATTTTTGCGGATGATTGACCCAAAAATGGCATATTTTGCGGAATAAATATTTGCGGATAGCGACCTCAAAAGAGATATTGCGGAATAAATTTTTGCGGATGCAAGAAAATTCGGGAAAAACCTAATTTAGTACCTAAGTGTATGAAAAACATCCGATTTATGGAATATTGTCTCTCTTTTTTTTCATCAAAATACCAAAAAAAGAATACTAACAAATGTAAGATCAAATATCGTCACTGAAAATATCGAAAATATTTCTACATGGATCGTCCTCCACAGACCACTCCTCTTCCTCACTATCATTTGCGGAATTTATTTTTGCGGATGAAAATTTTCAAAAGTTTTGCGGAATTTATTTTTGCGGATGACCAAAATTTCTTCATTTCTGCGGAATTAATTTTTGCGGATATGGGCAAAATCCGCAAAAATTAATTCCGCAAAAAAAAGTTCCGCGCAAATTTCTTCCGCAAATAATTTCTTCCCTTAAGGTAGTGTAAATGTTATTATAGCTTTATGAAATTTTACCTGACTTTGTTATTCCGTTTTGCGAAATCTTTGTCTTCGTTAACTGCAACTTTTTCTTGTTTCATCTTTTTTTCCACATGACGTTCAGCATTTGATTTTTTGGTACCGCTTTTTTCAAATCCAATTTTTTCTAGCTGTTCTACTTTCTTCGTTGTTCTTGTGTATTTCTTCTTTTTCTTCTTTTTAATTGGTGCAGAAAGAGAACTATTTTTGGTGATATGAATAGAAAGATTAGGGACATTTAGCAGTGTTTTTAATGCAGCTTCAACTGAGATGTTGGTTGGTTTATTTGCGGTAACCTTTGGCTCTTCTCTGGCTGCTTTTTGTAAAACATCACTGTCTTGCTTCAAGATGTGTTGTATCACTTTATTTTCTGCATTTGAAGATTTCTGTAATGCTGAACCCTGGTCTTTTATAGAAATACTTGTTGCATTTAAGATTGAATTCTTGTTTTCATTTTCTGTTTCAGGCAATAAAGCTGAGGAAAGATTTCTGCTAGGAACAGACTGCGTAAGATTAGTTCCACTTTGATGGCCTTCAGAATCTTCATGAATGAATCCTTGTGTTGTTTTCAAAGGTTTTTTCTCCATTTGATTTGGAGTTGCCTGGTTGACATTGACTCCTTCCAACAACTGCGGCTGTCTATTTGTTGAAATTCCTTGCGATGCAACAGTAGATGGACTTGCTCCTGGTTTTGAATTTAACGCAACAACAGTTGATATTTCTTTCCATGGTGACGACTGAACTTCAACAAGCTTATATTGTTTTACAGGAAGATTTGGAGATATTGGTTTTATTGCTTGAACATTAGTAGCTATGTTTCCTACATTAGATGCAATATTGGCTGCTGTTATATGTTGATTAATTTCTTGCTGTGTCTCCTTCCAAGCAATTGGTTTGACATATGCAGCATTATTCTGTTGTGCTGTTAAGGTCTGATAATTGGGACTTGGTTTATAAGCTGATGTTGTTGGTGGTTGCTCTTTCTTAGACACTGCGTTTGCTCCAACAACCGGTGACGATGGAGATTTGAAATATGCTGTCGTTGGCTGTTTTATATAGGACTGAACTACTAAAGGACTTTTATATGCTGCTGTGGGTTGTTTAAGGTTCGACTGAGCCAATGGTTTGGTGTCAATGTTCTTCGACTTTGCTTCTGCGTTTCTTAGTTTCGCTGTTATATTTTCATACGTGCTTTTTCCCACTGGTTGGATGTCAAGATTATCAGCGACAGGATGTGGATTACTTGGTGGATATTTTCGCCCAGTCTTTTTATTTGAAAATCCTTTTGGTGTTTTTTTTGCTGATGTCACTTTTTCTTTTTCATCTTCATCATTAATTTTATTCTCATCGGCAATATTAAATGCAACTTTTTCTTTATCTTTACCAGCATTAGATGTGTGAAAAGAATGGGCATCGCTGTTTTTATGTTTCAGTTTTTTACCATCCTGACTTTCTGATTCCATGTATTTTGTCGAGTTCTTAAATTTACTCGAAGGAAAACCTGATTCAGACGTGAATTCGTAATAATCTTCGTCTGGACCATCACCTGAATGGTTTTCATTAGAGTCTCCTTTAAGATTAGATTCTGTCTCATTTACTTCAACAGGCTGATGCAATTTAGATTTTACCACACTTTGATATGCTTCCAGGTTAGAAATATCCGCAGTATTTTCATCATCAGGGAATTTTTGCTCAGTTTCCAGAATTGCTTTGTTGGAAGTAATTTCTAAAACCTTGCCTCCTTTATTTTTCCCGACATTCACAACAATGTTGTAAGGATTGCTATCTTTGGTATTTGTGTTGGTTGATCGAGATAAACTTGATTTCCCTACAGCTTTTTGTTTTTCTTCGTGCTTGTTGGCTAATTGAGCATTTAATTCTTCCTCGCTGTCTTCATTAACGTTGGTTGGTGGAGGCAAGTTTGACGTCATTATTGTTTTTTCTTTATTGTTTACTGTGCGTGAATTTTCTTTGTAATGTCTTGTTGAGTTTACATGAGATTTTGTTTGTCCGCTTAGCTCGTGTTTTCTGGAAGGTTTAGTCATTTCTAGCAATGAGGTTTTTTTCTGTTTATCAGTTACAAACGAATTTATAATAGGTAGAGAGCTTTTTACTGTGGAGTCTGGACTTTCAACTTCTACTTCTTTCAAGAATTCGTTGTTTTCTTTAGTAAAAGCGCTATGTATTTGATCCGCTTCTTTGTCATCTTCACTTGAAAAACTAAAAGTTTGATCTAAGCTTGTTAGCTCCTTTCCATTCCCTGTCACGTCTTCACTAATAATCTCGCCACGCTTAGCGGGCATTAAATTTACTCGGCGTTTTTTATCAGATAACACGCGCGACCGACGGTCTGTTTTATTTACGACAACAACAACGACTTCTTCATCGGCGTTAAGAAGTTTATCTGACGGCCTTAAAATGTCTTTTCGTTTTGAACCAATAACATTGTTATGACGATGCCGTTTTCTTTTGTGTTTATGATTTGTCGGAATGACGTCTTTATGCACGACAAGTATGTCGGTTTCTATGACTTCTTCTGTGTCCAGAGGTTTTGATTTTATCTTCGTCCGTGCAACAGATTTTGTATATTTTGCTATAGAGTCTTGAACATTAGTTTTATTACTTTGCGCGCCTGTATCTATTAATTCTTTTTTTATAAAATCTAACTTCTTTTTCAAGTCTCTATATATTTGATACTTTCTTTCTGTATGTGGGTGGCGTCTTTTGTGATGTGATAATTTCTTGCTATGACGAGATAAGCACACGATATTTATAATGCAAAAACATACGAAAATAAATAACATTGAACTCTTCATTATTGCCATTATTTTATTTATCCATCCATTAACCTTATTTGTAAAATTTCTTTTTCAACTTCATCGTACGCTACTCTCTCGATTGATGATTTTTCGATTCGTTGTTGGTTACTCTTTAAGGCGTTCGATTTCTTTTGTTCTATTCGTAATCAAAACAATATAAAGAATAGAACGCTAATGAAATTGATTATATTCAACATTCCAGTTACAGTTAGCAGAACGAATTCGTGAATTGAAGTCGATTTAATCAACCGTGATCTGGACTGTGCTGTCGCAGTTCTTTAGCAGGGACTCGCAGAGGGGGGAATGATTAGCTATGTACAGAAAAGGAGAGAGAAATTTATACTCAAAATATCTCAATAATTCCGTATGATATATCGCTGAATTAAAAGAAACAGCTTATGGGGGCATAAAATTATATTAGTTACGGCTTTTGCCTTTAAAGAAATATGTTACCCTTTACCCTCTCTGTTATGTGTTTTTTCTATAAGAACACTGCACATTGAGAAAGTCTTTTTTAAATTTTAAAACTGTTAGTGACCAATTGTTGAATAATTACTGTTTTAAATATCGCCTCGCAAAGGTTAGTATGGTTGCAACTCGTTTAAAATGTTTGACCAACAAACTTTACTGCGTGTTTTCCATATATGGAAAAAACATTTCTCTCTCCTTCTATATTCTGCCTGAAAAGATTCAGTTCGACATATTGAATTCAAACTGCGCTCAAAACATTTGCGCCTTTTCTCGCTTAGACCTTCGATGCCAATTGTTCGACATTGCATTTAATTTTAACTAAAAAAAAATTCATACAGAAATATGAAAATATGTTTATATATTTAGATATATATTCCGTATTATACATATGTATATGTTGTGCTCTTTTCTTGAACTGAAACATTAGAAACGACCAGGAAACGACTAGGAACGAGCAGGAAACTTAACTTTCGCGGTAATTTTGAAACCGCAAAATAAATTTCCCTTGAGAAGTATATTGAGCTTCGGAACACGATGGACTGGTCATCCGTCACGAAAAGTCATTTAGTATGTCAACTGTAAAGAGATAGGTTGACCCACTTTTTATGACGGAACTATTAGAACAAATTGGTTAACCCATAGAGCACCATAACATTTTGTATTTTTATATAATTGTTAGCGGCCGCTATGTGATAACGGCTCAGGGGCCAAGAAACTCTGGGGACAAGGATGTCATGTCACCTAGCAGAATAAAAAAGATTGTTCTCTACATGTCACGGACAACCAAATAATGAATACACTTTCTTATTGACATTGAAAGAAGTTCACAATGCTTATTAATATTTTAGAACGGCGAAACATCGTATATTATTTAGCTCACAAACCTCAGCTCATATATATTTTAACTGTTCTGACGTACGTTAACAGCAACATACTGTTTGTAATGCCATCAGAAGAGGTTTAAGAACGAAGTTTGTTTGTGACTGTTTGCTTTTTAGTTCTTATTTTCCCCGTTATAACTTGTTGTAACTTGTTATAACTTTTTATAACTTGTTAGCAAAAACATTTTAAACTATAAAATCAACAAAAAATTTTGGTTCACTGAAATAATAATATTAGAGCTCCCATGGAAGCTATATGCATGAAAAGAGTTATAAACATCGAAATATTTTCCTATACAGCAAAATTTTAAATACATTGGAATCGCTCTAAATCTTTTATATCACAACGGAATGAACCTCTAACCGCGCCGATATAAACACGGTACAATATAACGAAATGTCAATAAATAATATATTATCATATCATGAACAAAGAATAAAGAAATATATAAGAAACTAATGCCCTTGATAAATATTTAATTTTAAAAATAAGTAAAATAAGACATAAATGAACTTAAATAGAATTAGATTTAATGCGCTAAGATGGTCTTATTTTATCAACACAAACAAAAACGAGAATGGCATATTGTCAGAGGGAGCAGCAGCTGATAGAAGAAAGCATTATTTGGCGCCCATGAAAAAAGTCCCGGTCAATCAGATTTTGTTAAATTCGTACAAGCCACTGGTCCACGCATTTTGGTTGAACAGTGGCCCAACCTCATTCCCACAACATCTTGCATCTTCGCGTCCGGTGCTTACCGATGTTCATCCGAAATGTAAATCAGAACGAGAGCACGTTGGGACGAGGTCATATGGATGTTCTGCATGAAATTTGAGCTTCTTTTGAATTAAACTTACACAATATGCACCGAATTGTAATAATGTTACGGGCGACAGGAAACTTTCATGGAAAGATAATTTTGTATTCTTGCATTTCAGCACAGTCGGAAAACATGGTTACAGTGGAGTAGTTCTACTAAAGCAGGCAGCGTCTAAAGCGGAAAGCTCTATATAAGACGAGCAGTGGTTCCTGGAACCGGTAGACTTAGACTACGATAAACTCTTAAAGTTTCTATAAAGCGAACAACCACTATAACCGAATGTTTTTAAGCCATATGAAATTTCCCATTATAAAGGCTCCCTGTAGAGCGGACATTGTGAAAATAGAATGACAACATTTTTACTTTTTTATTTACACTATCAAATACTTTTTATATGTTTTTCTTTCTTTGTTTGTTTTTTACCAATCACAAGAAAGATTGGAAACCTTCAACTAAAGAATCAAATGCAGTCGTCAATCAAAGAATTTGTTTATGAACGATGCCTAATACCCAGATACATAGTCTCTTAATTTAAAATCTTCGTAAAGTAATGCTTTAAAAACCATAATTTTGCCTAAAACTATATTTCATCAAAAAACTTCTCCACAGCGGATATCTTCATGAAGCAGACATCTCTATAAAGCGGACATCTTTTGCACCGACAGTGTCAGCTTTAGAGAGGTTCCACTTTATTGTTACCCTCACTAAGCTTCTACCATGAAATCTGAAGACTTAAGAATTCATAAACGCGAAGATTAATCCCACTTTGGAAGTCATTCTCCTTCGCTCTTTCCCTGATATAACAAAGCGAAAAAGGGGTGCTTGAGTAGACGTGATTGAAGGTTACCGCCCACATAAAATATAAATTTCTCGGACTTGTTTGTCAAATCACCATACATTGTTAAATTTTGTTGTTGTTGGTAGATGAAATGGGTATAACTACTTAAACCTCTGCATAGTGAATGTAGACACGTCAGACCGCAGGTGTTCGCTATCAATGGAGTTTCATGTGCGCCCTGAACACACTCCCTCGGTTCTCTCAGGCCTTGAGGACTGACGCAATTTCGTGCGCATGGTGCACGCAACCATCCAGCTCGCAAAAACAAAACAAAACAAAAAAAAATGCAAGAGATAGAACGTGACCAGTTACTTCTTTGGTGAGCTGAAGTGCACTGAATAAGAGCTGGACAAACATAACATGTGAAATACAATAATTATTAAGATGGCTTTTACAGCACTTAAACTTGAGAAGCACCGTTGCAACGTGTACACTCTTGAAGGAAGTAAAATTCACTGTGAAGTTGCGGTAATAATTTTTCTATTGAAATCAAGAGTGTCTCTAGCTAAGTAGCTAGCTAGCTAGCGATCAAAGTCTTATTAACCACAGTACTATTTTCCTAAAGCTAGTAGCATATTTATTTCCATTAGCTGACTAAAGTTTAGCTAACTAGAGTTTAGCTAACTAGCTAAACTTTTATTTGCTAAGGTTAGTAATTCATTCAATTAGCATTGCATATTAACAGATCTTAATATGTATGCAATATTGCTTTTTCGCAAGCCAGGGGACAACTTGTCTTATGGGTGATGAAGACACAGTCTTTATTATTCCCTATTTTTATATATACTCCAAAGGATTATAAATTAAAAATTTGCAGTGGCTATTCATACGTGACCGTACTTTAATATTTTTTTTCTATTCGTACGTGACTCTCACATACTTTATTATTTTCTTTCTATTCGTACATGACACTCATGTACTTTATTATTTTCCTTCTATTCTATTCGATCTTGCCATTCTATTTTTTCGACTTAAGCAAACTCGTTTCCAGGACATTTGTTCATACATGACCGTAAAATGAATTTGGAGGGATTAAAAGAAATTTAGAGAATTTCACAGTATGTATATAATTTTTCAAGTTACAAAGGAGCATTCTCAACAATCTTTTTCATGTTTATCTAATTTTATGGCTGCGGTGTGTCGTACGGAGCATGGTTTGTAGTACGGAGCATGGTTTGTAGAACCTGATCCTAGCTGCTGGCATTTTTGTTCTGCTAATACAAGAAAGATAGCACCAGCACAGGTAACCATTGCATCCCACAGACGTTTCCTCGGAAAGATCGTTGTTACAACCTTCGCAGAACCATTTCTTATTTTTTGTGTTTTTTATAACATGCTTCCACGCAGCTTTACCACAAGTGTTGGATCATCGATAAATCAATGTTGTCTTGATCAGACAGTTTTGGATGAAATTCTGTCTGCATCATCTCTTGAGTAATTGTTTCCTTTCCAGATAATATGACTGTAATGTCTGCTGCAGTCTTTTCTTTTAATGCCCATTTTAACATTACTAAAAAATAAGGAAATATAAAATAATGAATGAAGAATATACTCAAAAAAGTATAGTAAAATGAAGTTTCTACGACTAACGTTTGATTTTATGATTGGTTGGCAAATTTACGAATGGCCCCATGTTTTTCTGTTGAGCAGGCCAATAGCCGTATAAAGCCCTTTCGGTCTTCCTTTTTTGTACATTTTTGGTGGCAATTTGATGAGGGAGAACCCTAAATTATAAATTATTTTCTATATAATAATACGCTAAGATCAGAAAATTGCAGAGAATTATAGACTATGGTAGTTACCGTTAAAATTCGAATCGTTATTATCTTCAAATGGCCTCGATTCAACAAGGCATTTTACACCTTTCTTGTCATAAAGGGTGTTTGAAATAGTTGGAACTGAATAAAAAACAAGCATGGTAATTGAGGAGTAACAAAAATTGTTTAAATGGATCAGTTAGGGTTATTACCATTTGGAATTTGTTTCTTAATTTCCAGAGAAGCTGTTTTTGTCGTCGTAATTATGTGCGACGGCAACGTATTTGCTACCGTTGATCCTATGGAACAGATGAATAATGTAAATGTATTTACTGTTACATTGTTACTCTATGTTCTGTGAATGCACCACTAGCGAATAAATACCCAGTCGGTCTAACGTTCAAGTCAGAGGTTCTGAACTATATTTTATATCTAATTTGCCATTTCTAGTTTCAATTAAGAGTTCTTTACTCGCGACATAACAAGCGTGTCAACTCTGTCTTGAATAAAGCCGTAACTGTCTTGTCCATGTTTTTTAACCGTTTTTCCTTGGCATCTTCAATTTTTATGACTTTTTCACTCTCGTCACACCCATTCTCAATCATTATGGAAACCAGCCTTAAATTCTGTATACAACATTTAAGAATATTCTATGCTCAAAGTATGCATCGACTATCATCGAAATACCCATCTTAAAAAATAGAACTTAATTACGACGCATATAGATTTAGTTCTATAATACTCACGATTGTTTTGGACGTATTCCAGTTGAAGTGGATAAAAAATTCTAGCCACTATTAATACACCAATAATCAATCTCGGAAAATTTTAGGTTTTTATTACTCGAAAAACTCTGTCCGACCTCCATCTTCTTCCTTCGACATAGAAGTAGAACACTCCCATGCGCGCCTTTTTGCAATTGAAATTGTAATGAAGTTGGAAAGGCTGGTTTCTACTACTAAAACTTTCCTCATAACAAATTGAAATTTCATACTAACATATAATAAATATTTTTTTTTATGAAATGAGAAAGAAAAGATTTTACGTACGAAGAATAGAAATATTCGCAGATATAGAAAAAAATAATAAAGTATGTGAGTACGTGAGTGTCACGTACGAATAGAAAAAAAATAATAAAGTACGTGAGGGTCACATACGAATAGAAAAAATATTAAAGTACGGTCACGTATGAATAGCCACTGCGTTAAAAATTAGCTACATTTTGTACGTATTATCCTTCTTTTAGCAGAGCACATTTCGAGCATTGCAATTTTGCCTCTTTGTTTAAAAATATTGTGTCACCAATTTTTTAACATTTATGATGGTACCACAAAGAGCACAGATCCCATTATGCTATATGTGCATATCGTTGGATTTCTTGTGTGGTACCATAACCAAACACATATTTTTGCGGATGGGTTTGCGTCATAATACTGGTTAAACCAATCATGAGACAGTATTCAGATTAAGCAGCCATTATGAAATAGTGTACACATGTTGTAATCATGATGTTTCTGTGGTCAAACCTTCATATATACAAGACTGGATTTTTCAAGGAATTTTTTTTTATCGTCTTTAATATGTTTTAGATACTGGTTAATAATTGCCATTTAGCTACATTTTAACTTATTTTTTTGTAAGTTCTTTTTAATTAAGATTTCTACTTTGAAAGGAGAGCACGAAGGAGAACATTCATGCTGCAAGAATATGTAAAATGATAAACGATACAATAGTATTATTGATAGGCCTAGCTGAGGTTTGTCTGGCTGAGCAATATCAATTTATCCACATGGAAATCAATGTTATCTTTCTTATTAATTGCAGTAAAAAATAACTAAAAGATATAAAAAAGATATGATAAAATAGATAATTTTGTAATAAAATATGCGGTTATAAACCTTGGGCAAGCGATTTATTGCTTGGGTGTTATTTTATTATGTGATCTAGGCTTGAAGTTGTCTCCTGAGACATTGCTCAGCAACTTTGAACAGTGTTAGATAAGTACAATAAAAAAAAATGTAATCAATGAAAAAAATAACTGTGTTTCCACATGCGTAGAAAAAAATATTATCCTCGCCAGTGGATCCACATTATTTTTTAATAATTTTTCACCAGTGCACTCCAAGATTGCGAAAAATTATGTTTAAAAATATAGTCATGATAATTTATGTGCTGCATCATAAATCAATATTCTCTGCTTTTTAGCAACCTGAGTTTGTGCTATGACATTATTCATTAACGTAACAGAACTCCAAAATCTTCTTTAGTAATGATTCCCTGTATTAAAAAAATTCCAGGGGCTAATTAAATAGCTATATATTCTTTTGACATTTTATTTATTTATCAGATGCCAGAACAGGAAAAACAGTTAAGCTTATTTACTATAACCCCTTTCCTTTAACACACATGTTTTGTATTTTTATGGTGAATAAATGCAATCCAGCTCGAAGAAAGATAATGTTTATAGGTCATGAAAGGCTTTGTTTAAGCGATGAAACTTTGGAACAGCTTAAAAGTCTACTGAACTAACAGACTTTTTTGCTCTTGATTTTTTCTGTGCCTGAGTCAGCAAAATTAAAAGCACTGTTTTGCCTTGAGTTTGAGAATAATTTGGGCATGTTTGGGAGTAATCAGACCAAAAGCATGAATATATACAGGCATTTTTGGCAAGTTAAGCACCTCCGCTAGTCGTTTTACTTTACCACCAGGGAAATTTGCTACCTAACTTAGTAAACACTCCTAACTGCTAAAAAACCAAATTGAAGCCTCATTTCCTTCCAAAACGTAATCAATAGGTAAGAATATGGATTATAACCCCATTTTTTTTAAAAAAAAATCATTAAAAATCAAAATGAAATAAAAATAAGTCAGGAAGTAGGTTAAAACAAGGAAAACACATAATTTTTTTCGGAAATATTGTGTTTACGTATTTTAAATTTTGTTGACACCTTTCTTGTTTCGAAAAGTTAAAGAGAAATTTTAAGGTTTTAAAGAAATTGTACACAAATATAGAAATCAATTATTTAAAAATTTTTTACAACAACCAATGTGAATTGTCATTATTTTAACTGTTGTAAAAGAAAATGATTAAAATACTATTTCTCCTTAAGTAACTTTTTGTTGTAATGACTTTAACTCCCCTCCATTATGTCAAAACATGATGGATACCATAAAAAAAATCAGTTAAGTCCTGTATTAATAATTCAATCTGTAATGACACAAAAAATTTGTAAAACCCTTAATTTTTATTTCTGACTTTTGCTGACAAAGTTTGCTCAAATATTTCAAATTCCTTTAAATATTTTTCATGTTTTCTGGCCAATCCAAACCTTAATACCTTAATTTTCTTCCTACTGATGCCATATTAATTCTCTTGATCTTGAAACGTTTTCTGGTCCCAATAGTATTCCTAATAAAATATTGATCATTTTGAAATACGAGATTGCTGTCCTTTTCTCAAAGTTAATGTTCCCTCTTTTGTAGTGGTGTTTCTCAAACTTACCCTGTGGCTTAGTGGTTTTAACTCTCGCACTTTGTGTGGGAGACGGGGGCTCATTTCAGCCCCAGGTTAACCCAAGCCATGTGAGGGAAATTGGTGGGATGGCACACTGGGTGTTTTATGGTAGAGCACGGACCCTAATTGGGTTTGCGTAGCTTAAAATGAGCATTAAGTACTCTAGGACTCTCCATCTAAGCCATGGCCCTCCTGGAAATAATAGACAGGGTATATCCCTCGATATTTGTGAGGCTAGTCATGTAAAATTGCACATCTATCTATCTAACTTACTAAAATGGTAGCCCTGTTTAAAAAGGGTTATCCAATTGACTGTTCTAATTATCACCCTTTTTCTCTTTTATGTAATGTGGAAAATATATTTTTTTATATTTAAACGTCTTGATAACTTCATTAAGCACAATACATTAAATTCTTTTGTCAATTTGGATTTCGTAAAAAAAATTTCTACATCTCGCAATTATATACATGTCTATCACTCAGTTAATTTCTTGACCAAGGAAACTTTACATGTTTCTATCTATTGACCTTAAAAACACATTCAATACAGTTGATGGTATACTACTTCTCTGTAAACTCTAACATGGTATTTAAATACATTCATTGAAACTCTTTTCTTCTTACCTCCCAAATCGAAACAACTTTCCCTCAGGTGACTTATGGTGCGACCCTATATAGTTTGTGTAGAAAATAATCACATTGTCATTGCAGCCTTAGATTTTTACATGTTTGGGTTCATGTATAAAAAAAAATGTTGTTAGACACAGAAAAATGCCATTTCCTGCATTTCAAGGACTACAGATTGCTAAATCACGCTTTTCCCACGCTTCTATAAATCGAGCGTTTCTCACTTTGACCACTTTTAACTGACCACAGGAAGTGTTTATAAAAGCGCTTCTGAGTCTCACTCTCATCATAAAGCTGTTATATTTCAAAAAATTTAGTCCATGCGGTTTTTCTGTGTTTTTTAAATCTATATTTTAACTATATTTACAAATGTCATCATAAGTGACGCGCCAGTTTGAAATTACAATATAGCACCTTTGTTTAAGGTTTTTAGAAAGATTCTTACAAGCGAAATTCAACATTTTGCATTATGTTTCAAATAAATTCTACTCTGAAGGTAGCATTTATAACTACATGGAGACATATTAAAAAGTCATTAAAAGAGGAGCCATATAATTCAGACGTTGTAAATTTGATCTTGAAAACAATCCAATTTTAGCTATAGCAATAACTTTTTTATTTTTAGAATTTAACTCTTGGTATTGATTTGTTGACGTATGCGTGTAAGAAACTAGATTTGATAGAAACAAACTATTTTGGACTAAAGTATAAGCACCACAATGATAGAAAGGTTGGATGATTTTAATTTTATATAATGATATCAGATTGACAACAAGCACTGTATTGTGTTATGGATACAATATAACGATTCATATTTTTAGTACTCCTGGTTGCAAACAAATAAATTTATTGGTCGTCAGCTGCATGGAAAAGTTTACGAGCTTGATTTGCATGTAAAATATTGGCCGTCTTCACCATATATGGTAGAAGTTGATATAACAAGGTACACTTTATGTTGATTTAGTTTGTTTTTTTGTAAAGTTAAAAACAAAATAGATCAGACTTCAATAATTGTCTTTTAATTTGATTTATATACTTAGTGCATTGTGATGTATTATATAGGTGTGACCTGCTAAAAGATTTGCTTAAGACATATCTTAAAATTTATCAGAATCATTGTTATGATATGGCAGAGCAGCAATGAATTATTAACTTCTGATGTTGATTGTTATATAGGTATCAAATGGTGTTGGAACTTCGAGAAAAACTTTTGAATGGAGAGTAAGCTTTTTGACTATATAATTTCAAAAGAAAAGAGTAAACTTTGCATCAATTTAAAAACACATAAGATCATACAACATTTGGAAAAATCTTTCTACTCCTCACATAGGTTTATTGGGAGGGTTTTAGTATGTGTGTACCAAATAGTGCACATCAAGTGTAGACGCGTGCTTTAAAGTGTACTGCATGTGTCAACTTTAGTCAACTATGATTTTGCATACGTACTATCAATGTGAGTGTATGTTAAAATATGAGAGCATCTCTCCTAAAAAAGGCTCAAATTCCTTTTTGCATGCAAGATTTTTGTTCAGAAATGGTAATTTATGGTTTCTATTATTTTCTGTGTAGCTTGGCGTGTCCATCACCTATTCAGGCACTTTTAGCTTCCTATCTTATGCAAGGTATAATATATTTTAATTTATATATATATATACTTTTAAACTAACAGATAAATATGTGAATGAAATGTCTGAATAGAAATCAATGTGCAAATTCAATGAAATATAAATATACTTTTGTTATTTCTTATTGAAACTAAAGTACCAAACCTGCTATTTCTGTTCAAGCCTTTTAAACTACACACCCTTAGTTTTAAACAGAGACCAAAAAGTGTTTATTTCAAACAGGTATATATAAGTCTATTTTCTTTATTATTCAAAAAAAAGGCAAAAATGGGAAGTGCTTTCAACTGGTTTAATAATTACCCTAATATATATTATATTTTTTTCAGCTTAAAGAAAAACCTAAACTTAAAGTTTTATGTCAATAATTATTGTTAAAATAAAGGAAGCTTTTTAAAAATAAAAAAATTATATTCTGTTGGACTTAATGGTTTACTGCAATTTCAAATGGTAAAGGGTCCCAACACGTGTCTGAATATTGGACTTAGGCCTTTTTAAAATTAATTAACACTAACTGTGATCTTCAATTTCAGCTGAATTTGGTGATTTTGAAGATATAACTACTAATGATAATTATAATGATTGTATTCAAGCTAACAAGATACAGTTTTATCCTAATCAGGTATAATAAACATTTACGGAACAGGCCTGGAAATTTAATGGAAACGATCATTTCCCTATTGTGATGTTTCCCTGAAGAGAAAGTGGTGTAACGGTTGTTTCTTTCACAATGATAAAAATATTATTCGAGTTTTGAACATCTAAGCTGAAAAATGTCTATCAATCTTTATTGCTTAATGTTACTAGCTGTTTCCGTGTTATCGTTTCTGCGAAAGGCAATCTATGTAAACACAAAATCGTTTCATTGATTTTATAAGCTTGCTGGGCAGTAATAATTAATTGCTTCCCTAGTCTTAACAAATTTCCAGGCCTGTAGTAGCTTTCATTGTAAACAGACTTGATTGTGAACTAATGACTAATCTATTGTGGAATTACTGTAAACCTAGATACCAACATTTTTTTGCAAATATGATGATGCATTTCTGAGTTATTAACTACCAAAGAGAATTAATTTTAAGAATTAGTTTTACGTTTTTTGAAAGTAAAATTTGATTTTTGCGAGAACTAATTTTCACAAAGCTGGCAAGTCCTAATATTTCACGAGAATTAAATTTTGCAAAAAAGGGATGGGAGTTATAAAATAGAGACTGCTGAAGTTGACAAAAACTCTTATCTTAAGGTAGACTTCGACAACATTTGTCCATGCTTAAAAACACAACCATTACTATTTATATTCCCCTACCATCCCAATCTATTAACAATATCTCTTGTACTTAACTCTTGTTCATCACATTAATAAAAAAGTCATATTCCGATATTCCGATTTGTTATTTCGTCATTACTAACGACAACGTATATAAAATTATCATGCCAAAGTGCTAGCTGATATGCTACAATTTCAGTAAGCCTCGTTCAATAAGACAACAATACCTTAAATTATTCTTTTGCTTTGTTCATGCATATCACACCATAGCTTATTTGTCCTAATTATCACAAGAAAATATAACTTGCATGCTGCTCATGAGGTATAGGCTAGCCTCACATCTCTATTTTGCTGTTCATCTTTTCCCTTGTTACTGAATCATCAATATTTTTGTCATAGCAAACTGGATTCTGGGAAAAGGTGAAAGAATTTCATAGAAAACACCAGTAGGTTATTTTGTTTTCATACTTGTTGTTCTATACATCAACATATAAAGGTCTAAACACCAATTTATGTGAATGTAATATGTATGCAACGGATAGACCTTCGTAGTTGACCTGCGAAGTGTTTGTTTGGGAAAATTATTTGAAAAAATAAAAATATCCAATTTTCATGAGTGGTTTTACTTCTAGTGATCTAACACCAGCAGCTTCTGAACTATTATACTTGGAAAATGCTCGTAAAATTTCGTTATATGGTATGGAGTTACATGAAGTACTGGTAGGTTCAATGTGTTCATAAGTTAGTAAAAAGAATGTTTGTCGACCGGACAGGTTCACAAGTGTGCCTATTTTTTATCTGATTTAAAACTACCATAAACAGTTTTTCATCCATTTTCATCTTTTTTTTTTCTATATCAACTTGCCAAAACCTTACATATGACAAAAACATTGTGTGGCTTTGTTTTATTAGAAAATTGTTCATTTATTGTGTTCCTCCATAACAAACTTATCTCCTGTTGATAGGATGCTGATGGTATCAGCGTTATACTTGGTGTAAATTTTGAAGGAGTTCATATTATTCAAAATGGTACCATTCTAAACAATATGTTCTGGTGAGTTGTTGTTTTTTTGTTTGTGCATTTTTATTTTTACAGTTTTTTTGTGCTTTGTTGTTTTTGAGTTTCCAATTTTAATTTTCTTTTGCATATTTTGTTAAATTTTCCGAAATTTTCGTTCTGTTTTCTTCACAACCTAAAGTGAATGCTGATTCTTTCTATTTCGTTTCCTTTTGATCTGATAGATATCCCTGAACGCAATATAGGATATAACGTCCAAACATAAATTCATAAACAGAATGAACAGAAATCATGAAATGAAATAATTTGATAGCATGTGTACAAAACTGATTTGGTTCAACCAGTGTCTCACTTGCATCTTTTGGATAGTTTCATACAAGCACTGAAAACAATATCGTATATGTTAACACTGTGTTTCAGACCTTGTCGGCTGCTATTTATAGTTTAGGATGAACTTTACACATTTTTTATCATAGGCCAAACATTGTTGAAGTGAAAAGTAAACAAACCAAGAAAGCGCTTTTTCTGAAGTTAAAACAGGTGAATGGAAATAGTTTTTTTTTCCTTTTTTTTGGTCACAGTGTTAATAGTATGTTTGTTCGCATTTTTTTATTTTAAGAATTTCATATTTTATATTTTTTATAATGAATTCATATATGTACATTTAAAACGCCTTTCCACAATCGTACTAATAACTTGCAAAACATTCTATGCGTATTTCTGTACTAAATTATAATTTTTGTACTAAATTTTGGGAACGTGAATTGCAAAATTTGTGAATTGCAAAATTTGATCTGTACTACGTTAAATTTATGTGTTTTTTTTTTCAGAGCGATTTTCACATCAAAATTGGTTTTACATCTCCAACACTTGTTGAGTGGAAGCGATTGCATCGATGTTGTCGTGATCAGTTAGCATTCTTTAAGTAAGAAAACCTCTGCTCTAATTGAAACTAAATTTCGTTGAAAAATTTAAATTTGACAATTTCCTCACATACCCACTTGTAAACCGTTTGCTAAAATATCTTTTTCTATTTTTTTCCAGAGATGACACAAATTATAAGTTAAATAATTTTTTTTGATTAATAGGTTCCTTGTTATTTTTTAAACCTGTCCTAAAAAAGTGATAGAAATTGCGACAAAATTCTCTCTGAAACACACACAGTGTTAACATATACAATATTGTTTTCAGTGCTTGCATGAAACCTGAAGAAGAGTTAGAATTTGATGATACAGACAGTGGTACCAGCAAAAATGATCCAAACATACGTTATAGGTATCCTCTTGTTAAATGAAACAACACGCCTTGATGTGACCTATTTACTATTTCAAATATCTTTCAGTCTGACTCCATTTTAACCAAAAGTTGTGTTTGTTTTTATTGTAGTCAATGTCATGATCTTGAAAGAACGTCATTTGTTCGCATCAAAAGCATGAAATTCATTCAAAACAAAAAGAAAAAACTAACGGGTATGTTAGTCGTAACTATTTCTGTCCGCCCGCCCTGCTGCTTGTGTTGATGTCCAGTGTAACTGGAGCACCATTAAGGAAGTATAGAAAGCACACGAATGTTGATAAAGTAAAAATAAATGCTTGCATAACAACGAAGAAATAAACCACAAAATGTTTTCAGAGAAGATGATTATATTTTTGCAGTTCATTTGAATGTAAAAATCGAGACTATTGAAAATGTATTAATTCCATACCCTAATCAACTAAGAAGATTTCTCGACAGATACTTAAATTTCTTAAAGCTTTTGCTTATTTTAGCTTGTTGGGTTTTATTCTCTACCCAGTATCACTATGGCGTACAATTTTATTCTCTACCCAGTATCACTACGGCGTACAATTATAACACAAAAATACAGAAGTTCTTCAGCTTATCACTTGTTAAATTTTTGTTGTTAATGTGTTGATGTCAATTTTAGAGAAAAGTAGCAAGCAACGTAAACTTGAAGAAGAAGAAAGTAAAAGCAAATACGAACAAGAGAATGATGAATACAGGTATACACAAACACACCTGCACATAGCCGCACGTACACTGTTGTTTTTGTTTTGCGTCCGAATATGGCCGGCCCATTTAAATGTTGTTTTCAGTACAGGCGAATTTCTCATCTGTATTAATTCGTCCGTGATATCATGGAGGTTGTTTTATACCTCCATGGTAATATAAACTAACTTATTCACTTATTTGACGTCCACCCTGGGCATATTTTAAAAAAGGGTTTGGTCTGTCGCATGTCACCCGATAGTATCTATAGCATTCAAAAACGCTAATGTAAGGGAAACGCTCCCCAAAACCTGCGTGAAAGAAGACAGTATATTTAAAGATGTCAAAGTCTTTTCTATAACGAGAGGCATATTATCTTCAGTTGGTGAAGGTTCTAACCAGGATACCGTCCGTTCCTGCAGAAGTATTTCGTTGTAATAGTTTTTCTTAAATTTTTAGCAAACCATTACTTTCGGAAGAAGAAACATCTTCATATGGTATTCCATCCTCTGAGGTTTTTTGTTTTTCTTTTCTGTTTTTATTATTACGTACAATTCTTCCAGCTTTAGATTTGTATTTTGATATTTTTTTCCATTTCTTAGTTGAACTGAGATAGTAGCCTCAAAGATTCATATTTGCAAACATTTCTATGAGAAACTTCGTTATTAAATTTGTTAGGAGTAAGCCACTTTTTACAACAATAAGATATTTGTTTGTGCAGTTATAAAAAGGGTGATCAAAAGTGATTTCAACTGTGGAAGCAGGTAATTTGCTTTTCACTGCACATCTCTATCATTAATTACCGTTACAGAACATTTTGCTTCAGTTACGAGATTTTATTGTGAATTACGGTTGATTTTTAGCTACGAGACGATTTACTACTTTTAGTTACGGCACCGTCCGTTAGTTACGAAACGATTAACATTTAGTTTCGGCACCGTCCGTTAATTACGAGACGATTTACTTTTAGTTACGGCACCGTCCGTTAATTACGAGACGATTTACTTTTAGTTACGGCACCGTCCGTTAGTTACGAAACGGATTAATTTTGAGTGGTGGTGTCATTCACCTTTACAGTAAATATTCGTTTATTATTTTTCTTTAGACGACTTCGAATAATTCAGAATATGATCGTGGCGATATTACCATAGTAACTGATATATCTGAGGTAATAACCAAGCTACTCTCAACAGAAAACGTCGACACATCGTCAAAAGAATACGTCGACATATCGTCAACAGAATACGACGACATCCCAACTATTAATATCGTAACTGAAGACGGTCATATTAACAAAGAAGAAACGGCGACACCTGGGTGCGACGTTGAAAATACATCACTTCAAGCTGAAAATAACGATATAGACGTAGTATCCAACGACACACAAAATGTTGCATTACAAGAAAGAGAGGAAGAACGTCCAGTAGAGAAATGTGCAGTATCTCTCGTTGCTATAGATAATCTCGAAGCTAGCTTTGATTTGTCCTTTATTTCGTCATCAACTGAAGGTGAGTCAGTCATAGAAAACCCTGCTGCTAAAACGCAGAAGCTATACAGGGAACCAATCAGCAGTGCTGTTGATAAAAACAACGACGCCGAAATCAGTATTGGCGACGTCGACAACAAACCAATTGTTGATAGTGTTGAAGACGCTGCAAAACAAGAAATGGATCAACCGACTTCAAACGGAACTGCACCGAAGGAAACTACAGATCCAACGGTAAGAATAGTTTATTTAAAGTTTATTTAAAAGTCATGGAAATCAGCGATAGCGTTCAGCAGTGTCGTAGTAGCCGTGTTTACTTCGTCGAGGTTTTGTTTTGCGTAACTTTTTAAATGCTGAAGTGTGGGTTTGCCATTCTGTATCACTCTCCTAACCATGCTTACACGAATTCTGTTATAAGGAACCTGTTTGTAAAATACTATGTAACAGGGTTACGTTTTAATGTACAGCATCGAGTCAAAACACAACTAAAGCGTTTGAAGAGATAGCCGCAGTGTAAAAAATTCACTTGTACCGCACATTGAAGCAGTCAATCTTTTTCTAATCATTCATTCTTTGCAAAACGTTGTAAAAGTCAGTAATTTCAACTTTTTTGCGTTATTGTTTTACAGAAAGAAGAAGAACTTAAGTCAGTCAATGGGAAGTTGAAGGCTAAATAAAACCAATGAGTAAGGGAAGAAATAGCTCATGGCTTAATCACTTTTCGTATTGCTCAAGAAAAAATTGGTTCTCTACTCTCGCTGCTTTAACAATTTTACTACCAAAGTTCGAGAAAAAACTTCGCCGAATTTGCTTAGCTTAAAACTCGTAATTTTGTAATTATTTGATTATGGCGTAAAATTGTTATTTTATTTTCGCAAGTTAACATGTCCTCTCTCACTCCCCCCTCCACCCCCGCCTCTGAGGGCGTTGAACACTTTAATAGCAGTCTCATGTTTTTTTAGGTTGAGGAGGTATATCATGCTGAGGATAACGAGACAACGGATTAAACCATTAGTGAAAAAAAGTCGTATTTGCCTCGATTAAGCAAGTTAACAGCAAACAACTCGATACGGTCATGTTGTTTGACTACAAAGGACTTTCATCCACGTTACTTAAAAAGATATAATATATTGTTCAAGATTAATATTTTAGATTGTAGAGCGCTAGAAAATTTTATGGAGATATTTAATTAGGACATGGAATTAACCTTTCCATTTTATCGACATTTTATCAACATTTTTAACTTTGTAGACATTCGAAATTTTTATAGTTTATTATTGGTTAAAAACGTATACATTAAGATTGACGTTAAAAATCAGTAACGCAAAGTTTTGCCTCGACTGTGGTTTGTGGCTACCCTTTAGAAGTGTCGCATTTTCCCGCCCGTACTCACTCTTTTAACGACGTCGTCTTTTACTGACGTCGTCTTTTTCATAATGCATGCGCATTGCCACCTTTTTCTGTATGTTTTTTTGCAAGCTAGAAAGAATTCGAATTCGAATATCTGACATCTCATATGACCTGCTCTTTTACCAACCTCTTTTTCGACCACTTCGCTAAAGGATTTTTCCAACCTCTTGAAAATACCTCATCTTTACTATAATCCTCTCCTCCTCCCCCTCCTCCTTCTCCTTCTCCTTCTCCTTCTCCTTCTCCTTCTCCTTCTCCTTCTCCTTCTCCTCCTCCTCCTCCTCCTCCCAATCTTTTGTGATTGAATTACTTATATATAAGAAATTGAATGGGGAAACAGATGCTTGTAAAGAAACAAACTTACACATAGCAAAAGCGTTTTCAGAAATGAAATTCGATTCGAGATTGTATTTGAAATGTATATTTGTTTATTTATGTATTTATGTATTCACTAACTTATTTCTTGAGTAGCTACCTACCAAACTACTATTTGTGGCCGAGCTTGCGTATAGCACTCACACATGGGTGGGTCCCGCACATGGGTGGGTTCTGTACACACTTTTTTAGTTTGGACCTCGTGATGCATAAAAATTCGACATATTGAGCCTTAAATAATATTTAAGGTGATTCTTAAAACTGCTGTTTAAAAAATACACTTAAAACATGGTTAAAGGTGGTTAAATAAACGCCATAACATCTAATAAAAGAACCATTGTAAAAGTGAATATTTCAGAATATTTCAAATTTCGCCAAAAGTTCTTTTTGTGTATGGTTCTGTATAATGATCGAGACTTGGTATTTGATGATTTTAATAAAAATAATTATTGTAAAAAAGTGTGTATTACAATTTCTTGTGTCTGCTAAATGCAGGTTTGACTACATTTGCAATTATAGAAAGCCAAGGGGCCATGTTTAGGGTACTTTACATGATAATCTTTCTTTGATTAAGACAGACTGTGTAAGCTCTCGAACTCAATCATCTTTTTCATTCCCTTGTGTTTAAAAGAAGTAGGTTTCTCTTATAATATATAATGAAGGCGTTTTTAAATTTTGTATATAGTATTTATATCTTCCGTTTTTATTAAATGTTTTACGATAAGATGAAAGAAAATACGAAGTCTTGGATTAAAAAATAATTTCGTATTTGTAGCCATATGAGCAACCATCTGCGTCCATGCAGAATCGTTTTATTTGGAACTGTTCGAAACAACCGGAACCGATTGACGAGAATTTATGTTCAACCTTATTAAAGGACTGTTTACACTGGGAGTAATTATTTAATAAGTTACTAACAATAAACAGTGGAACTTGCAACCTCGTTTCTAGCGCCTGTTGTCTCTTTGAACGCCGTCCGGATATTAAAAGTAGATAACATGCACTGGGGACGAGGTTGTGGGACGTGTGGTTCAGTTATTATTTAAAAAGTCGTCGTTTCATTAGTACCGTTATGTCTCAACTTTATTGATCAACGTCCAATAAGAATTAAAATAAGTTGATAATAAATAAAAGTACAAGGAAATAATAAAGTTTTTCTTATCAGAAAGCTATGCAAAGATATTTCTCCTAATCTCAAAAATCTTTTACGTGTTTATAAACTCCTGCTACACAACCGCGTCCCCAGGGCTCTTTTCCCTTTCTGACATAATATTTGAATTCCTTGCCAGAAACATTTTTGATCCCTCTCTGGTTTAAAACTAGCCGACCCATTTAGGCGACTTACGGACACAGCCTCAAAATTGATCGTGTCGGAGATGCTTATATTGCAATTGCAGCCCTTGTTAACCACATATCTAACGAAATGAAAGGACGGGAAAATGACATTTACCGCGTTTAACATAACTGGTATTGCTAAAACGCGTTTTTCAAGCGTATTTTAAACCGGTCGTTAGGAGAACTATTATTTTTTTTACAAGAAACGAAATGAAGGCACGTCTTGGTTGGATCCCCAGTAGCTCTAGAAAAGGCTGTTATAATATTTCGTTTCAAATTTACGTCAATCAACTCGTTTTTATTTCGCAAAATTCGTAAAATTTAATAATCGCAAAATATTAGCACTTGTCAAGTTCGCAAAAATTATTTCTAGCGATATCTTTTTTTTAAAAAAAATCGCGCGAAGATTAGTTCTCGCTTAACATGAATTCTTTTAAAGCTTGATTTCCAAAACCCGGCGGGATAAGAGATGTTGCACATAAAATGTACTTTTTTGCGCAACAATTTCCAGCTTCATTGGGAATTAAGCTTAAGGCATACAATAAATAATATATATGAGCCGGGATGAGACGCTAGAGGATAGTTTGTCAAAAGTACACACCACATCAAAAAATTTGCAGAGTAATCACGGGACGGCAATGTGCGTGTGTGTGGAGTGGACTGTGTCAGCAAAAATAATCTGAAGAAGCCATGACAAAGGCTTTTTATTAGCATAATAATTTATACAAAAGCATTTAATAAACATAATAAACAAAATAAATTAGATATAGATTTAACAGTTCATTAACTTGGTACAACCGAACTACTTGATACAACTTGACAACTCACTCAAAACAATATCATCCCCCATTTCGATTCTTTTATAAATCCCTCTCGAACCTCTCAAACAAAGCAAACAAGCATGAATTAAAGCAAAACAAATCTTAGTTCTGATCCAAGATGATGCAACAGAAATATTTATTTTACGTTTTTCGGCGATCATTTCTGAGAGACGCTTGTAAAAAGTCGCACACTCTCTTCCCATTCCTCCGTAAAGAGAAAATACCAGTGGCGTGAATGTCCCGTTATCAACTTTGTTGATGCGAGTGTTGTATTGCCTTTTCTTCTCCGCCTCATTCTTTGCATAGCATTGTTGGAGAGTATGCTGAAGGTGTCTCGAAGCGTTGGGATCAAAAACCCTTACGTCGAAAAATGCTTGTTGACCCTTCGTCCAAAATCCCCGAGCACGTACATCCGTTCTTACATCATCTCCCTTTTTCACAGATTCTAAATCAAAAGTTTCGCCAGTCAACCCAATTAGCGAAGGCTCAATTGCCACATCCTTACAAACCTCACCTAATATGGATGCCGTTATGTCACGTATGTTGTTGTGTCGAAGCGTGACAAACCCACCTTTCTTACAACTCAAACAATGTTGAATGTCAAATGTCGACCCACAAACACAATGCGTCGGTAATCCTTCAACAGGCCAGTTATAACGGAGCTTTATTCCATCCCAAAACTGCTGCTTGTTGAGATCAAATCCGTGTTCAGCATATGGCAATACTGTCAACCAGTTGGAGCAACCTTTCTCACTGCATATGTCGTTTAATCGTAATTGTTTTTCGTCTAAGTTTTTTTTAACATCTGTTAATCTGTCCTCATGACGTTTGTTGCGAGAGTCCTTGATTTGATTCTTCAAATGACGTTTTTCAATCTCGCAGATAGATTTGTCCACTTGCTCGTAAATGGCTTTGGAAAGTGAAGCAGTGATGGAACGAGAGTTGTCATACTCAAAGTCGCTTTCATTCACGAAATTAGTGATTCCCAAGCCACCTAGACGAATCGGTAAGGATAGGAGATCCCTTTCAGCGTTTGAGCAGCAATGTCCTCCGGTAATTGCTGGAAGAAATTCGTTACGTATGATATCTTCGATTGGTTGTAAATTTTTCGAAATATTTGGTATAGTTCTCATCAAATACGTAAATTTCGATTTGAAACCAGCGTTGAAGGCAGTAAATGCAGACTGTGGTTCCATAACAGCAATCTGTGAAAGTAGCTGGAGTTGATTCATAAGATCTTGAATTTTACTATTCACATATTGGTTTTTGTAATTGATATCTCCAATGACAGCTCCAAGGTGTCTTTGACCCGATGACGTTATTTTCACATGCATCTCTTTAAAAATTTCGTTTGCGCTTTCTATATATCTTGCTTTGACAATCAAATAAGACTTGTCAGCCTTCGGAAAGTAACCAAATTTCGGCCCAATCGAAGTCAATTTTTCCCAATAGCTCTTTATCTCTGACAATTTACCAGCTACAGTGAAATCATCCGCAAATGCAACATGTTTTGCCGTATTGTTACCACTAGTGTTCATAAAATCAAGAAGAATTCTAAGAAGAGGCGAAACTCCAATTGCGTATGCCGCCATAGAGGTCGGATCACCTTGAGTAGTCCCTTCCTTTGATGACAGTTCTTTACCCCCAATAACAAACAAACGTGCCGGAACATTGTAACAATTTTCCATGAAAGTAGAAATAAGAGGACAAAGGACTGCAATATTATGTAGCATCGCCTTCCGATTGATAGAATTAAATGCATTCTCAGCATCGATCAGTAGCACCGCTTCTGTTTCTTCATTCTCGTAAATATCATGCATAGCATGAATTGCCGCCTCTGCACCCGCGTCCTGTCCAGCACAGACTTGTAAAGACCCAGTTGATTCCATGATGTCCTTTTTAGCTACACGCATAACTACCTTCCCAGCAATTCGTCTCAAAACCTCTCCTACCCCAATGGGCCTCAAACCAGGATTCTTATTCAAAGGGATCATACGGCATGCCACAAAAGCTTCCAAACAATCACCACCACCCTCTGAGTCAGTTATCTTCTCCGTGCACAATTTCTTTATCATATCAACAATAGCCTTCCGCAAATCTGAGTTCGTAGTACCAAACGAAGAAGAGCATAATATTCTCCTCCATCCATCGCCGTCTAGACCCGATGGTCCAGATCCTCCTTTCGTGTGAGCAGCAACATCCAATACAAGGTCTTCGTCAATGACGTCATAGGCAATGGGGTGTATTCTCTGTAACGGAAAATTGAGTAAGATTTCATCATCCCCACATACCTCTTGTGCATTCGGGTGCTTCTGTTCTAACAGCATCAAGGTCTCGTCATTTAACGGAAGAATTCCATTCTGCATACTATTAGATAATAATCGCATTGCTGAGTTGACGTCTCCTTTCTGCATGAATAGTTTAAACTTTTTAGATATCGCCGATATATCTCTCTTTGCATATGCGTTCGTCATACGGCTTTGTATAGTTAAACATTCTGTATAAAGTTCCAAGAAGTTTCCTTCGTGCCACATGACAAAGGCTTTTGAGTGTCGTTAGTTGACAGACGTACGTCGTGCTTGTTATAAACACGGCGTTTTTTACACCATTGGTTGGCAATGCACAAAGCAATAAAAACGGAGTAAATGTTTTACTATAAGATAATTTAGTATGCTCGGCTCATTGGCTGCGGTATTAAGGTCACTTTAATCGAGTCAGAAAAGAAACAAAAATGCAATAACAGCACAAACTAGGATAGGAAGAGAAAACAGAAGAGAAAATCAATCAGCGTCAAGTTACCACCAAGTCTCAGCCAAAATGCCTAAATCTGCACTTGAGTCTGATATTGGTATGTATAGTTATATATACATTTTCAACTTTTTTTTGCAAAATAGTTAAACGATTTCTGAGGAGAGGACTCAGGTCAGGTTTAACTAGCTAGCTAGCTGCTGCTGGTAGAATTGACTACTGTTGTATTTTTAGGTTTAACAAAATATAGCTACCTACTTTTATAATTATATTTACCCTAACTATAGCCAGCTATAATGCTTGTGTACCATGATGGTTGCTAAAATAGACAAGTTTCAAATAAGATAGATAGTTCTTTTATAGATATTTTTTTCATGATCACTATTACAAAATTAAATTTTTATATGCTAACTTTTATTTTATCATGAGGGAAGACTGTGGGGATGGCAGCAGCTAGATAAACCACAATCATCTGGGTGTAGGGGATAAGTTCAAAGAACAAAGAAATAGTTTCAAGATAATAGGAGGTACACTAGTTTGTGTTGCAAGGGGCGGGGGGGGGACTACAAAGGACGTGACAGTGGAAAAAACATAAACAGTTAGGCTTAACCTACAGACCAGGGATCCTGTGTTCCAGGGACTTTAGTTTAGCCATATTTGTGTACCCCAATCTAGCCAGTGATACTTGTGCTATAATATACCAGTTCAAATCAAGCCCGACTGACATAAATGTGTTCTAGTTTTCATATTCCGAATGCACGGCTAGCATTGGTTACAATAAGTAATCCGCGTATCACTTGCAAATCAACGCATTCTGCGTGTCCTATATATAATGTTTGTCAGGCTTTTAATGCTTTGGTTGAATAATTCGAAGATATGTCAACCAAAGTTAGATGTTAGTTCTGGCTAGTCTGACCGTAAAACATCCGATTCGGTAAGGTCAAATATACAAAGATACTTTAGCTGACAAGCTAAACCAGGCTTCGGGTGCGTGTACATCACAGACAACAAATTAAATAGATCATGGTGCTAATTAAAGACTTTTCCATAGGTGGTTCTAGTGATAGGAACACCGTTTTCTTTATTCGTAGCGTTTTTCATAACTTTTTCAAATTTATCTGTAAGCTTACAGTGGAATTTGCTTTCATTGGTGGCTTAAAAATGGAGTGACGTTTCTTTGATAATTGGATCATAAAATGACGAAGGATATTGGTTGTTATGTAATATCTTATTTGCTTTTTCTATACTCTTGTGTATAAATGACCATGAAATACAAGCTCTGATTATACAATGTTACATTACCAAAACCACTGATCGATTATATCTTTAGGTGCCAAAGCATTGGAAGTTTCTTACTGAACCAGTCCCTGGCTTTTTGTACCAAGTAAACTCTAAAACTTCATCTCGTTTGTGGTATATAAATTAATGCATCTAAAAATGACAATTTTCCATTATTTCCCATTTTTCCTGTTGATTTCATTTGGCACGTTAATCTGATTTGTCTATATATATATATCTCGTAAATAATCATCCATAATGTTGCAAACAAACTAGCATCACTTTTATGATCTTATAGAATTTATGCAGGAGGACTACCTATCGCTAAACCATACACTTGTCAATAGTATACCTTGTTTGTGAGCATTATTATGGTATATACAAGTAATTCTACAAAGTACATTTTATCAACTAAGGTTTTTGGTATTTTCCATTGTGTACAATCTTCGATAGCTTCATACACAGACATATTTGTAGATAGTGACATTATACATCAAATCTTATAAGCCTTGTTCATCCTCTTTCAACTTTACATCCTTTAAAGTATCAGCAATACTTTTGGTCGAATAGTTAGTTTTTCATTCATCGACTGCAGGAAGACATTCAGCTACTTGGTTTGCAATACTAAGCAGAGCCTGTCATTGACAGAACTGGTCGTATTGGAACAGTAGGTTTGTGGATTTTAGCTAAACTATACAGACAAGGCAGTTGGCTACTGGCTGGCTTCAGTTTATTATACAAAGGTTCTGAGATTTTGTTGGATCGTGGAATGATTTAGTAGTGTTTATGATTCCTTCTTCTTCCTTCATTATTATTGGGTTTTTCTAGTTTTTCCGTTGCAGTAAATGTTTAATATATTATATACACCTCGGGTCACTTTCATCGGTGTAAACATTGTTAATTAACTATTGAAGCCCAACTTTTCATCAGTTGTTAGTTTTTCTTAGGAAAAATGCTTTTATTTTAGAAAAATGTACCAGCGAGTTCAATGTAACCGAGGATTGGCAGCTTATTATGGATCTATGTGACAGAATAAAAACAGCCAGCAATGGGTAAGCTTAAAACTTGTGTTTACATACTCAACCCTTTCATAAAAACGTGATTTGAAAAAAAACATATACTGTATTAATTGATAGTGTATAAGGCCACAGTTATTAAGTTGTTGATCCTCAAACACATAGGGAAAAAATTGGTGCTATTGTTATGCATTGTAGACATTTTTTATGTTTAGTCAACTGTATATATCTCTTAATATATTTCGTGGTTTTAAACAAAGAAGGAAATACTTTTAGCTGGAAATAATACTTTTTATGTTTTTGTTATGAAGAATCTTTAATATTTAGCTTTTCATAGTCATGCATGTGTTTGAGAACAAACAAACTATTATATAACTATAACTGCATTCTAACAACTTTCTAATTTGCATTGGCACTCAACAATGTTGAGGCGAATCTCGTTGTGTTGACAAGAATCCTTCATTTCAGTCAGAAAATTTTTGCTGATATGGTTTTCTTTATGTTGGATGTAACTTGAACTTAAAAGACGTTAATTCTCTTGTTTTCTCTTTAAATGTAACAGTTTTGGTCATGTTGAAGTGTGTAATCACAGAACAGAATTGCCAAAGTGGAACACTCATTTGCTGACATGAAGCAGCCAAATGATATTTCACGAAGCAAATTAAATCAGAAAGTCTCTCTGTGAACTTCTAAGCGTTCTTTTAAAAAAAATTAAAAGCTAGCCCAAAATGAAAGTGAGCTACTGCAATCAATGATATACTTGTTCATTCACATGATATTTCTAACCTGTTTGCTCAGATGTAACCAGATCATGTTTTCAATTTATAGATCAAAAGATGGTTTAAAATATATAACTCGCCGTGTTCAGCATCAAATACCACACATCTCCATGCAAGCGTTATCGGTATGATTTTTTATGCGAAAATTGCTATTTTCTTAACTAAAGAATTATTGGCGGTTGATAGTAGAGTTCTATTTTCAAGTATTCTGTTTATTTTTTGCAACAAGTAGTAAAAATAAAAAAAAAATAATAAAAAAAAATAAAAAATACCAAGTAAAATTTTCTCCAATTTCTCTTGTTTTGTTTAATTGGTATTATCAAGATTTTACTGCATGTTTTTTTATGGCTGTGTAAGTTATACCAGAAGCAAAATGAATAGTTGATGTCAATGCACTAATCACTTTAGGGCCTAAGTGAAGTTATTTGTCAACACCATGTGATCTTTGTTTTGATAGAATAAAAATGTTTCTACTTGTTTTCATTTTTAGTTACTTTCAGCTTGTGTTGATAACTGTGGCAAGCCTTTCCGTTTGGAAATCTGCTCCAGGGATTGGACGAATGAAGCAAAGCAAGTGATTACAAGGGTTAGTTTTTCATCTTAATAAAAATATTGTGGTACACATTGGGATTTGGATTTGTTTTTTTACAGGAAACTATACAGGACCTTATTGAAAACAGTGTATTTTATACTACTGAAAATACTATCCTGTATAAATATTCGAAATAATAATAATAATTATAGAAACCAAACAACCTTTCTAATTTACATTGACTTGGAAATTCACATTGGAGATATTTGCCAACATAAGTTTTTTTAAGTTTTTCTCGTTTATAGTTATTGTATGAGAACCTGCGATCAAACAACAAAATATAAATTCCTGAATAAAGTACATAAGTTGGCTAACAAATTTCAAAAAACAAAATATGATGACTCCTCTCTGTGTCTCTTTTAATAACAAAATATGGTGACTGCTACTCTCTATGAATCTTTTACAGGGACATGAGAAAGTGTCTATGCGACTCAGAGAACTTATTCAAAAGTGGGCAGAGGATTTTAAAGATGATCCGCAGTTAAAGTAAGTTTTGAAGATTCTTTAATTCAGTATATTATGTACGTCTATGAAAAAGTTGTCTGTTTAATTCATTAACATGAAAATATTATGTTAATAAAGAATAGTTTAGGTGAATTCACCCTCTTGATTTTTTGTCCAGACCCTTTTAAAATATTTTGGTTTGTTGTTTGTGTTTAGGACTTCTTAAAGTTACTCATAGACTTCTGTGGTTAGGTGTTGATTAATGTACTAATATATATAAGTTTAAATTATTTTTGGTTATTTTATTGGCTGCAGATAATTATTAAGATATTAAGTTTTGTTATTTTGTTTACTTTTAAGACTATCTTAAGAACTCAGCAATCCACAAAAGCTATTAAATTTTTATTTTATTATTATTTTTTTTACAGTCTAATAGTTCAGTTTTACAAGAAGTTAAAAACTGATGGATTTGCATTTCAACCTTCATCATCATCATCAGTGAGTAGTGGTGTTATTGTTAACCATGATTTCACTGGCAGCCTTTGACCTTTTAGCTTACTTTTTTTTCTAAAATGATTCATATCTTGAAATTAGTGTGGACCAAATAATACTTGTTGTTATTATTCTTTACCCTATCACTCAAACCATTTTCTAAAGGCAGTTGTTTAAAGCAATTCTTTATTTACTTATTTATTTTTTTACTTAATGCATTTGCTTAATTTTTGCCTCTGTTTTACATTTTTGTTTAAAACAGGGAAAAATTTGTATGATCTTCTTGTGGGAAGTTAGCAGTGCTAAATATTGTGCATTAATTTTTTCCTAAAATTTGTCTACAAATTCTGAAAAGACACATTAGGAATACCTTTTCGGTGAAAAATTGATTAGAAAGTGACAAATTAGCAGGTGGCGAAAATATTTACCCAACAAATATTAAAAATTTTTGCATGAAAAACATAAAAAAATATTTGTTTTTTGACATTGACAACAAATGGGGGAACAACATAGAAAAAGAAAACCCAGCAATTGAAAGAAATTTTGATAACTAACATCAAATATGATATATAAAGACGTGGGATATATTACTGATGATAAATAAGGAGAAAATAAAATGAAAGATAACGCTTAAGAATGTGTTTTCCTCTGACTCAAACAATACGTTGCTTAAATATGACAAATTCTTTGGTGGGTGAATTTTTCCAGAAAAAATTAATGTCTAACAGACGCATCACAGATAAGGTACAGTGGAACCTTCCTAAATCAAACACTTATAGAGCAAACATTTTTTACCTGCTTTAGAGATGTGTCTGCTTTGGGAGCTTAGATGTTTTACACAGCCTTCTTAATTTATATAAGCAGTAGCATTGCATGACAGGTCAAGAGAAGGCTGTTGAGCAGGGGGGGAAACGAAAATAAGTAGTTTCCACATTTCTGGACAAAATATTTATTTTCAGGAGGCGAGTAGCAAAAGTGTTGTGTCTAACTCAAAAAAACAGGAAGATGAAATAAACTTCAAAGAAGACCTAGATCTTGCTATAGGTATGTCAAGAAGTGTATGATTATCTTTTGTGTGTATACATTTTATTTGTTGCATTTCACCTCTGTGTATGCATCTTGCTATAGGTATGTTAAGAAGTATGATTATCTTTTGTGTGTATGCATTTTATTTGTTGCATTTCACCTCTGTGTATGCATCTTGCTATAGGTATGTTAAGAAGTATGATTATCTTTTGTGTGTATACATTTTATTTGTTGCATTTCACCTCTGTGTATGCATCTTGCAATACTGTTTCTTGCAACCATTTGGTTTAGATTCATTGCGCTTGGCTTTGAAGTATCAAGTTGTTGATATCCCTTTTTTGATAACTAATCTGTAATTATTTATCAGTGCGTTTATAAACTGAATGTTGTTTTAAAATATGAAAATTCCTAATGCACAATGTCGCCATTATTAATTGTCGTAATTACATTTTTGTCAAGAAATATGGTTAAGCTGCTTTCCAACGGTTTTATGACGAGATATTGCAATGTTTATTTTTTGTACGAAATTTTTTTAGCAGTTTTTAATTGAAAGATAATGTTCAAGTTTTGTACAGTCGCATTTTCATGATTTTAATGGAAAGTACGACGATGTGTATAGACACAGTTTGTGTTGTTTTAAATTTTTGTGTGGGTAATTACATCACACAAACCAAATATGCTTGTCAGGTGGTGTATACTCCTTATGCATTTTTTCTAGCAATATCATTACAAGAAGCTGAAGCAAATAATAAGGTAATAGTAAACTAGATTTTTTTTGTAATATTTATTGTTTGTGATTTAATTTTCGTCATCTATATATGTATTGGAGTATAGTTTCATTCATTTTCTTATTCTTATTATTTTAAATGTTATTTCTTTAAAGTTTGTAACTTCTGGAAATGTCTTTCTTTTTAGGCACCTTCTTCTTCTGGTAGTTTGTATCCAACGTTTACTTCTGCCCCTCCAGCTGCATACCCAGAAGAGGTATTTGTATAACTCATTATAACAATCAAATTCTTGATTTTTAAAAACAACATAATAAGACACCCAACAAAGTGTGAAGTCTTAAAAATCCCTCACTATGCTTAATGGTTTGAAGAAATCCTCATGCCTTTGACTTGTTTTGAATTAGACTGAGGGGCTGTTTATATGAGAGGCGGGACGGGACAATTACCGGGACGGGACATTTGCAGGGATCCCGCTCTCATTAATAATTATACTAAAAATCAGTTTGTGTTTATATGGGAAAAAATTGTGTCATTTATACATTTTTAGTGGACTTACTTTTCCTAATTTAAATATAATGATGTACGACAACAAATTTCTTCTTGAATCTGTCACTTTAGTACTTACTTTTTATTTAATTTCATTTGTTTTTGCTGTATTGTTTTATTTGTTTACATTCTGCTTTATTTAGCGAGAGGTTTGTAAAGTAAAAGCATTGTATGACTTTGAAGCTGCTGAAGACAATGAAATGACTTTCAAATCTGGCGAAATATTTGCTGTGCTTGATAATAGGTATTGTTTTGTTATTTGTTGTGGTTTTTGTTGTTGTTGTTGTTGTTGAAGAATTTTTCTCAAAATAATTCATGTATACTTATTTTGGCGGATCAAAAATTATTACATAATGGATATATGTAAATTTATATACAGCCTTTCATTTTTACCTTTGTGTGAATAAAATTGCACTGTTTGTCTCTCTGATGGCAATGTTTCTCGAGTTGTTGACCTTTCATGATTTCTTTCACGTGTATAATTTTGCTAACTGGAAGAATATCTTGAGGGTACATATTTTCGCGAATTTGGTCAAAATCCGTAAAAACGCGAAATTTAATACCCCAGAAAATTCGTACCGTTAAGGTATTCTGTACATTTTCCGTCCCGCAAATATAACTTTTTGTTTGCTTTAACGCGTGTGTTTTACTGGTGGCGTGCAACACATTATTTTGGTTTGCTAAAATTTTTGACTTGATTTAGCCTTTTACTCGGGCATCGCATAATTCAATTTATTTCATTCCTACCACACCTTTAGAATTTTGTGTTTATTAACGAAGTACAGTAAAATTTATCACTTCACGATTTTTTTTTTATCTTCAGTGATCAAAATTGGTGGAAAGGGCGTAATAACCGTGGCGTTGGGTTGTTTCCAGCTAACTTTGTTACAACTGATTTATCCGAACGTATGTCATTTCTTGTTTCTTTATAAACAAGTCTACAATAACAAAGTTTATTATCTGTTGTAGCAACCAAAAGCCTAACCACCACCGTATCTTCTCCAAGAAACGCCCTGGGCGTTTATAAAATTTCTAAAGTGCATTTATAAGAAAGGGGCGTTTATTTACAAAAAATTTTTCTGATATGAGATATGTAAGGTCATCTTCGTCTTCATTAAAGTCAATTAAATTCTTTTTAATAGTGGCATCTTCAACGTCCGAATCAATTGGCTCAAAGGGGTTTTCTAATAAACGTCCCCCCTCTTTCATCACACTAGGCGGGGGGGGGGGGGGGGGTATATTGGAGAAAATACGGTACTTGGTTTTCAGTTTTTGCATCATAAAAATTGTGTCCTCTAAAAATGTTTTTAGCTTGCATTGAACACCTACTTAGGTTATTTTTATTGTTGTAGCGAAAACAGAGAAAAAGAAGGTACGCTTTGCTGATTCTAAAGCTCCTGCAGCAGAAAAGATAGTCGGTGAGTGAAATAGTGAATTTCTACATTTACTTTTGTCACGACAATAATTCATTATGTGAGAAGAACAAAATTTAAATCGATTATTTCTGTTATATAAAAACAAAAATTCAAGCTTTGCATCCCTCATTACATCCGACTTAGAGGTATATAAAAGTGACACGCAAGCTTGTTTACGACCACTCCAGGTGGCACGGTAACACTACATCTAAAGTGAGGACTTGAACCTACAATCTGATAAAAACAAGTTAAATGTTTTACCATAATACCGCTTACACCCATTGAACCTACAATCTGATAAAAACAAGCTAAATGTTTTACCATAATACCGCTTACACCCATTGAACCTACAATCTGATAAAAACAAGCTAATTGTTTTACCATAATACCGCTTACACCCATTGAACCTACAATCTGATAAAAACAAGCTAAATGTTTTACCATAATACCGCTTACACCCATTGAACCTACAATCTGATAAAAACAAGCTAATTGTTTTACCATAATACCGCTTACACCCATTGAACCTACAATCTGATAAAAACAAGCTAATTGTTTTACCATAATACCGCTTACACCCATTGAACCTACAATCTGATAAAAACAAGCTAATTGTTTTACCATAATACCGCTTACACCCATTGAACCTACAATCTGATAAAAACAAACTAAATGTTTTACCATAATACCGCTTACACCCAAAGTTAAGCTTATTTACATTACACAAAACAACAGTACCTGTGCAGTAAGTCGCATTTTTATCAAACGGCACCCTTTTTTATAAACAACTCCATTTTTCATTTTAACCTCAATTGTTAAAACATTTAATTCTTAAAGTTGCTAAGCCTAGTAGTTAAATTTGACTGGATTTTAACTTTTTTTATAGGAGAAAAAAAAGTTTTCATGCTTTTAAAATGCTGATTTGTATGTCTCTTATCAGATTGTCCAGGTTTAAGTATCAACTTGAGTTTGACCCAAATCTCAGTCTCAACTTGTATGCAAAAAAACGTGTAGAATTATCTACATATATTAGATCATATAAGTGCCAATAAACTTTTATGTGATAGTATGATCTAGCTAATATCCTGTTGATTTTTGACTTTTTAGTGAAAAAGCCGAAAACAGTAATAAGCGAGGTACGTACTTTTTAATGTCGTTCTATTCTTACGGTTTGTGGCGATTACTTATTTTAATTACATTTGGTGTAAGAGACAGTCATCTTGAGACACAGTTTGCAAGTGGGACTGATATTTCACTATTCATCCGCCGGCTTCAGGCATTCCTTTGTAGAGAAATTTGAGATTGATGTTGTACTCTGTACGGTACTTAAGCTAGGTTTTCACTCAAGAACGCAACGGATCGGGCTGGATCGGTAAATTGTGATTCTTAAAATCCGATTGGGTGACAAAATTTCTGTTCTGTTCCGTTCCCAGAACTGATTAATGTTAAAGTATTATACTTGTTCCGTTTTTGTTCTTGACGGGAAATCCAGCTTTATGAGTATTTTTAAGTTGTATTTACCAATTTTTTCCAACAGGAACAATTAGACTTGACGTTGAGCATGTTAAAGAATGCATCTCCAAATGAAATAGACGATGAAGAGGAGACGATATGCTCTATGGAGGAGAGCGCTAGAGAGATGGGAACTCTGCTTGAGAAGAAGATCTTAGAGTGCGACCGACAGAAGGATGATTTGACGGATTTGAATGACAAGTTTTTACAAGCCCTCTCCATGTATCAGCAATATATGAAGGAGCCAATGAGTGCTCCACAACCTGTGTACCAGCCTACTACGTCGCCTCAGACTAGTTTACAATATCAGCAGCCGCATGGTTACGTAAGTGGCTTATACGGTTGTTTTCTCGTTTACTTTCCATCTTCCTTTTATCTAAACTTTATGTTATCTTTCGGTTTTTATTTTCCTTTCATTTTGTTTTCCAAACAACCTATTGACTTTGATACCCCCTGTCCTGCCATGAACAGGTGGAGGTCCTTACGAGTTTGACGGCGAAAATTTAAAACAGCCTGATCTCGAAACATAACCTCTTTTCATCTGATTCTTATTTGTAACGGAGTACTAAAATAAAATAGTTTAATAGAAGAAGTTTTTGTGAAAAAGCATTTCGCGAATTGTCATTTAATTTTTCTAAACTCTTATTCGACAAAGTTTCTTTAGCAGGCTTTTAAAACTTTTAGGAAAACATGAAAACAAAAGCCAAAATGTCAGAAACTAATTTTTGAATTTGTCAGTTCGTCTTTAATGTTCATCCAATTTTAAGATATGCACCATCTTGAACGACAGCTTTCTTGTGAAGCAGCAAACGTCACATTTCGTTACTACGTTATGTGCTCTTCGCAAAATAGTCAAACCTTTAGTAGAACATTCAAGGAAGTTTTATTTATATGTAACAACCACGTTTTAAAATTTTGACCTTCAGTTCATAGCATCCGAAATTAAGCCTTTGAAATCATAACGGATGTATATTGGACATAGATTAGCACTTTTCATCGGTACGACACTGCAAAGTAAATTGCACTATTAATGAAATTGACAGACCAATATTTCAAAAAGGCTGCGAAAAAGTGATCGGGGTGGGGGGGGGATATCCCGCTTTAACCATAGCTTCGCAAAACAAATAAATAAATAAACATCGCCTTTTTCTTTCGCTATTTAAATTCAACTTGTTTACTTTCTACTCACGTTTTTTTCAATTTAGTATCAACAACAACACCAACAACCGCAACAATACGCTAACGCAAGTCCGTATCCAATACAGCCGACATCAGCGATGCAACACCACCAAATGGTAAAATAGTTTTTTAAAAATTTATTATTTGTATTTCACAAATAGCTTTGTTGCAGGGGTACCTCGGTTTTCTTAGTTCCTAATCTCAACTACCACTAGATCTACCTTTTTGTGCCATTGTATTACTTTTGTCTGAATGAAACAGAAATTTTATTTGTCCAAGAATACTATTCACTTTATATTTAACGGCGGTCGCAAAATTGTCATCAAATTCATCAAACTCGCAATTTTGATAAAAATTTTGACGCATTTTAGATGAACCATATTTTCGCTAAAAATAAAAAGAAGGAAAAGATGGAGTTTGATGCAGTTTGATGCAGTTTGTGTCGAGCAAACTTTTCATCAACATAAAACTGCTCACCAAACCAATTTTCACTGTTTGATGTGTGCTTGATGCATTTGCTTTCATCAAAATGTTTTTCTTCTATCACTGCGCTGAGTGCAAAAACACAATTCGAATGTTTATTTTTTATATTTGATTGTTCGAAAAGATAAAAAAAATAAACAACAGAAAAATGAAAAGTATTTATTAGATTGATAGCTGTCACGTTTAAGTCATGTCTTGAAGTGAAAGTGTAAACGAATCTATAAGTCTCTCTTTTGGTGCAATCATGTCTCAGATTTTAGCGAAAACGTTTTCAAAATTGGTGACATCCTTCCAAGACATTTTTCTGAAATTAAAGCGATACCCAACCCTCAATTCTTTAATAATAAAGTTAACATAACCTTTTCCACGCTTTCGCTTCACCCAATCTCGAGTTGCTCTACCAGTGGGCTTTACATCATCAGAAAGTATTAATTCGTTCAACAATAACAAAATTGCTAGCTCCCTCATCTTTAATTCTCGAAAGGGATGGGAGGTTTAAAATTCAAATGTTTCGATGGCCGTGCAAATGCAAAATTGGATTTCATCAAACAATTTTTGATGCATTTGCGCTCGCCTTAATGACTGGAGTGGCGATATATCGATGTTTTGAACTTACATTTTCAACTGCTCGACATTTTGTTCAAACCTTCCGTGATTGAGTATAATTGTACTTAAGTGTATGTTTCAACATTCCCCCGGGTTATCATTTTTATTTCAGTGCAGATGAAACATTGCAAAAAATTTTCATGTTCCTAGCGCAGTTTCACCATAGAAAGCCCTGAATTTCCCCGTGATCTATTTTGTTCGAACTTTCATATAAAAATTCTGGATAATACGACGACAACCTATGGAACTAGGTGTCACATATCACTAATATGGAACTAGGTGTCACATATCACTAATTTTTCTTGAGTTTTTCAAGTTCTGTTTTTTTCCTTTAACTTGATTTTTTTCACTTTTATAGCAACCAAACTAAAGGAAAATCACGCAGGAAGTTCAAAAAACTTAGATTTTTTTAAGTGTTCATTTCTTTAGGATAAATCGTATTATTACCAAGCAGCGTCGCAACAACCGGCTTCGTTACCACCACAAGTAAGCGCTCCACCGCCGCATCAAAACTATACCAGCCAACCAGCTTCGTTACCTCCAATGTCAGTAGCACCCGCAAAAATGGACTCTGTACCTATTTCATACGCTCAACAGCCAGCGTCACTACCACCAGTAGCCGCTTCGTATCCACAACAAGCAATGTTACCACACCAACAACAACCAGCCTCTCTTCCATACGACTACACACAGACCCCGTATTCTCAACAGTATAACTCCGGACAATATTACAGTAATGATAATATACAATACACGTCACCCCCGGAATATTCGAGCTATGGCTACGCTGTTCCGCAAAATACTCAATCATATCAACAAGTTTACCAATAACAAGCGCTTAAAATTAAATTATTAGCCAATGAGAATATTGTAATCGAATTAAACGAGAAGAAATTGAAATGGGTACAACGAGTTTTGTATCTCGTATATGGGTTGTACCGAGGCAGCATGGCTGTCGAGTTTAAAAAGGTCTTGTTTTGACTGTGCGAGTTGAATGATGTTGTGGTGTGTATACAAAAACTTGAAACGATGGAAGTTCCTCAACAGCATTTGAGGGCTTATATACAGTTAGATATATCTCCTTCTCACTGCTACCTTAAAATGTTCTTTTATTTTTGTGTGTTTTTTATAAACGCTTTTGAAGTTATATTATTATTCAAAGAAGCTTTCGCGAGGCCTAAAATTTGCGATATTTATTGGGTAAACTTTCGCAAATGTCGTTTTCAGTAAAATTTAGGTAGTGCAGATTGCAATTTTTAGAAAAATAATTCACACAAAATCATTTTTTGCTAAACTACAGCACATTTTGTAACTAGGATATTCACTACAGACTGTTTTCATCGTCCAACTTTCTTTATGGAAAGAAATTTTGGTAAAATTCCACGAATTCGACCAAATTTTCTTCCCGGTTAAAGTTCTTCCCTTTAAGTTAAAGGTTTTTCTTTTTTCATTGAGAAAGGCTATGTGAATAACTTGGAGGAAGGAATAACTTTCGCAAATTACAAACTAACAAAAACGTCAAGTTTTGGTGAATTAGACTTTGCAAGTTTATTTTGTCGAAAAGTTTCTATCGCAAATTTTCTTCTGGTTAGAGTCCGCGATGTTTATTAATATGCGCCATTTTAGTTACCGTGTAGTAAAGTTTGTCTGCTGTTCTTCGTGGCATGATGCGATTTTTTTGTGAATGTTGGAAAATTGTTGCTGTTGACGGCGATAAATTTCCGTAACTTTCTTTTTTCTTTTAGTGGAGTTAGCACTGAACCTTAATGACATAGTTAGCACTGAACCTTAATGACATAGTTAGCACTGAACCTTGATGACATTTGTTTTCGGCGAAATTGGGAAAATACTTCATTGATAAAATAAATGTTGACAATCTGAAGAAATTTTGAGTCGAAGTTCTTCTATTAACATGCAGGTCAAGTTTCCATGTAAGGTGCTTCACTGATAGCCGTGTCAAAAAAGTAAACGAAATTCAACCTCTGATTTTTAGATTTTCACATCAGTTCGTACGGTGTTTTATTTCTCAAGCAGTAGTCATTTTGATCACAATTAGACTCCCAAACAACGCTTCGTCCTCCATTGGCAGATCGATATTCGCGCATGCGTACAACTGTTTGAAAATGTGTTGACATGCACTCATTTTTTCTAAGAAACTGATTCGTAAGCAACTTGTACCGATATGCATGTTGAGGAACTTCTTGGTAAACTTTTTATTTAAACAATTGGCTTTAAAAGTGCGACACTAGCCGCCCAAATGTTGGGCGGCTAATTTACAGGGTGTTGATTTTAACATTGATTTTTTAAAAACAAAAGTGCATGTCGACACAGTGTAAAAAATATTTTTATGGACTATTTCAAATTAATATGGTTTTTTTTCCAGCAATGTGTGAATGTAAAATATTTTTTTTTTGTTGTAAAAAAGATGGTGGCCTGTTAGCCATGTAAAGTTGCGTTACTGTCTCAACATTTTTATTTGTGATGACCAGATAACGGGTTGTACGTGGGTTGTATGGGGCGGAAGCTACTGTTGTGATTCCACGGGAGAGAAGGGCGCTGTTAAGTAGTCAACAAGAAAGGGCGGAGAACGGTAGTTAATTCGAAAATTTACATGTATTGAAGATTCAAATGCTTTGAAGGGAAAAACAACTTTTATTTCAGTAAACGATGCGGTACTTGCATTTTTCCAATTCCAGCTGAGAATATCTCAGACCTCGCTAAAGGCCGGTTTCGATAAGGCGGAATATTCCGCGCGGGCGGAAAAATCTGCCTATGATGTAATTGGTGCATGCGCAGTCAAAAGAAATTGCCGCTGTACGAAGTAGAATGGTCCTGTCTTGAGCGCAAAAAAAAAGTTGAACAGTGTTCTACTTTTTTGAGCTAAATAAACACGCTTGAAGAAAAATGGCTGAAAATACTGAATTAAATATCTCCCAGCTGTCTGAGTTGGTGAAATTATATCAGCAACAACAGAATGAGAAACAAGAACAACTTAATTCTGAGCCAATACAACAGCAAACTCAAGAACCGTTTGATGAAGAGGGATTAGACGAAACTTCAGCAGCTTCACAGACATAGGATGTGGAAATGTTCATCAATGAAATGAAGAATTTCCCAGCCATATGGAACACATCTATGCGATCATATCATATTAGCAAATGACAAAAACGTTGCAGAGACATTTTAAAGGCGATTTTCACTAAAATATTGTTTAATAAATTTTGAATAATTTTGCTACTTTTGTCGGAGTTTCGAGCAGTTCACCATCACGTATATTAATATAACAGTTTTTAGAACATTTTTCGCAACAATTTCACGCCTTCCCTTCCCTCCTTTAAAGAAATTCAACATGCATAAACAAAGAAGAAAGAAAAGTCCCAACAAACAGCAGACGTTTGTATTTGTCATCAAAACTATTTTCTACACACAAATTACACATCTAAACAAAAAAGAATACGTAATAAGAATAAGTATCGCTAAAGAAATTTCATTGTGAAAAACTTTTATTTACACTAGGTATTTCATCTGGATCTACTCTTACAAAACAATTGTGACTGGGAGACTCTTTATTAAGGGATGATTTACTTCAAACAAAAGAGAATTTCTGTAATAAAACATAAACACTTGCAGACTTATACAAGACATGAACTCGTTCACTATTCTTCTAATTTAGAATAGGGAAGGTTAGAGCGTGAAGTATATGACGATGGCTGTGCCATTTGCACTGGTGACTCCACAGGTGTCGTAACAGCTCGCCCTTGCAGTCTAGTACGACGATAATACCAGCAAATAGAGGGTATTGCCATTATCAAAACGGTTATACCAACCACCATAAAAGTTTTGGTTGCTGAACTTTGTGAGTTCCACCACGCACCCAGACCTAAAAAAGAAAAAAATCTGAGTTTTAATAGGGTTTACTTAAATCGCAATTTTTAACGCTGTGTATTAAGCGAGATTCGACAGTGTCAGCTGGTATAGTTGTCATAGTTACGACGTTGTTGCGTCAATTGATGTAATGCTACCAGGTATGAAATAAATATCTCAGAAATACTTATTTATCATTTCGATCTTAGAGTTTTAAAATTATGACGACAACGAAGGTGGTAGTAGTGGCAAAGTATCAACTAGCGTCAAACACATAACAAACTAACTCTGAAAAGCCATTGCTGTAAACAAGAAACTTTTGATTCCTTTTTTGATGGACTACAGTTCGATATACTACAGCTCGTTTTTCAACTTGGGAAAGTCTATTAGAGTTATGAAGAACGCGGAGGGGATGCGCCCTAATCCCCTCCCTTCCAAACGTTTAAGCCTCGAAAAAGTACATTTAAGGTTAACTTACCGCTGCAATCAACATCTTCGTCAAAAACTGTAAATGTTTGCACGGATTCTTTCACCTCAATGTTAATCTAAGAAGTTAAGAAATTTAACGTCAAGTAAATGATAAACCCTAACCTAGAATAACTTTGCGTTTCCATAATATACGAATAAAGTTCGTTGCCAAGGAAACTAGGAGATTTAATTTGAGTTTACTTATAAGAAAATAAAACAAATATTTTGGAGTAATTATAAGGCTGTTGTAAATGAGTTGCAGCAAAAGTTGGATTAAATGAACAAAAGGTCATTTTAAAAGGGAGGATGAAGATGGTTATCATTAGACAATAAAGCATGATCCAACCTCGTTCCCAGCACCGATGGTTAACAGGCACCTAGGGAAGTTCATGATTAAAGCTGGATTTCCACTTGAAGTAAAACGTATGTAACATAATGTATTATTTTGGTGTCAATGATTGGTTTCGCTTATCGACATATACCGACCAAAAGATCAATCTTGTCCAATAGTCGCTCCAGGGGGATGGCGCCTGGATTTCAGGGCAATTTTTTGCACCTTTTTAGGGAACTATGTAAAAAACGGAAAGTATTATAAATAAAGTTTATTTGGCTTTCAGAAACTTCAAACAGAATGTGAGAATTCGCTCTAGAACTAAAGTCATTGAATTTTAAGCAGATAGTGGTATTTGGAACAAATTCCAAGCTTTCGATGACGTCATAGAAAAAGTACTGACATAAGCAAAAATTTATTGCTGCCATTTTGTTCCTTTTGTGACGTAATATAAGTGTGACCAAGTTTGATTCAATTTGGACAAGCCTATAAAAAGTTATTGGTCATAATATGTTTGAAAAACCCCGGACCGAAATTTATGTTCTTTGTATAATTTTTATACCTAAGTGATTGGAATGTAATAAAAAACACCTAAAAATCATAAATTTGTTTTATTGCTTAAATTTTGGACACGAAACTGCGTGAATTTCATTTCATACATTTTTTGTTGTTGCGCATATTTCTTACAAGACTTCGAATCACTTTTTTTGAGCTATTATAAAGATAAAACTTAAAAAAAGATCATAAATCATTTAGCCAAAAGTTAACATTACACGAATCTAAGAGAAATGGAAAATGATTCTTTTCCATTCTCTTTTCACAAGGTAAAAGATAAAAAAATAACAACTTATACCATACCTTTTACATGCATTTTATGGCTACCTTCAACTATCATCTAAACTTTAATATACAGTCCAGCAAAGGACTCTCCGGGAATTAAAACATCTGTCCTTTGATTATTGTTTGAAGCATCAAATTATTTCTCAAAATTCACGCCTACCTCTTGTATGATCAATTGAACTTTAATTTTTGGTGGCCTGCACTTTAACCATGTCACCTTAAGGCTTGTGGTTTTCCCATTAGTTATGCTCTTACATTTATAAGATGATCCATCTTGTGTACAACCACCCAAAGTTTCTAAAAATAAAAATATATCGTTTATTTTTTCAGCTATGTTTTTCTATCTTGTTTCTTCACAATATATATACCTTCAGCAACCACAAGTATTAAAAAAACTTCACAAAGAAATCTCAACACGTTCGCCATCTTAACATTCATGAAGAGCTGACACAAATTAAAAATGCGTCTCGTTCTTTGGTATTGCATTCACACAAATAAGATAAGAAAGGTCTTCGCTGATTGGTTATTAGATTGCTGATATCAGTTAATTAAAAAAAAAAAGTTAAAAAATAGATTGCTATTTCAATAAAGCTCTTGAATAATAAAACTCTTGAGTAGCATGACAACATCACGTCAGTCTATTATAAAGTTAAAAACTTATGTCCAGGCTTTGTATCTTTAGAATGAAATAATAATTGTCTGCGCTGACGGGATTTAGTAACACATTAGAACAACGTAGAAACACTATTCCTACTCAGTAAAGTGTTGCTTTTACTTGATATATCAAGTTTACACCATCAATCCGTTTATTACCTGACACAAAAGAGGTTAGGATGAAAAAATCCTTTGATTTGATTGGTTTATCGCTGATTAACACAGGACTTATTTGAACGTGTTATGACCGGTGTTGATGTTGTACTGTGAAATACAAAACCCGAGGTCATATGTACAGGCCGAGCTGCGTTTAAGCAAGAAAGAACCTGCTGATTGCTTTCGTATGATCTGAAATATGAATTACACGGTATCGGTTTCTGAAAAAAGCATGAACCACACCAAACTTCTAAAACGTAGACAAAAGTAATGAACGTCGTTTTTTGGCGTATCCATCAGATCAGTCACAAAGGATCCGCAAAATTCAATATTCGTGGGGCGAGAAAGGATGGTACCCTAACTAATCTTTCATGCTTTTCTTTGTAAAGATTATGTAAGCCACTAACAGTGCTGACGAGCACTGGATTCGCCACAGAAATACCCAAATTTAGAATAAAACTTGAATATTAACCTACCTAACCTTCCCGCTCCGTATCCTTTCCTAGCAGTCGAAAGTAGGTGCATTGTTTCTCTTAAGACATTTGACAGTACATGTTTTCATTTGTCGCACACTGTATGCACATCATTGTTCCAAAATCGAAACCCTTCTTCGCATTCTTCGTCAGCAAGAAGGTCTTTATCCATTTTCTTATCACACCAGCAAATCGCATTTCTTTTGTTTCTTTAAGTTATTCGAATAAGGAAAAGTCTCGTTATCATAATACAATATAAACTGTTTTGTCTCTCTATGCCTAGAAATATTACCCGAGATCGACACGCTGACCGAGGGCGTGAGATAGCCCAAACAGTTTATATTGTATCTATTAACTGATAGCTATTTTTTTGGGTTGGAAGAAACCAGGATTATTTTTTAAAGATAAACTTGTGACAAGGTTGTGAAAACCAGGTTTTGTTAAAAAAACAAAACGTTCGATTTGAATTTCATTGTATCATTTTTTCCAATTCATGTACAAAAACAAAACAAAACATTCGAAAAACCATATACAGAATTTTTTTTAAAGTATTTTTACCTAAAGTTTATTCTTCGTCAGAAGAAGAGTCTGTTACACAAATTCGATGCCGTTTTGCTTGTTCCTCATTGTGCTGATGATGTGTAATTCCTGTGGGTTTAATAATTATACTTGTTTCCATTGAAATAATGAAAACAATTATTTGAGCTTAGTATTGCCAATTCGTTTCGAAAAGTTGCAATTGAAATCCCCAGTTGATATAATTTCTCTTTTCTTCTGAGGTTGATAACAATAACGACTTTTTAATTAAATCTTTTTTTTAGGTAAATGATTTGAAGAAGATGGTCTATACCAACACAATACCATATATTCTCTAAATATGTTGTAACAGATGTCGTGATAAAATCATAAAACTTGTGTGTTTCAAATCAAGTTTGTAAGCAGTGGGGCGAAGTTGTTAGTACACACTAAGCTTAGTATAAACTATGGCAAACAGAGAAGAAATTTAAATTGCATGCTACAAAAATGGAGGTGGAGACGAAAAACAATTTTTGTAAAGATGTTAGCCAACAAGCTAGCAGAGATGGTTGCAAAGTATATTTTTTGCAAGGTTTAACTTTGAATGTATGCATCAACAGTGGGGACACATTGCAATGTTTTGTACGTGACAATTAAGTTGAGGGAGAACAATTTTTACAAAAATTCAAATCCCCTCTATGATTTTACATTGACCTGAAAAAAGTAGCTGAGCATTGCAGAACATAAACTCTTACGCTATAATAAGTTGTTATTTTCTCATAATTAAGTTAGAGCCCAGTCCCAAATTGAAACGTTTACACTAAACAATGGTTTAAGGAGGTGGAGTGGTAAATTCCATCCTTTCTAAATTCAAATTTTCTCGTGTCGGCAATTTTTTGACGACGTGAACGTTCATTATACTGTTTCGCGTCGGCATTTAGCGATTTCACATCAGGAAAGAAACGCAGAGGTGAATTTTCGTTTTTTTGATTCGCCTCGGCAATCCACAATTTCACGTCGGCAACAATTTCTGTGTCTGACGTCTGACGTCGGCAAATTGCCTTTTAAATTCTAGCTTTCTTTTTCCAAACCAGCTTCTTCACATTTAAACTACATTAATTCTATTTAGAGTAAATTAGCAAAATGCTCAGCAACCATTTCATGATCTTTAGTAATTCTTGCATTTAAGGAATTCTTTCTATCGCCGATCAGTATATCAGTATATATTTACGATAGATTCAAGCCAATTGAAGGATTCTATAAACTTCGAAAAAATATGTCATGTGCAAAGAAACAATTCCCCTCGGTATAATTTTGCCGACGTAAACGTAGTTTTTTTCAAATCACCTCGACATTTACCTCGGCATTTGCCGTGTGCCGAGGTGAATTTAGAAGGCTGAAATATTGTTACCTATAGAATTTGATATATATTTATTAACTATTTGCAACCGGTTTATACGGGAAATCCGCTGCGCTGATTGGCTAAAAAGCCTTCACTATGGGCTTGATACAGCGCGCTATAATTTTTATCCCTTAGCAACCAAAATAGTTGCAATAAATGTTTAAAAATCGTTCAAAAAAATTCTGTATATGGATATTCGAATGTTTTGTTTTCTTTCTGTACATGCATGTTAAAAATTGATACAATAAAATTCAAATCAAACGGTTTCTTTCTTTATCATAACCTGGTTTTTACAACCCTTTTAAAGTAAATCTTTGAAAATAATCCTGGTTTCTACAAACCCAATCAAAATAGTTATCAGTTAATAAATGCAATATAAACTGTTTTATCTATCTCTTTCAAGAATTATTATCCTCGGTCAGCGTATCGACCTCGGGTAATATTGCTCGGTATAGATAGACAAAGAAGTTAAAGTGGTATTTTTAGTTGTCTATCATTTATTATTAAAATACAATACCGTTCAATTTACCTTAGTGTCTATAAAGTCTGAAAAACTGGCGTTGAGCATACACACTTTTTTTGTAAAAATTATTTTTGCATATAAGAAACATGCAGGTTTTAAGATTATATGATCATCATACTCCAATTTTTTTATGTTTAATTTTAGCCTATATTATAATATCCGTACACGTCTATCTGTCTGTAACACAAAATGGTAACTGCAATGCGAGACACAAAGTGCGGTAAATAAAGGAAGGACAAACCCGTGGATTTATTCACGGACCACCGACTAGTAGTTTAAAATTCTCACCTTTTTGGTGACAAATCATGAATGTCTTGAAAATCTTGGCAGAAAGAGAAGTCGGTGGAGAGTGAAAAAATTTTCATACGTAGCTATAAACAATAGACCTTTCCCGAATTTCCTAATTATGTCAAACTCAATTAAAGAGGTTGATACTAAAAATAATTCTTATCACTAAGTTCCTTAGCAAAAGGTAGAACAAATTACCTAATTTCGTAAATATTTATTTTCGTTAAGTGCCTTAATTCCGAGCTGAAAGTTACGGTCAAACCCTTCATATAGACGAGCTTCCTAAGAATAGCCTCGTTTTCTTAAATAATTATTTTCTTCAAATCTAAATAAAATCAAACCAGAATATTATATTGCTCAAAAACTTCAGTTTTGTCATGATAATTTGATATTCTATCTAAATATCCTTATTTGAAGAGCACAGAACCATTATAAAATTTTGGATGACGTCATAATTATTATAATTTATGAAATTCGGGAAAGGTGTATTACAGCCGACTCTCTCCAATTCGATTTTCCAGGGGAATAAATTTTTTATCGAATTAGAGAAAGAATCGAATTAGGGAGGGTCTCTATAATTTGAATTTTTAGGCAGCAAAGTAGAAAAAATCGAATTACAGAGGAAAATCTTTGTAAACTCGCAAAAAAGGAATAAGACATACATATGAACAGTGCAGTACGAATACTTTTTCCACATAAATATTTGCCGATGTCATCAAAATTCAAATGACAGATCTTTTCAATTGTGCTTCTGCCTAAGTAGATTTTTTCACGAGTCTTATCTTTTAAGATCTCTGGAAATAGTCATCATATTCGACTGTTTTTGATTCAGCATAATATCTAAATCAACCGCCCTATTTATATCTTTTAATGCGTTACATCGTTTCCAAAATGAATAAAAATTCGAAATTCGTAATACAGTAAACTCTCTGTAATTCGAACTCGCAGGGGACCGAAAAAAAAGTTCGAATTAGGGAGAGTTCGAATTAGGGAAAGTTCATAAATTTTTGTGAAATTTTGTCCAAAAATCAGGGTTAGTGGTAGTAAATAGACTTCATAGATACATCCATCTATATATCTTGAGAATTTTATCTCCTATATTACTTCAGACGTATTTTGTTTTCATAGACTTTTCACTGTGCCGACGTTTTGCTGGAAGAGTCGCCATCTTGTTGATTAATAACAAAAATATATCCTTTGTAGTTTGAAAAGAATCCTAGACCTTCGATTTTGAAATCGAACATGTAAAACCCTGTTTACACTCGATGAAAGATTAGCAGAGGGAGATAAAATGGCTACTTTACGTAATTCGATCTTTAAAAGTTCGATTTACGGTGTGAAATAATCTAAAGGGACCAGAAATATGGTTCGAAATATAGAGGTATTCGAATTAAGGAGAGGTTCGAATTAGGGGAAGTCGAATTACAGAGAGTCTACTGTATCTTTAAAACGCAAGAAATCGAATTAAAGAGAGAATTTCTCCGTATGGACCTAAAACCTAGATCGAATTAGAGAGTTTATTGAATTAGAGAGTATCGAATTATGGAGGTTCATTTGTGAGAGTTTCTTAAGGAAATTTGATTGTGACTTTGAATTTGATCGAATTAGAGAGAGTATCGAATTAAGGAGGTTCGAAAAAGAGAGAGTCGACCGTACATCAAATTTTTAAATTTTTTTTTTTCTTTAATTTTTGCCACCATATTTTCTACATGTAGTTATCATGAAGACACAGGAGTTTGGAGGTGATAATGTACCCTAGCTACCTACCTACCTTCCTTCGTGCCAAAAAATAAACTAACTTGTTAATAAAAATTACTTTTACAGACTTAAAACATGTTATGATATGAGCTGGCTGTTTGTTCTTTTTAAAATTGAACGCCAGGGCTTGCGCTTTTTGTCGCTGGTGCTGTCAATAGTACTTCATTTGTTGTGCTTTATATGGCATTTGATGTGTTTCTCATTAGTCCAACAAGTGACAAAAAAGTAGCGGGACATTTTAGGGTAGGGAAATCTATTTATAATGATCATTCATTTGCGTAATCTTTTTTTAATGAAAATGATTCACCCCGTTTTTAGAACAATTATTTACCCAAGTTCATACCTATTTTCTCCTAAAAACCAAAATTCCGACGGGAAGTGGAAAAGAATACTACTATTAAATGGTGAAGAGTTCTTCCTGACAAATATCTTCTACTTGTTACTTACAAATTATATACGAAAATGAAAAAAAATACTCGGTAAGTATCACTTGGGCTTACTGAAATTTGATTCTGATAAAACAAGCTTATCTTCCTTTTTACACTGGGTGTTCCTCTGTGTATACACTTACAATATAAACCGTGACTGCGAATCTAGAGAGAAACTTACTTACTCCAAACGAAAATGAATTTCTCTGGTACCTTCCTTTAATAATAAGTAAAAAATGTGTGCAAAGAAATATACAAGCTTGATAATAAAAATTAGCACGTCTGCTTTTGAATTACATTTACAGACTTAAAGCGAAGTTATGACGTAAGCTTGTTTACTATACTGCTTGTAATTGGGCGTAAGGAATGTTAGGCCTGGAGTTGCATGTCGCTGTCAGTCGCACATAATTTGGCGTGCTTGGTATGGCATTTGATGTAATTCTCACTCTTCTGTTGGCTGATGACGTTACTAGTGCCTTGTTTTTTCTCATTCTATAACGACAATAACACAGACAAATCTTAAGCGCCAAAGCGAATACGGCTGCAAGAATTATCAGTGCTACAGTACTTCCGCTATATCCTGTTGTTTCTTCTCTTGGGATTTCTATGTACTGATACGTAGCTAAAAGAAAATAATCTATAATTTGAAATAGTTACGTCGTTGTTGCGTTAATTAGTGAAATTTGACTAAAATGACATCTTTAGTAAAAATCTTTGTGGGATAAAACTTCTTAGTAATTATTTTTTATGATTTTAATCTTAAAATTTGACGACGGCAAAAGTTGTAAAAATGCTAAAATATCAATTCTCTTCAAACACAAATTTTAGAATTTACCAAAAAATCGCATTTTGGGACGATTTCTGGCATAACCGGAAAGTATGTTAATAGCCATAATTTTTTTCTCAAAACTTAACACAGTGATAAAATCTGTTACAGAATAAAAGGTAATAACCGGCACAACAGTTAAGCACTGTAAATATTATGCCTAATCAAATTGCGAACAAAATTTTTGGTGTCGTACTTTTTCTTTCATGTTTTCTTGTATCTTTCGTTGGGCTTTGTGACTTCGAGAATAACTCTAAAAGAAAATAATCTATAATTTACCACAGTTTCAACGCTGTTTGCGTTAATCAGTCAATTCCATTAAAAAGACATCTTTTAAAAAAAACCTTCGTGGGATAAAACGTCTTAGTAATTATTTTTTTATCATTCCAATCTTAGAATTTCAAAAATCTTGACGACGGTAAATGTTGTAGAAATGCTAAAGCATAAATTATTTTTAAACACACAATAAACTCACTCTGGAAGAGCATTTGCTGCAAACAATGACTCAAGGAACTTGACATCTACACGATAGCTCTATTTTTCAAGAGAAACTATTGTACACAGTTTTAACACCTGACTTATCAAATTTCTCATTTTTTTTAGATTTTACCAAAACATTGCGTTTTGCGACGATTTCCGGTATAACCGGAACGTGAGGTAATAACTGAAATTTTTCTCTTTAAACTTTAAACAGTGATATAATTTTTTCCAGAATTAAAGGTAATGAGTAATACTTTCTATTCTATAATTCCTTGTATTTTCCTTCAGGGATAAATCTAAAAGAAAATAATTTATAATTTGACATGGTTACGTTGTTTTTGCATTATTCAGTGATATTCGACTAGAAACCCATTTTTTAAGAAAACCTTTGTGGTGTAAAGGTTATTAGAAATTATTTTTTATTATTCCAGTCTTAGGATTTCAAAAATCTTGACGACGGTAAACCAGAGAGATTAGTTGCAGTAATTTAGTTGTCTGATGACATACTGGCTTCATCTCTGCTACATTTAATTCCATTTGAGAAAGTTCAGAAGATTTATGGAGGAAGCGGAGGGATTTAGTCCCAAATCTTTCCTCCTATCGCAATGATTCAGAGGACTTTAATTAATTCAGTACAATTATTGTGAACTCACATTTGCAATTGCCCCTCCCGGTATAAATTTGATACTTTTGCCACGAAAGTCTCAAGTTAATCTAAGAATAAAGAAAATGGTAGTGTTAGTCGGGTTTTTTAAAAAAAATTAGAACATTTTAAGGAAGGAAATTAAGTGAAATTCTTGCTACAGTTTATTGTATACAATATTGTACAAGTAATTATAGTAACTGGTGTACAATTTTAAACAATTATGTAAAGGCTTGGATACATTTGTATAATATCATTAAATATATTCTATAATACTGTTATAATTTTTCTACAATATACTTATAATTTGTTATAATATCGTTATAATACACCAATTCAACCTTTTTTGATTACGTAATCTCGGTCGCGGCCTGGACTCCATAAGTGGGGGTCAAAATGAATGAGGCCCGCAATTTAACTTGAGACAACGAAGTATAAACATCAGATATTCAACAATTAGAAAGTAATTAAAATGGATTATGACTTAATAGATAAAATGAAAGTAGAAGAACTTAAGGATTACTTAAGAGTTCGAGGGCTGTTATTAAATGGAAGGAAAAAGGAACTTGTAGCACGAGTGTTTTCGGCTATGGAGAATAACATACAGCCTATAAAAACTGCAGCAGAAGTAGAGCATCATCAGCTTAGTATTGAATACAAGACGAAATTAAAAATTGACGGCTTAGCTATTCCTGATCCCTATAAAATCCCACATGGGTGGTTAAATGAAGATGAAGGGATGTCATTTTGGCCAATGCTTATGTACCCAGATATTTTTAATTATCTTATGTTTTACCCAGCAGAATTAGGAAGCAAAGATTTGAATGATTATAAAAATTCCAAAGCATACAGCTATTACAAAAGTGGTTGGCTAAAACCTTTACTATACCATGAGCTATCAGGAAGCAAGTTTTGTTTATTCAAAGGGGAATGTCGCAAATCTCAGTGTTGGTGATTGAGAAAAAAAATGTCAAAATCAGAGCCTGTCACTGCACATGTATGGCAGGGATGGGTCAAAGCTGCAACCATGTTGCAGCCGCAATGTATAGAATTGAGGCGGCTGTACGTTTAGGATTGACAAAACCATCGTGTACGAGTAAAGCAAATGAATGGTTACCAAGTCGTCAAGACGTCGCTCCAACAAAAATAAAAAACTTGGACTTTTCACGTGAAAACTTTGCACAACGGGGTAAGCAAAAAAGGCCACTGGTGCACACAACTAAAGAAAAGTATAACCCTCTTGCCTTAACCCATATAAAGCAATTAACTTTAAATGATATTGCTGCCGCTATTGAAGATGTTGTACCAGAGAGTATTCTATTTACTGCAGTTCCTAAACCCGAAGTTGACTTCTTTCGTGAATCACTTGAGACAGAGAATGAGCAAACGAAACCACAAGATTTAATCAGCATAGATGACATAATTCTTATGTCATCAAATAAATCAGAATTTATTGAACATATGAAAAACATGGTTAAAAGGAGTCAGTCAAAAGAAATTGAGAAAATAACACGTGGACAAGCTGCTAATAAAAACTGGTTTTTATTTCGAAAAGCAGCAATTACTGCATCTAAAGCACATGAAGTGTTATCCAAAATGAAGCAAGTGGCCAAGGGTGGCGGTGGATATATTGATATGTGGGCACTTAACCAAAAAGTTTCTGGTTTAACATTTGTGGACCCCAACATACCAGCCCTTAAGTACGGTCGTACAATGAAAAGCGATGCCGTGAATACATTTTACAGCATATTCAAATCAGATCATAAGGATGTGGTTTGTATTTGGACAGTGAGATACCATTTATAGGTGGAAGTCCGGACAGAATAATTAGTTGCTCTTGCTGTCCACAAGCATGCTTAGAAATCAAGTGCCCTTATTCAATTAATCACATATCGCCAAATGCCCCAGATGCAAATTTACCATATTTGAGTAAAGATGAAAATGGAGTGCTTCACTTAAAAAAAACACACAAATACTTTACGCAGTGTCAGATACAAATGTCTGTAACTGGACTAAAATTTTCTTACTTTGTTGTATGGACACCACATGGAATAGTTGTTGATAAAATTGTTTTTGATGAGAATTTATTGAGTGATTGGAGAGAAAAGCTGATAGAGTACTATAATAATTTTTATTTAAAAAGTGTTTTTAATGAACCCTAAACTTGTAAAAAAAATTTTAAAAGAGAAGAAAAAATAAATTTCTTCAATTACGTCTGCTATATATCTAAAAATAACGCGCCGGAACCAAAAGATGTAACAACAATGTTTACATTCTTTAGAAATTTGATTGGTTAAAATGAAAATATTCTGCAAATTGATTGGCTATTGCTTCTGCTTCCGTGTTTAACGCCGGGTTCGGGCAGTAAATAATTGTACATTGTTTAGCTAGCAGATTGGTTAAATTTGAATTTTTATGGCATTTCATTCGCGTTTAATATACAGCTTTTGATGTATCCTCATGGGCACCTGATAAAAGTAGCACCACTTGATTAACTTTTTGCTTAGCTAAAACAGTACCGGGTGAACAAACATAGGCAAAAAATATTGTAGAAATATTTGTTTTATTTTTAGAAAATATTTACAAAAAAAATCTTTATATTTTACCAAAACTTTTATATATATATCATATATATAACATCAAATAAAAAAAAGCTAGGATTGTTTTTTCTTTTTAATAAGGACAGGCTTTAAATTACACAGTGCAGCATACGATAAAACAATATCATCAGCATGCCGCAACATAGTTATTGGTAATGTCCCTTTTAGAATCCTGTAAAATTTTATTCGGTTTATTGCTCGTTCCACATGAATTCTAAGGTTTGCAACATCTTTTGTTTTACGACATTCTGCACTGGTCATTTGGCTCTTTAATCGTGCACCAGGAGGAACAACTAGCTTACAAAATCTCAATAATAATTCCTCCTGTATTTGAAAGCCCCTATCTGCCATAACTTCATCGTCTCGCTCTAAAAGTTCATAAAAACCACTGTCCTTTGTTATAAATTTGTCACTTGAACGACCACCATAGCAGTTTGACAAAAATGAAATAAAGCCAGTAGGTGATATACCAATCAAGAACTTTAGGGTGTTATAAAGGTTTTCGATATAATTCTCTTCTTGGTTTTCTAATTGGAGTTTCATAACCCAATTTAAGTGTATGATCTGGATTTGCAGCTGTTGGGACACCATCAACGAAGTGTATAGAGCACACACGATCACTTGATTTTGGTTCCCATTTTGATTTGTCACTTTTTTCTCGTTTCATTGCATTAGTCCATTTATCCCTTTGCTCCTTGTATCGAATACTTGGGAAACAGTACATTTTAAAAGGTCGGTCACAACCACATTGTTCATGTTTAACATTTTCATGTACCTCACATAACTGCTCCTTCCATTTCTTGATTTTCTTAGTGTTGTTAAAGTAACTTACAACAGCGCAATTTACGTTAGGCATAATTAAATTTATTTTTATTATATTTTGTTTTTAAAGACTGTAAAAATGTGATGTTTATACTTCGTTTTCTCAAGTTAAGTGGCAGAATCCGTAAGGGAGCTCAATTACCGTCCCCCCTTCATGGTGCCCAGGCCCTTTCTCTAACGCAATTTCATAATGGCGGGCTATATGTTGAAATGGTGTATTTCATTTCATTTCATAACATCGTTGCCACAACAACGCTAGCAGATAATAGATCTATTGTCACACAAACAAAAGGCATTCGAAACCAGATCACCAACAATATTATTAAAATCAAACTCGTTTGATTTTATTCAAACTAGTCGTTAGCCCGTGGAAAAATCCACGGGTTCGCCCGTCGCAGCTAAGCTACCATTTTGCGTGACAGACAGACAGACAGACGGACAGACGTATACGGGCATTATAATATAGATATTATTATAGCCATGCAGCAAATTATGAGGTTATTAGCACATGCCAGGTGTTGAAATTATACATATTATAGCTATATTATAAGATATTATAAGAAATTATAACCATATTTTAAACATATTTTAAGAAATTATATTGATATTTTAAGGTATATTTCAGTGATATTATACAAGTGTATCAGGCCCTTAAGAGAAAGATATTAAAAGTTCATTCATTGGTTTGGATAATGCTTAAATGTGCAGAAAATAAAAAAAGGTATTTAATTCTTTTGGAATTGCTTAATGTGGGCTGGTTACTAGTTTCTTCAAATCAAAATAATTTAATATAAAAAAACTTATTATTATTAACTTCTTATTATTGTGCATAATTGTACTGTACAGGTGTAACCACGAGATACAATATATTTTGACTTCCAACTCAAGTGTTTTTAAATCAAATGAAAAGCCCTTGCAGGCTAAAAGATTTTGGATTCTTGTTCGTGTGGAATTTTGTTCCCCATACCTTTCGAGTTCGCCAGTAGCCTGTTTTGTACAGAACAGTGCAATGTTGTTCCATCGTTTCAAATAAAAAGGTCTTATTCTATGGAACTTGCAAAATGTTTCATGTAGTGCGTGAGGTACAGGTTAAGACAAACCAACAAAACAGTTACTGTTACCGGCCAAAGCAAGCGGCATAAGCTTAACTAGCTCAAAGCGGTAAAAAAAACGCAAGCCAACTAAAGTTCAGAATCAGATGCTCGTGGAAACATTTTGTCTAGTGGAAAGTCGACTTTAAAGGCCGGTTCTGCACTTGGGCGCGGGTTCGCAGCGACCAAGCCAAAGAGTAAGATCCAATACTATTTCCGCACCGTTCGTCATGCGCCGACCAAACAAATTGCTTGAATTTTTTAGGTTTTAACTTGTAATTTATTTCGAACTGTTTTTAAACTTATTTTTATGTAATTAGTATATCGTTAAACAGTTATAGTGTATTTATTTGTTTTATAATATTTTTAGGAATACTAGCTGGGGAAATATGTTTTCTTAACAATACACCACCGAAACGCAACTCATCGTGAATCTTTAAAGTTTTAAAAATATATCAGAATTAAGGTCTCCCCAAGTGTGCACAAAGTAATCTGTAAAAAATAATACTTTAACAACAGTGCGCTACACTTAACATTTGTAAGAAAGAAACAAAAACATTTTAGAATATCAATTTATGAAAAATTATTGCTTGTGATGTAGCGATATCCGTAAATGTTTTTTATACCTGCAACATTGGTTTAAGATTTATACATGACTAAAGACGTTATGAAATTTAAGATATCTAAAATTTGACCATAAAGTTGAATCCTACTAAGTTTAATAGGTATACACTAATTTTATGCAACATTGAAAGATTTTCACAAAACCTGTTAGCTGATATTCGTTGCCATAGTGACCAATTATTTATGCAGAAGTATAAGATTTCTGTTAGAAACCTTAAAGCTCATTTTCACAGTGTTATTTTTGTAAGAGAGTACCCTCTACGTTTAAATACTGTTTTATAAAACTATAAAATCTCTGGGGTGAAGAGCACGCTTAGTGTGGAGATGAATGTTGGATCTAAAAACGATGTAATACTAAATATCTCTAAAAGTAAGAAATGCTAAGAAAACATTTAAAAATTATTTTTAGGTTAATGTTTTGTGATTCCAAAAAAGCAAACAGGAAACATGAGAACCTAGTAGTTTTGTAAATGGGATCTCATTTGTAGGAGAGGGGTCGTTTTTTATGCCATTATATCATTATATTATGCCATTATATATTTACCATCCTTCCAGCATAAAGTAATAAACGTTATTAGGATATAAAAATTAAAAGATGAAAAGTTATGAGAAGTACAGATACAGCCCGATTATAACATACCTTTATATTCACGTATTTGGATGTGTAATCGTATTTGTCTAACTTCACATCCATATACAGATCAGCAAGGGATGATCCTGTTGAATAGTCAAAATTTTGCTCGTAATTTATTCCCATCTCTTTAATGGTCAATTTAACATTAATTTTCGGTGGATTGCACTGTAACAATTTAACAGCAATGTTTGCAGTCTTTCCATCAACTAAGCTTGAGTCTTCACAATAGTCTAGTACACAATAACCCAAAGTTTCTAAAAATGAAGATATATTGCTTATTTTTCCACCTATGTTTCTACTTGTTGTTTGTTCGTAACATATATACCTTTAGCAATGACAAGTAATAAGAAAAATCCAGAACAAAATCTTAAAAAGTTTGCCATCTTAACTTCTTAAAGAGCTGGTAAATATTAAAGTTTCGTCGTGTATACTGCAGCGTGCTGTTATTGTGTTCCTAATATGAAATAATAATAGACGTCTGAGCTGATTGGACGTTGAATCAGTCAATTAAAAGAGCTTTTTAAAAACACCATTGATTACTACCTTAAAAGGCTTAATACATAATGCAATTTAATCTTACGAATATGCTTAAGATCAACTTTATACCCAGGTATTGCATTCTCATAACACATTTCAATTAAACAAGTTATGGAAACAAAGAAATATCATTAATCCTCACTTGAATGCAGCTTTTAATAAATACATTAAGTTAACATGACAGCAAAGTGGATTATTAGAATACACGTAACTTCTTGCCCAGGTTTTGTTTATCTACTGATTAAAACCTGCATAACAAGGAAGTTACACAAACTCATATTAGACCGATAAAGTGGCAATAAGATTTAAATGACTATCCTGTTTAACTTTTACGCTATGTATGTTTCTTTGCCGTCTTTAAGTCATACTAGATACGAAGAATAAAGTGACTATGAGCTATGACTAAATTTACAGTCATTTCTTTCAAGACATGTGCTTAAGGTAGAAAGTGTGATGAAGAAAAAATAAAACTATTAATGTTATTTATAAAACACAACTCTCTGTCCTTATATACTTTATAAGTTTTTTTTGAAAGAGTAACGAACACTTCATACCGTGATGAAAGAGATAATGATGTTTATTCCCTGGTTTTATTTACGAAGTTTTTATTTTCGACTTTCGGAATTTATTTCTTGAATTTAATTGTAGAGCATTTTATTAGTGTGTTCTTTCCCCACAGAATTGACAGGCTCAAATACGTATCGTCGACTTTTTGTAACAAGTTTTTAATGTTTCAAGTCACTGTTCATTTGGCTTTTTAAAATACAATTATCTTCTTCAAAAAATAAAGTACTGTACAATTAAAAGAATAAATTAAAATATATTATAAATTAGAATGAAACAACTGACATAAAGCACACACAGACAAAAAGGCTACAAAAGGCTACGAATAACAGACTGTAACTAAATGTGACTTCTTGGGCGAGTTCAATTGGAACCATCAATTGTGCGGAAGTAGGCGTCCAATATTGGCACCATATTACTTTAATCGCAAAATACGAGGTTGAACAATGTCCCTAATATTACACCATAGTTCTGTGTAACTGCCTTTGCAGAAAAAAATGTACGTACATTGTTTTTCTTACGACATATTCAGGTGCAATGTTTTTATGCTTGCTTTTATATAGCTACTTCCTCAAATGTCTTTCCTTAAGTTTCAAATTTTATTATACAAAATTTATACGGGTGTTTAACTTTTCAATGTTGCATTTAAAACGTGAAACTGTTTCATTCCTGCTTCTTGATTGAATTTATCTATTTATAATAATAATAATAAAAGATAAATTAATTATATTTACGAATTTTTTAACTTAGCTTGTCAATTTTTTAGAACATTGCACTCATTTCTCAGAGTGACTATTATTTGTTTTTTTCTACAGATCTACAATTGTAGTCTAGTAAAATAATACTCTACTTACAGAAATCTGTGGCAGGCAAAGTGGATGTGTAATTCCTTGTTAAAAATTAATTATTATTCATTCTGTTTTTGTGTGTTCTTGCAAAGAAGTTTATATTTTATAATTTTTATTTTGCTGACTTAAAAAGGACCATATGATAAACTGATCCGTTTTCTTATGCCTCTTTAATTGTCATAAGAAATCTTAATCTTTAAACATCTATTTTTTTATTTTTTTTCCAGTTTTTTTATTTTAGGATGTTGAAAGATTTGCTGCTTTTAAAACCTGCCAGGTCAAATTAGCTTAAGTTTAAGTCCAATGGAAAGATCTTCTTTTTTAGAACTTTACAATGTGATCTTAAGGTTGTAGCGTTTAAACCATAGTACAACAGCCGGAATCTAAAATTCCAGCAAGACGTAAATTTTCCCTATCAATTGCTACAAAAATAAAAGTAAAAGGGAACTACCACTAAACTTTTAAATGCATCAACAGATCAATTCTAGGGTTATGAGCAAAACAGATCAAAAATCAAATTAAAGCAAATTTGTCCCACACAATGGGAAACAAAAAGATAATTCATCTTGTGCACAAGCACCCAAAGTTTATACAAAATATTAATGTATTTATGTTTTTATTTTTTGTTTTGTTTCTTCAACATATGTATACTTTTAGCAACAAAATTTTTTGAAAACGTCTCGTGTTTGCCACTTCCCTTTTCTAAAGAACTGATACAAAAAACGGCGTATCAATCTTATCACAACGTGGTATCATGTTCTCAGTATAAAATTACAGATAAAGTTGTGTGCTTTCTAATAACCTACTTGTTAAGATGTTGGTAAACTGCATTAATTTAAAGTTGTATTCGCCTGTCCATTATTGGCATATTTGTATCTTTCTATGTTATTATGTTATAAAACTAATCAGTGATGATGCAAATATGTTTGTCGACGATTTCAACAAACGATGTTCACCTATATAAAAATTGACAGACAAAAAGAAGACCACTAAAGTCTCAGAACACCTTCGAAAAAAATTGCATTCATGTTAATTTTGGCCACATCTATGTAAAGCTTTGGCTATATTTTAGGATTAAGTAGCACATATAGATAAAAGAATTTATCAATATCCTCTTCGACAGAAACTCTGCAATGCGACACAATAGCATTCCAACGCCAGCGCTTTCGACTGATTCATAAAGACGACATATAACGTTAGTAAGTTTTTGTTTTTGTCATGTTGTCATATTGCGGATTAACTGTCAGCAACTAATACTATATGAGATATATAAGAATGTATTCATAATTTAAACGTCCTACATTGTGACATCTTTTGTATTAATACACGGATTAAGTTCAAACTGACTGCCAAGTCGTTAATTTATGCTAGAACTGCTCGAAATAGCGATAGTAGGAATATGTTATATTTTATAAACGTTTGAACAGGACTTCGTCAGGAATTATATTAGTTCCACTACTGTTTAATATAATAGCGAACTTGCGTAAACTCGTATTAGACGGATAAAGCTATTTGATTTGGAAGCAAAGTAGCTTTAAAAATAATCATCCTACATAACTTTCCCCACTCCGTATTCTTTCCTTTCTGTCGTTTAAGCCATACAAGGTACGCAGGACAGAGCGTGTAAGGAAATATTTTTTCATTTACAGTAACGAGTCCATGCTATTGGAAATTTTATGACGATTTTTTCTTTTTGTTATCTTTTTTTTGTTGGACATACATACGTAATGTAAAATTTTGTAGCAAACGAGGGTTTTTTTATTGTTTCAGTTATATTATGTGAACAGAGCTTTAGAAAAATATCAAGCTCAAAAGTATTTGCTTAATTGTATATCACTAAGAATTGGAGGTAAACCAGCTTTGTTAACATATTAACATATTGTGCGATTGTTTCTAATGCGTTGGTATTTGCAGCAGGTTTTCAGAGTTTCCCTTCTTGATTGTTAAAAGGCTGTGAATATGTTAAGGACAGGGAGAACTGTGTATGCCCTAAAGTATTATGAAGGCTCTAAATAGGGTAAATTACTATAAGGGTTTAACTTCATCAAGCAGGGTTTGCGACGATTTATACAGCATATACATTAATACATGAATAAAATAAGAAACATGGTGCACGTTGAATAGTGCCAATTTTAGAAATCTGATCAATATCCCGATGTGAAAATGGAACGACAATACAAATTATTTCACATTCTTTGTAACAAAAAGTAGTACACATATAGTTTGACATATTCGCAGGTAGCCGTATCAAGTAATATTCGAAAAACATTTAAGGAATTTTAATTTATCTTTAAAAAAACTTAATTGCAATATGTTCGGGCTGGATGCTTCGGATAAGTCCGAAAACAAGCAAAATACAAGTAAAAATTACAATGCTTTGAAATTACCTGCTGTGTGCACAAAGTTTGCTAAGAAATCTACCTATTTTGTGGCAGCAAAGATGTATAATTGTCTGTCACAAAATATTACAACACGCAAGTTTTTTTGAATTTGTTTTGAAACTTTATAACTATTTTTGTTTCTGATGTTATATTCTTGGTTGTTACGTAAGTAACTGATCCGTTACTAACCACTTGGATACTACGTTTCCTGACACAGTCCACAAGGGTAATTTTGTTGCTTTTGCTTTTCTGCAACTTCTTTGCGTCATATAGAATAGAGTATACTCTCCAAAGTTTCTTACATTCCCTTAAATACTCACATAATTCTTACTGTATATATAACATTTTAGTATTTTTTTCTTAGCTTTAAAGAAAGTAAGTAAGTAAGTAACGAGAAGTTTTAACATCCTTGGGGAACCCATTCTAACGGTTGGCTTTCCCTCCCCTCTGACTGTAACTATATTACATTACCGTCAGAGATACCTATAGCATTGCTCTAACTTGCTTGCCTGTCACTCAAGCCGGTTAGTGGTCAGTAGGTAGCACCAAATGGGCTGACAACAGTGCATTTAAAGTGCGCCGGAGCGGGAAGAAGTAAAAAAAATGACTATTACGAAACGGTGAAGGATCGTATTTTTCCCTGAAAAGTAGTTTATACTGATTAATTACAAATACTGTGCATACGAAAGTTCATATAAAAAAACATTCTGTAAAGTCTACACTCAGCCCTAACTACAATTTGATTATAATATAACGAACGTATCTTGTTCTGTTTACACCGGGTGTTCCTATGGGTATACTCTTACAACACAAACCAAGAGGAGAGAATATCTTTATACAGAATACGAGGATTTCTGATACGATTCTTCAATGATAAGTAAAAAATTCAAGCAAAAAATATAAAAAAAATTATTCATAAAAATAAGCACGTCCGCCTATAATTACATTTACAGACATAAACATGCATGATTTTGTTGACTGTTCTCTTTAAAAATTGCTAAAAAGAATGTCAGGATTTGCATTTCTTGTCGTTGGCACTATAAATGGCACCACGTGTATTGTGCTTTGCATGGCATTTGAAGTAAAACCCAATCTCCTCCTGACTGGTGGCGTTATCAGTGTCTTTTCTCTTTCTTCTTGAAAACAACGATAAAGAGCACAAAAGAGAAGAGCTGTAAACACCACCCCCAATCCAACTCCCAAAACAACCATTGTGAACATTTTTTCTTCCACGTTTTTGTATTTTCTGTTGGGTTTGATGAGTACCGCCGCGTATCTAAAAGAAAACAATCTATATTTTCACATAGTTACGTTGTTGTTGCGTTAAACATTGAAATTCTACTAGAAAGACATATTTAGAAAAAATCTTTGTGGGCTAAGACTTTTTATTAATTATTCTTTATCATTCCAATCTTAGAATTTGACGATGGTAAAAGTTGTGACAATGCTAAAACATCAATTATTTTTAAACACACAATAAACTCACTCTGGATGACTCAAGGAACTTGACATCTACACGATAACCCTATTTTCTCTATTGAAACCATGCTACAAAGGTTTAACACGTAACTAATCCAGTTTTTTCGGAATTTACTAAAAAACCTTTTCTGGCAATTTGTCAATAACCTTAATTTGACCCTCAAAACTTGAAACAAAATGTAAAGATTTGTTGTAGATTTGAATTAATTGGATGTTAAGCAGATGTTAGTATCTTGGGCAAACGTCAAGCTTTTGATGACGTCACGGGAAGGGTGCTAAAACCATATAAATTTATTGCTGCGATTATTATTTTTTTTATGACGTCTTAGCTACAGCTACTCCAATTTTAATTCCTTACGTTTGCAACTGCCACCTTCTGTAAAAACAAGTTACTTTCGCAGGGAAACTTTTAAGTCGATCTAAAAATAAAAAAATTTATGTCGATTTTTCCCAAAAATTGGAATACTTAAATTAAAGTAAGTGTTTGGAGAAGAAATTTTACTGGAAAAATATTTTGTTAGACTTTTGAATTTTGAATTTTGTGTTATGACAGTGAAATCAAGCAATGCTTATGTTAAACGAAGCTGGGAGGATGTAAAAATATAATTTGTTTTACGTCCGTGCATAAAGTAATAAACATTATTAGGATATAAAAATTAAAAATTAAGTCATGAGAAGTACAGATACAGCACGCGTATAACATACCTTAATATTCACGTATTTGGATATGTAACCGTATTTGTTTAACTGCACATCCATGTACAGATCATCAGGAGATGATCCAGGAATTGAAATTTCTGTGGAAGAGTCAAACTCTTTCTCGTAATTTCTTTCTAATGGTCTAAAAATGGTTCTAAAAATAAAGATATACTTCTAATTCTGCACCTATATTTCTACTTGTTGTTTCTTCGCAATAAATATACCTTTAGCAATGCCAAGAAATAACTTCACAACAAAATCTCAACACATTCGTTATCTTAACTTCTTAAAGGGTTGATAAAAATTAAAGTTTCGTCATGTTTACTGCAGCGTGCAGGTATTGTTTTCTCAAAATGAAATAATGGACCTCTACTCTGATTGGTCTGATACAATATCAGTTAATTAAAATAGCTTTCAAAAATGCAATTGCTGACTACCTCAATAAAGCTTTCACATTGTACAATTCAATCATGTAAATAAGATAAGGATAATAACATTGCGATAGTCTATTAAAAAACCCACATATTTTTGTCTAAGTTTTGCATTTTTACAATACTGTCTATATAAACAAGTTAAAGAAACAAAGAAATACCATTAATCCTCATTTGAATGCAGCCTTTAATAAAAACATTAAGTTAAAATCACAACAAAGTTAATTATTAAATTGAATGCAACTTCTTGCCCAGGTTTTGCTTTACGTACTGTTTAAAACCTGCATAATACGAAACTTGCACGAACTCATATCACATAGACGGATATAGGTAACTTTCTCGAGTTGGACTACGTAATCACCTTTGAAATAACAATTTCGCTTAATTTTAAGTGCTCTCTCCAGAATCAGAATTAATTTTCAAACATTTACAGGAATTATTCCACCAAATACAGGATGTAGCCTGTACTTTACCTCACTGAATTTGCAGGAATGTATTTTTTTTAACACATCCAAGCATGCAAAATATTTTTTTTTTTATTTATTTTTTTTTTTTTAATGAATACATTTCTGCACATCGACATTACATCGCTATTCGTCAGAAAATTAAAAGTATAAAATATAAAGTATATAAGTTAAAAACAGGTTAAAAATAGAATAATTCAAGCATTAACAAGTAAACATGATAAGAAGGAACAAAAAAGGCTGGGAGGATAAAAGTAGGATAAATCTACGACAAACGGGCTAAAGCATGTCCCAATAAATATTCCTTCAGTTTAATTACAAATTTATTAAAAATTGCTTCCTCTCGTATATTCTTCGGCAGGCTGTTGAATGTCGAAGATAAAACTTGTTTGAACGAATTTTCGCAGACATCTCCTTCCAAGATAACTCCATTGTTTATTATTCTCGATCGAGATGATTTTCGTTCCACATTGAGATCGCTAGGCAGGGATTTATTATGCGTAATTTCAATAATGATAGCTCGATTCGTTGCTGCATAGGTAGCCAACCGAAGTCTATGACGTCAGTTGTGTTGCTCCATTTATTCAAGACGAAAGATGCAGCACAGTTTTGAACTTTTTGAAGCCTCTTTACTTGGTAATTTGCTACATTTGTCAACAGAACATTACCATAGTCTAATTTGCTTAGTACTAAAGATTCTGCAAGTTGCTTACGTAGGATGTATGATGTAAATCTCTTCAACCTTCTGAGATTGGCAAGTATTCCATTACAGGATCTTATTGTCAATCCAATATGTTCCTTAAAGTCCATGTGTTGATTTAAGGTTACACCAAGAGTTTTCCATGATGTAACACGTTCAATGTTTGATTCCTCAGTTGTTAAAGAATCCAGGTCAATGTTGTCTAAGTTGTGAATTTTAGACAATCTGGTTCCAGAAAATAACATGGTTTTCATCTTCGATCGGTTGAAGGATAAGTTGTTATCTAGAGACCAACTCTGTAAGTTCGAAGATCTCTCCTAACGTTATCAATACATTCATTTATATGGACCACTTTTGAATGCGCGTAGAGCGTGGTGTCGTCTGCATACTGAAGAACTGTGGAAGTATTGACACAGTCACTCAGGTCATTAACATATAGATTGAAAATCATGGGACCCAGTATGGAGCCGTGGGGCACTCCGAAGACTACTTGAGATATGCTAGATTTTTTATCATTTACTTGTATATATTGTTCTCGAGCAGAAAGATAGTTTAACAGCATTAATATGGCAGGTTTCGATAATCCTATTCGATGAAGTTTTCGTATTATTGTGTCATAGTTAATAGTGTCAAAATGCTTTTCAAAAATCTGCCATGACAGCCAATGTTATTTCACTTTTGTTCATTGCTTTAACAATGTCATCCTTTAGTTTTAATACGAGGGTAACCGTTGAATGATTTTTCCGAAAACCGGATAGAGTGTTACTGTATATCGATTCATTGTCAAGGTACTCTAATAACTGCTTGCATAATAATTTTTCAAAAACCTTTGAAAGAGCTGGAAGAATTGTAATTGGTCTGAAATCGTTGTAAGACATTGGTTGATCAACCTTCGGTATAGGAACCACTCTACCAATCTTCCATTGCTTAGGAAAGTGTTGTTTTTTGATACAACAGTTGATTATATGCGTTAAAGGCGATGCAGGATGCTCTATCACAGGTTTTATGAGCCATATCGGTATTTCATCATCACCAGTAGAACAGTCGTTTCTCAATAAGCGTAATACGTCAACAACTTCACTGTATTTAACTTCGTGAAAATGAAAACTTTCCTCACTGAAGTTGAAAGCTTTAACTGTTTCCATTATCTCATCCTTGTGTTTCGGTGATTTATTCAAAAGTCGTTCTGCAGTGGTAGTAAAGTGATTATTTAAAGCATCGATGTCCTTGATGTCATTCATAGAAGAGGATGGTTTCAAAATTTTCTTTAAAACTTTCCAAACATCAGCCGGTCGTTTTGAGCTTAATGCAGTTGTGAGAAAGGATTTTTTTGCTGATTTGATAACAGAAGCAAGTCTATTTCTAATTTCAACAAACTTGTGTCTGTCTACTTTTTTGCTCGTTTCGAATGCGGTTTTTCGACTAGAGTTCCTCTGTTGTTTTAACTCTTGTATAGCAGGATCACGCATCCAAGGTGCTGGCGCTCGAGTGATTTTGGTTCGAATAAGTGGAGCATGTCTGTCAATACATTCTTTCGTTAAATCGTTAAAAATGGAGAGTTTTTCTTCTGGATCGTCTAAAGCATAGACGACATTAAATGGTAATGTTTGGAAGTCTTTTACATACAAATTTGCATCAAATGTTTTAATATTACGGATATACTTATAGCACATTTTGAACCGGTCTGGTTTAACGTTAATAAAGATATACGTTGCATCGTGGTCACTCACTTCGTCTGCCGGTAACACGTCTTGTACTTTAACTTTGCTAGGGTTATTTGTCCAAATATGGTCAATACACGCTTTTGTCTCGTAGGTTTCGTTATATGTTGATGTAAGTCGTAAGACTGCAACATGTCCTTGTTCTTTAAATAAGTCAATGTTCATATCTCCAGTCAGGATTATTTGGCCCTGCCACATGTAACTTACTTTACTTAGTAGACTATCTACCTTTTCTAACCACAGTTCTTGTTCGTGAATCAAAAATTGGGTTGGTATATTACTCCAACTAATATATTGCTCTGATTGTTTCGACCTTTGATTTCCACCCATAAGTGTTCTAGCTCATTGTCGAGGTCTATTATATCATTTCTCTTGGTGTGTTTTATGGACTCTCTGACATACATGCCTACTCCTCCTCCTCTGCCATTGATTCTATTTCGAAAGTGAATTTTGTATTCTGGAATTTGCACGTAGTTAAGTAGGTGTTTGCAGTGTTTCAGCCACGTTTCACTCAAGCAGACAACGTCGAAAGGGTGATCATGAAGTAAGCTAGTAAAACAATCAAACGTCGATACCACACTCTGCGTGTTCAGATGCATGACCTTAAGTAAGTTACTATGATCGTTAAAAATCAGTCTGTGATGATTAATTTCAGTTTCAACATGATCAGCGAGACTAGTTTCGTTCATTGGTTGCAGTAAACAATCTTGTATGTCGTTGCTTGGTAACGTCGAGTTGAAGAACGGTAATTCGATATGTAGACAAGTGTGGCAAGTATATGTACAAGGAATACGAGATTTAACATTCAGGTGTTCTTTGTTCAAGCATTTCACGTGGCTCACACTGAGACACTTGTCACATGTCATACGTTTCTGGTTCGATTTGACTGTTTTGAAGCACTCCTTACACTTCGGTGCGTGAGTTCCAGGTCCGGGGTTACGCTCTCTATCTCCTGACAAAATTATATTAAATGTTGCAGTAGAATTTTCATAATTGCTAATTGGGTATTTTGATCTTTTGATACTCATACGCTTGCATGATTTCAACCCATTTAATAACGTCTCTGAAGTGTTATGAATTTCAAATCGGTCGTCAGTTAGTTGTAAAAAGATAAAGGATAAAATATATGTAATTATAGCAAAACGTATCTTTGTTAACACCATGGTTTCTATATGAAGCAACTGTAAGAAAGGTAGTGCGCTTGTTTCCACTTTTGAAAATATAAACTTTCAAAGTAACTTTTGAAAATTCTCCACAAATTAACCAGAAATATCCACCAATAAGTAAATAACTAGCTTTCTATAATTTGTGATAAGTAATGTTCCACCAGTAACTTTTAAATAACATTTATCACTGTTTAATTCTACAAATATTGCAGCACAACGAAAACACGCTTCACTGAACTGTTACTCGATGACTCTTTTCGGTAAGAAAAAAGTTAAGAAAACGTCAGAAACGTCGTGCGTGGACGAAAAAGTGTCTGTAGAAAAGACCTAATTTAGGAGTGTTGATATGTTATTAAACAAATTTCGATTAGAGCAAGAAGATTTTTTTAATTTTCTTTGGATGTCTTCTGCTAATAAGCTCCAGAGAGCTTCTTCCAAAATGCTTTATCAATATGAGAGCGGTCCTCTAAATTCCTGACACACTGTATGCCTGTCTCAAAATCCCGATTCATGTGCAACACGGTTTACTTGCACTTAAGCGTCCAACCTGGTACTCAACTTTGGGTCAACCAGCTAATCTTCTATACTAATGCTCCAGTTTCGATTGTCCGTAACAGACAAAGCGGATATGTTGTTTTCTTTTGATGTGAAAATTATATATTATTTGTCAAGTATTTTGACTTTACGCTACGACATCTGTGCTTTAGACTAACGTCGCCACATTCAATAAGATAAAGAAGCTATTACATTGCACTTTCACTTTTCAGGCTAAATAACTGGGAAACGAATAGAAATAAATCACGTCAACTAGGGGGTAACTAAACACAACCTCTGGCCAATCGTTAAAACTCTGATATCTCCTTAATGGTTCGTCAAAAGGGCATGACCCTATACGATAATTTAAGCAGTACTTCACCTACCCAGCAAATGGGTAAAAGAAATTAATAAAAACAATCTTTTTGATAGAACGGGACTTTGCTGACATCATCAAATTTTTTAACAGATTGATCTCTTAATTGTGGATTTTCCCGCGGATTATTTAACTAGTTTCTATATTAGTAATACCGTATTCTGTCTACTCAAAATTGTTCAAAATAGCTGTTTTAATATTAAAAATTAAAGATATGAGTAGTAATTATAACTATTATTTTCTACTTAGGATGCTGTGCATTGTTTGTCGAATAAATATGTACTATGTTGTATAATTCTGCCAATTCTCTCATTAAAGTTGTTGTCATGGAAGCTGTTGTCAATGATGCTGTTATCAAGAGAGATGTTAAAGCGACAAATAGCCCTTATGTTTCCATCTGAAGAACGTTACCGAACTGATCAATGTATTTTCTTGTATTTCTTGTAGCAAAAAGTATATCAAAATAACCGTTTAATATCAAGAATCAGATGGTTGAAAAATCTGCACCTTCGTGGCGTGTGTATGGAGTTTGCTTCGTAATCACAAAGTACGTGCTTCGGACCACAGTGCAGGCATGTTTAGCCAGTGTCTTAACCACAGCTACGGGTCAACCCATACCATGTGAGAGAAATCGGGTAGACAATGTGGGTGTATACCTATTATATACATTCAGAACACAGGAGCCACATTGACAATAGTGTAGCCAACATTAAAGGGGCTATATCCTGTATAAATTGTTAATCACTCACTCAATCATTGCGATTATCGTTCAAACCAGTTTGTGCAAGGCATTCCGATTTTTTAATAATTCATCTTGAGTATAGATCCCAATCACCGTGGCTAGGACCAGCACTACGACTTTGCGTAGACTCTACCAGCTACTGAATATATTTTGACTCTTTATTTTTGCTTGTCCCCTGAAAATACTATTATTTGCAAAGTTGCAATTTCTTTCAACTTTGCATTGGTTGTTTTATGACACAAGGCGTTCATAGCTAAGTAGAAAAATCACAAGTTGAGTAAATAACTGAAATTATACATGGAATTAACATTAAAGAAAGGGATACTTGAGATTTTCATGTGCTTAATGATATACCACAAGCGGGTGTTTTTAAAATGTCAGAAAATTCAGTTGTGTTGACTACAAACCGAAAAGTGATCCCGCAGCGATCCGGTAAAGACTGAGAGCCTTGTTTCAGTTTCTCCACCCCTGACCCCCACATAGTTCGCATTATACTTATTTATACTGTGAATGGAAGTGGAATGGATTTTCGCTTGTATGTTTCGAAGAACTTTAAAGGGAAAGAGTTCGTTAAGGAATGCTATGCATTAAGAGCTGGCGCAAGTATTAATGGTACACAAGTGGGGAAGCAGTTTGTTTGTAATGTTTTCTTATCACGAGGTCAGTCCTAAAAGTGGCAGGTTGTGTTTAACATCTTAACACGAGGTCAATATTTCAGAGATTCAAAGACCCAAACCGCGTTGTTATACTTTTGGTTGGTAGACTGAGGAGAGAAATAATGTCTGTTTTTGCCTCTGGCTAGCTAAGTGCAACCATAAAACATTATGTCAACTTTTTATACGGTATATTTCTCATACTTAGTGAGGCTAACCACATATATGCAAAAGAACAAAAATAGTTTCTCTGATGAACTTATAGGAATCAATAAAAAGGTTTGTGCATATAAACAAGATCGATACTGAAAATAACCACAAGATTTGTTATTTGTATTCGTCTTGCCATTTGGAATAAGGTATGTTAGGGCTTGGGCTGTAACAAGGCGGCGCCATTTGCATATTGTTTGATGCATTTACCACCATCGTGTTGGCTGGTGGCATCGCAGGTGCCATGACAACTTGTGTTTGTTTCCGACGACGACAACAACAACAACAGCAACAAGAGATTAATGCAACCACCAGTGAGATTGCTCCAACTATGATAACAATTCTTATCGTCTTACTTTGTGAATACCACCACACAAGGAATTCTAAAAAAGAGAACTTGTAAGTTGACAAAGTTGCAACATTTTTGCTTCAATTGGACGATATAGGCTAGCTGTTAAGTTGATCTTTGAGATGACAAAATTCACAAAGAATTAATTACAATGTAGACAAGACAAACTCACTTTAAGTAGCTTTGCACTATACAAATATAAGATGCAAATTCGTCGTGTAAAGCATACCTAATCAAAATTTGTCGTGTAAATCTAACCATGACTAGCAATAGAAATTTGCTTTCTTTGCCTTCTTTTGAGTAACTTACCGTTGCAATCATTGTGCGCAACACGTTCGTCCATGACTGGTATTGTTGCTATGGAAATGAAGGCCTTTATTCGTAGATTGATCTAAAAATTATAGAATGCTAACATCAGTTTCCATAATAAAGAGCTTTAATTTCTTTAATCTCATGTTGATTTTTTTATAAAAGAAGTATTTTTAGAGTATTAATAACTTCCCATGCAGCCTATAAAATGCAGAAACTTAATCAACATTAAACCTTAACAGAAAACTTTGCTTTGTTTATAAGAAAGAGTGTAGCTCTACCCATTCTTGTATAATTTAGACATTTACCTACGACCTACCTAAGTATCTACAAATATGAAAACTATATATACCAAATCTTTCCTGCTAACCTATTATATTTTTACACAAGAAATTGCGCGAAAAATGTTTAATATCGCACACTGTAAATGTTAGCACATATTAGGAGTAAACACAAGAATCAACCTATATTAGATTCTTACGCCAAAACGTAAGATTATACTTTAGGAGGATTGAAAAGAGGATTTTATTCCATCATTTTATTACAACTGATAGTTACTGGGATTTAAAAAGTAGAACTTAAAATGTCAAGAGAAGGACAGATATTTAACTCCCATAACATACCTTTATATGTAAGTTATCGTTAGAATCATCTTTCAACTGAACATTAATGTACAGACCAGCCAGTCCACCAACTGTTGCACCCGGGATTGGAATATCTGTTGAAGAGTCAAATTCTTTCTCGTAACTCAACCCTATCGCTTCAATGGTCAGTTCAATTTTAATTTTTGGTGGTTTGCACCCTACCAATGTTACACCAATGCTTGTAGTCTTTCCATCTACTTCGCTTTCACATTTATAAGAATATCCATCTTGTGTGCAACCACCCAAAGTTTCTAAAAATAAAAATATTTCGTTTATCATCCCATCTGTGTTTTTCTATCTTGTTTCTTCACAATATATATACCTTTAGCAACCACAAGTATTAAAAGAAATTCATAACAAAATCTCCACACGTTCGCCATCTTAACATTCATGAAGAGTTGGCACAAAATAAAGGCGTATCGATCATGCCACAAATTTGTTGTATTGTATTCTAAGAAGGAAACAATAGACGTCTGTGCTAATTGGTTTACACTTACAATTAAAAATTAAAAAATAACAATGGTCGCTATACTGCAGTTATAATTAATACGCTAACGTAATACCAAAGTAGACTTTTGGAAAACAAATAATTTCGTACCCAGATTATATTTTACGTACTGACTGAACCTAGTTCCCCGGACTTTTTTGTCTCTTATTGGCGCTGCGCTTATTGATAGGTCTGACGAAAAAGGCCCTGGAGGAGACTGGTTTTATTCTGAGCCGTGATTGGTCGAGACTTTTCACCTAATTATTCGAAAGATAATACATCACTCATTCCGTGAACTATTCACGTTAAAGCTAACTGTAAACAATAAAGATGGCCGACAATGTGCATACATGTTTTGCATCAGAGAAAAATTTTGCCAAAAAAAAGTTTTGGGAAGAAATTTTTGTAACTTCAATTAGATTAGACTAGTTAACACTCCACTTGTGGGTAGCTGCTTACAATGAGATTATTATTAGCAACTGACCATGGCATTGCCTAGCTAGCTAAAACAAAAAGTGTAAAAGGATAGCAACCTTTTTCCTTGTTGATGAAGTTGATAGCGGCGAAAAGGCTATTGAACAGGCTGGTCGCATGATCGCTAATTTGTGAACAGCTATTGCCCTGCAAAAATTTATTTCTGTCCTGCGCTGGAGTTTTATTTAAAATTTTATTAAAAATATAACAAATATGGCGATCGATTTGTTTTGTGGAGTAGATAAAAAGACCAGTTAAAGTTTTGCATCAATTTTAGGGTGGTTCGTGTGAGAAATATGGTAGAAAAAGATACCATTTTTAGTTCTACATGATATAAAGCAAATTTATCTCGATAATTAAATTGATATATGTGAGGTGCTTTCCTTTCCCTGCTAACCACTAGCCAATTAGCTAGCGTATACCGTCCAAATTACGTGAACATCTTAATTGATAGCTAGTAGTGATATATATCGATGTTGTTAAATTCATCACCCTACTTGGGTACAAAAGTCAAAGCTGTTAGTCAATGTTTGAGTCTATTTTCATTTTGGTGACAAGCTGGCTGTGTTCTCTTTAAATTTTATGTGGGCAAATGAGCTAAATTATCTGTCACATTTCTGAGAAACATTTTGTTGGCTTACGCAAATCGACAGGCAAAATAATGCAGGCGGTAAGCCGTGTACCAGTCCATTCCAAACTTTATTTTCAGGTAGAAGCATCTTTTGAACTTGAAATTAAAATATATATATATATAACTTGCATGTAGTTTATATTTAGAACACATATCAGTACAAAACCAGAGAACAAAAGTCTTTAACCATAATTTGACTTTCTTCCCTAAGGTCTGCATTTTTTGTCTGTCGATTTTTCTGTTTTTTTACGGCCAAGCGCAAGAATCTCGTAAACACGCAAACATTGGAACTTGTGTCCATAAGTAGCTAAATATAATGAACTTATTTGATATAATAACTAGGCCCATGGAATGTACATTAAGCGAGGCACTAAAATGTAAACTGTATTGCACTTTTATTGTCATTGGCTTTTATATGCAGAAAGCTCTCACAAATTTGTCATATCACCAATTTTATTCCTATTTACCCATATACTTAGGAATAGACAAAAAAAAAGGTTTTTATTAGCTATACTTTTTAGGTTTCAGAATTTAAGCAATTTAAATGAGGCCGATAAAGGTTGTGTAACAAAACTTGGACCTGGATCAAAGAAGAAGGTTTTTTAACAAAATAATTCTTCTAAGGTCAAGTTTTCTCAGTATGGTACATACTGAGAAAACTTAACACCAAAAGGTCCTATTATATTTTAGGCTAGCGATTGATCAGAGTATTTTCACATATTGTGGCTTAGTACAAATAGCATTTCTGGAATGAATACCCTACACGCATATAATAAACCAGCTTTAACTTAACCCATTATTTATATCGTTAAATGATATCAAATGTTGTCCCTTTTACGAAATAAGATCTTGCAAAATCATTAAATATTATTCTGCAAAAAAGGGGATATTTGTCTTGGTATATATAAAATTAAGAACAACATGGCAAAAGTTTGCATTTTAAAACTGGTAGAAATAGAGTTTTAATTCTTGGTTCTCCGTTATGATTATTCTAAAAGAGAATACAAAAAATATTTGGAGAAAATAAGTTGCACATTTCGATTTATCAGCATGAATTATATATGATAGGAAATTTAGAATAATATATGATTATTAGAACAGGCTTTATTATATTTTAAATTTTATAAGAGTTTGACTGTAATATTCAACTGTAGTAAACCATTTTCCCTGCAGTTGATTTGTGTAGTCATTTCATTATAAAACATTAAATGTTTTGCTACTAATAAGGGCAGTTTACTTAGTATATAGACTTGAAAAATGCATGATTCCATAAATTTTGATGCTGAATTCATATATGTTCGTCATTTTTGTGTTAAATGATCAGAAAATGTAAATCATGTTAACCCAGACCCGAGAATAATCCATAAATTTAGCATCACAACCTGTCCTTCTTAGTTTTCATTTTCAAAATAGGAAAAATTGTTGTGGCACAAATTTTGACAATTTGTTCAAATATGCAGTGTATTAGAAATATTGTGTGCGACTAGAGTACTCAGCTCTTCTTATACAATTTTTAACAAAATTACCCAGCTGGAGATTAATAGCCATTGAATATGTCGTTTATAAATATGTGGTTAAGTAAAGCTTTCTCAGGATGTTACGTTAGCTAGGTACCTATATGGTACACGGCGCGGCTAGCTAGCTAGCTACATCTCAGAAATGTTAATACCAACAAACTTTCAAAACATTTTCTAACTTAAAGGCCTTTTGCCAATATTAAAAAATCAAGCTAAACCAGATCAATACAGTAAATTCAGTAATATTCTGACAATTTTGCTTTCATCAACAAAAGAGTTTCTTTGATGCTGTGTCATTTCTCGCCCGCCATTTCTAAATCTCGCTTTTAAGGCGAACGTCAAATTTCGAACATTTTTGTATCACATGACCAGCCTGTTCCAGGGTCATTGTTGGCCACTCCGTAATAACGGTTCAGGGGTCACAAGGCCCTAGGGACGACGTTGGAAAGATAGGTACAGATAGATAGCTACTAGTTAGTTATTGTTATTATTACTATTGAACATCAAAATACCAAGTATGCGTAGCTAGTATTGCATGTATTTGCCATGCTAATTAAACAGGTTTTAGATATTGCAAGAATTTTGTTAGTTAAGGGATGAGAAAACAAAAACACAAAGCTATATTATATTAAATATAGAACTAGCTATATTAAGCACAAATCTATGTTCACAAAAATAATTAGCAATATTGGGAAAAGGAAAAACATTGAGAATAAAATTAGGCGAACATGTGGGTAAAAAACAACAGAACTGAATGCTCTTCCAACTGTCATATTCCAGTCTTGTATCACATTTGTCAAGAAAATGTCAGTTTCGGAAAAACGTTCAACGGAATCAAATTCAGTTACGACAAAATGTGTCTGTCAAACGTGGCATATGGGCTCCACATAACAAGAAAAATCAAAATATTATAATCTAGAAAGCAATTATTATTATTAGTAGTATTATTTTTTAATATTATTTGAAGATCAAAGAGGATATACAATTACTTTATTTTACAAATGTTACTGCTATCAATGTGTCCCCTATAAGTGTATATGCGTGAGTGAAAAGAAAAATATGGCAGAAAGACAAAGACAAAATTAAAAAAACTCAAAAGAAATAAATGGACAGCACGGAAATATGAAACTAAAAAACTGAAAAAGTAAAGTAATCTTGATAGGAAGATCATTATAAAATTTTGTTTTCATATAATACTAAAACTTATTTCTAAACTCAAGCTTACATTTTGGAAGTTCTATCAACTTCTGGTTATTCCGTGTATCCATTGTGTGATTGTGACTCTCGAAATGACTGTTGTATTTGCACATTAACCTAACGGACAAACGGCGCGGTGTTGTAACGTTGAAGAAGCCGCGTCTCACAATAACCATGGAAGTTTGGACAAACGTCACCTTCTAAGCACTTTAGTACTAAAATAATTGTTTTCTTCTTCATGATGTGTTCGGTGGATGGCAGTTTTTGTCTGAATCTGCTCTGCACGTTGTTCCAATGATCTCAATTTGGACGATTGTGTTCTTGTAAAATGCAGCTTTACCATGTTCGCATACATCAATATTGGAAGAATTGTAGATACGTAAATTCGAATAGCTGCAACCTGTGGTGGAAAATAGCAACGAAGTTTCACCATTAAATCGATGCGATTTGTACCTCTTTTGTACGATGCATCAAAGTCATCACTCAGAGTATAACTTTTGTCGAGCACGTGTCCAAGGTAAGTATAGAGTTAGTGTTATTCACGATTTGATTTCTGTACCATATTCACGGAGGACGCAGTTGAGCTGCAACTAACTTTGCTCAAAACAAGGAGTTAACTTAGATAACCAGCTAGCTAGCGTTCCTTACCACATTTTAACAAAATGTGCTTTATCAATCACGCAAGCTACTACATTGGTAAATTTCGCTCTTTAAAATTGAACGGCCTTGGTCAGATAAAAAGGATTCTGGATGGACAAATAAAATTTTAAGGGGAACCCGAGGCATAAAGTGATGTCGGTCTTTAAGTCTTTTTAAATTTTTTAAAAAGCTCTTTTCGTCCTCAAGATATTCAGATTTAAATATTTTCAGTTTGAATTATGCTGCATAAATTGTAATTTCATATTTAAGTTACAGCAAGTTTTGGCATTTTCTGTCATCAGTAATTTTAGACCTGTTAAGGAATCTGCATTCAAACGTTATCAATGCATAGATATTATAAAAGTGAGTTGATTAACATAATTTTTTTTACCAAAATGACACTCGTTTGCTCGTACCAGGCCTTTTGCTGACGACCCCATAAGTGTGTAGGGCAAGGGCTTTACGCAAGGCTGCAAAAAATCTGCGTATAAAAGTAATATCAAAAGTGTGTAGGCGACACAAGAGGATGCCATCCGAGACAACTTAAGTTTAAGAATGCTTCCGCACAGACAATGAGTTCATACTTGCAGTGAAAGCTGCTTGGGAGAAATATTTAAGGGTATACACGAAGTAAGTTGGTGAAAAAGCAGGACGCACAATCCATAATGAAGGCTTACTGTCCGATTTAGAGACTGAAACAGTGCTAGGCTGTGCCTCAGAAATATGGTACAGCTTTGTATCCTCTAGCAGTGGTACCGTAATATACATACCTACTTCTCCCCCCCTCCCCCCCCACCCCCCTTCTTTTTGTCCTTTCGCAACCAACTGCGCCCTTGATTTTCATTATTAGTTACCACAATACACTTTCTACATTGCGGCATCTATCCTTTTAGCGCTATATAAACTAATCAAACTGATTTCTTGGTCAATTACCACACCATCGATGGCTTTGGAGATCTACGATACGATATCGATCTACGATAGATTTCAACTTGGACTCTGCGAGCCTTATACTTTGTTCTTGTGTGAATTCAGGCTAAGTCACTTAGAGGCATTCTTTAGTTCTACTTGTCCAAGTGCTTTTGCTAGTATAACAATTCCTCATTCACAGGTGATGACACTTTGCACATATGTTACAATTAACTAAACTAAACTAAATGTGCCATGCATCTTGAACTTTTTTGCGAGTCCATAACGTTTCTTTACTTCCCTTCGAAGGTACTGTTTGATTTTCTTATTCTTTTTCAATCTATACACCGGACTAATATTTACAGGTGCGTTAGCTAGCGTGTAACCTCTTGCATGTGATCCAAATTTACACCCTTGTCCCCAGGGTTTTTTGCCTTCTTGATATGTGAGATGACGTCGAAAAATACCCAGGTATCGTTGACCGGATATTGAAATACTATTGGCTTTAACATTTTTGCATAATTATTACGACCTTTTTCCTTAGTCATCACTTTTTTAGGTCATTATAAAATTGGCGCATTAAGACGTGGGCGATTATATTTGTAAGCAACAAAGCTTTGTATAAAGCTAGTTACATTTATAAAAAAATTGGGGTTTACTTTATTATTTTAAATATCATTTACTTTAAATATCATTGTACATTAAAAAAGAAGATAGCAGCATAAAAAAGTAGGCTACTGATAAAAGAAAAACAAGTGTGTGTAGCTAGCTAAACAAGGTTTTTAAAATGTTTAGCACATAATAGGTGATCAAAAACGTAATGTAGACGTGTTGATGACAGCTAGCTTTATATATTTTAGCTTGGTATCTTTTTTTACACTTAGCTATTAGCTAGCTAGGTAGCTAAACTTTTTCGTAGTAAAATTTGCAAATTTAGAAAGGATTAGAAATATGCAATATTTCTTTGAAATCGGATTCAGAAAAATAAATCCCTAAAATACGTATATTTCTTAGACCCTATGTACAGTTAACACTGGATTTATGTTGATTTCGTGTTATATGATACTATACGTTCGTTTCGTGTTTAATATGTATGTTACGTGCATGTTTTATTGTTCTTTTATGGTGTATTGCGTAATTAACTTGTGTTTTATGTTCGTGTCTCAAGTGTGCTATTTTCATTGATAGAATTTATATATGTAGTTTTTTCACGTTTCTTTATTCATTCCCGCTCAAAAAGACAAAGTAACAAGTTTAAATCAAATTTCAAATACAAAAGTTACAAAGTTTTTTTTTATCAAATTTCAAATAATTTACATATGTTAAAGAAGTTCGAAGAAAGTTAAACACTCATAGTTAAACACTCAACAATGTTCATCCTTTCAAGCCCTGTAAAGAATAGTTGGTATACATTTGTTATTGCCGCCCCATAAGGGGCGGCTCTTAGTCCGCCAGGCGTGAATAAAAAAAATTTTTTTGCTGAGCGAAATCTTGCGTTTCGTGCTGTGCTACTTGATTTCGTGTAAACAAACTACTTAAGTTGTACAGCTTCGAAGTAACACAAACTTTAAAATAAACGAATAGAACCTAAGAAAAATTAATTGTGAAGCTGTACTTAAAAGCCCGGTTTGTGACATCAAACTGTCATGGCGGCGCCCATAAAAAGATTTGAGTGAGTATCACTGTGTAACTGACACTGATGCGATGATGACAGTGATCTGGAAGAATCTTTTGATGATCACAACTTTATACATTCTTGCATTATATAGCTGTGAAAAACACTTTGTTGATAATGTTGATAGCTAGCTAGATCAATTTCCATGCTGGACTCATCATTTGAACACTGCTCTAAAAAGCCTACACCCTGGAGGTAGCTAGCTATATGTCTATGTAATGTAAGTAGCTGCAGTATTTTAATTGTTTTTCTTTAAGTGAAGTTCTGTAAAGTCCTGTAAAGTAGTCACCTGAATTTCAGCTGTGCAAAAAGAATGTGTAAGTTTGGATTTGGGAAAGAGGGAGCACTCGCATTTTTCCAAACGTCCAATTAACGTTCGGCTAAACTTCAGAAATTGTACACAAAAAGATTTAATAAAATATAAACTGCGACACGGTTACGCACTTACTCACCGAGTCCACTTGGACATTCTCATTCTTTGTGTGTAGAAGTGCGTATTTGCGTTTGCAGCTTTTATATGATGTTTGGAGATTTTTGTTTTTTTAAAAGTGACTATCTGCGTTTGCAGCTTTTATATGATAACCAAGATTTTTCTGTACAAATTCTAAAGCTGCTCCTGCTGGCGTTCTTCACGAAACCACCCACCCACCATAACAAATGTCCATTTAGCTCTGCAGCAACAAAGGTTTATGGGGTTGTTTACAAAAAGTAATGTAGCTAGCATGCTCAAAGAAAAAGGAGGCAGAGAGGTAGTCTAAAAGCGTATCAAAGTGTACAAGGGGAAAGGGGTCTTCCGAAGGGCTTACATATCTACGCTTTAAAATATTATTGCAGTTTTTTTATGTATCTTTTCTGCAAAAAATGTGTGGTTATTTCAACTTTAACACCTTAGACCTGCCGTAGTTACCCATATTGTCCTTTTTTCAAGTAACGTGTTATAATTAATAATCATTAAGTTGATTTTTCGGGGAGGGGTGATCTGTACGTTCGGGAAAGGGGTAAGTCAAAAGCAAAGCATACAATGGAGTATAAGATTGACGATTTATAGTACGTATGCATTTTTGAATAGACCCATTATAGTAGTTGTTGACAAATAATTTTTGTCTGTTTTACCCGCATGTGACTGATTAATCCTTGAACTATAACTTCATTTTTGGATTGCTTATTTGAACAATTATATATTTTTTTAGAGTAAAAAAAAGGACAAATTTGATGGAGATCCTAACTGGAAAAATAAAGGACGTACTTGTAAATGATTAAAGGAAAAGTCCTTCTCATACGTTACAACCAGTAAACCACAAGGTTTTTTGGCTTGAAGTTGCAGAAAAACTTGCCACCATTAACATGAACTGATGCATATATCAATAGATTTTGTTTTTGCAGATGTAGTAGTTTGTTTAGCAGATTTTTTGTAGATTATGCCTTAAAATTTTTTAACCTATAAATTTGCAGCTTTGCATAAAGCTGCAGGTCTACTATTATGGTAACCGTTGGCCTGATTTTTTTTTATGTTTTTATGTTTTATGATATATATTTTTTATGCGTGTGCCTGAACAAAGTGTTATTTTGTCCTAAAATCTTATTTTTTGATTGGGGTTTTTTAATTTCTTTTTTAAATAAATACTTATAAAATTTTATTTTAAATGCTTCACAGACTGCATTTTAAACGTTTTGAAAGTATCAATTGTGCATGCAAAACAGTATAAATATAATCTAATTTATAGTGAGGTAGAATGTAGCAAGAAATTCAGCCGTATTTCACTGTATATAATATATACTGTACTGTGCAAAATAATTCTTTAAAAAACTGAGGTGGTGGGATGTGCACACGTGGTCAGATAAAACGCACTGCGTATCCTTTCATTGTGCACTTCGCGTGTTGGTGCAACCTCGACCCCAGGGTTTATAAAAAGAGAACCAGCCCTGGGGTCAAGGTTGGTGTTGGGGCTAATCATCGCTTTGGAAAATAAGGGGTGCATACGTATCATCTTTGAAAGAACAGCTGTCGTATCAGGGTAAACAAGGGCGGCAAGTAGTTGCAACTATATACTAGTTTATTTAGTTATTATTCATTTCAAATTTAGGCGTTGTGTTTTTCTTCGTATTTTCATATTTTCTGTGTATTTATTTTAGTTTGAACCTTGTTTGATGCAAAAAGTTCCAAATAATTCTATCAGGGTTTTTTGTCATCCCGCGAAAACTTAACATTCAAGCAACTGATAACCCAAACCTACAAAACTTCGAACCTTACTTCAAAAATTCATGAGTAAAAGAGTTCAATCCAGAATTGATTATAAACTTTTGCACAATACGGGCAAAAAAACCCAAAAGGAAACCGCATCAATGTGTGACGAATCAATAAACGAACTTTCAAATTTACTCCAAAACATCAGTGTTGATGATTTAGATATGGCAAACGATAAAATTGTCGAAATTAATGCTTTACTTGCCGACATAAACGATTTTGTTGATAAGAATGAAATCGACTCATTTGCCGCTGTTATTTCAGATATTGATGTTTGTGTTGAAAAAATCGAGATTAAAAGGTCAAATTTGCGTTCGCTTTCTAATCAAATCAAATTAAATATTGGTGAAACTAAATTCGAAGCAGAATTTGCCAAAAACGTCGAAATATCTTTTGCTAACATCAAAACTCAAGTCTGCCAAAGATCTGAGAAAATCAATTAGAGCAAAAGAGAAAGCGGATTTTACCAATAAAGAAATTTCAAACGAAAAACATCATTTTGAAATTACGAAACAAAAAATTGAAACTACTGGTTTTGTCATCAATGAAATTTTTCGCATAATAAATGAACATTCAAAAGATTTTCAAGTCAACAAAGACACATCAAACGATGAAATAGTTAAAAAGGAATCAAATTTACAATGTGAAAAATTAGCAAAGAAAATCCAGTATTTGTTGGACACTGTCCCGCCTGAATATCCAGATAAGGAAAGTGTTTTGCAAACGATAATAGAAGCTTATGAAAAATTAAATTTTCAAAAGAAGGAATATGTCGAAAATCTTAAAACTGAAATTCAAACCAGGGAGTTATCCAAAGAGAAATTGTTTAGTTCATCAAATCTTAATATAAAATTGGAGAAATTCACAGGTTATGAATCAAAGCTTGATATTTATTCATTTCAATACATGTTTGAGAAGTTTTATTCAAAAACAACACCTTCAATATTGTTACCAGACTTATTTAAAAATAATCATCTTGACGAACCTGCGCTGTCTTTAGTGAAAGGTCTTGAAAATATTGAGGAAATTTGGATTAGATTAAAAAGAGCATTTGGTGATTCCAAAACAATGCTTCAAAAGAAACTCGAAGATGTTAAGAAATTTGGTCCACTATGGAAATTAAAAAGTCCCGATACTTTGCAACACGGTTTATTAAAACTTATTACATTACTCCAGGATATTCTTTCTCTGTCCAAATTTCATAATATTCAAAATAGGCTTTATTTTGGTGATGGTTTGAATATGATTTACCATATTATGGGAGATGCGTGAGTTACTAGGTGGTTGTCTTCTATCTATGAGGAAAATTTACAAGAACCTGAAAAGTGGGAGAGATTGATTTTATTTCTTGAGAAGGAATTAAGGATACAACAAGAGAAGGCTTTGGTTACTAGGCATCAGGCTCCTGAGTACAAAAAAGAAGAAAAAAATTATCGCAATGATTCGAGAGATAGGTACAAAAGTTACCATATAAATGATAGGCAAAGCGATGAAAACCCCATATGTCACATATGTAATGGATCTTCTAGTACTCATATTGCACATTATTCAGTAATTTGCATGTCAAAAGTTTGCTGAAATGACTCCCGCAGAGAGATTCAACACTATTAAGTCTAAAGGTTTATGTATTCAATGTCTTTTTCCAGGAGCATTACAGTCAACAGGTAAACATTCACAAGGAAAGTGTCAACACGATTTCGTATGTCCTCATTCTCACCACGACAAATACACGGTGAAGAAACACGTTTTGGTATGTCAAGACCACTGTGAAACGAATCACGATGCTCTTCAGAAGTACAAAGACAGATGCATCCTTAGACAAAGAGTACCTTTGTCTGAATTCGCAAAGAACATCAAGCTGTCATTTCATACCCAATCAGCTTACGCATCACTGAAAGGTAATGCGAAAGCCAACTCTGAAGTTATCACTGAACATGCGATCTACATACTCCAAACAATCAAGGTACAAAATGAGACGTACACCATATTCTTTGATAATGGATGTGGAGATTTCGTATGCAGACACGAAGCAGTTAAAAGAATAAATGGCACTCAAGAAAGAGCTGGTCCAGTTACACTTGGAGAAGTTGGCAATTTAAAAACTGAATCACCACATGGCATCTACAGCGTAACGTTACCACTACATGATGGAAGACATGCAGTCATGACAGGAGTTTGCATAGACCGTATCACAAGTGATTTTCCCTTGTATCCTCTGAGAGGGAAAGTATCGGACGACATTCAAAACCATTATTGCAATCATGGAGGTATAATAGAAGATCTACCACAGTTACCAGAGTCCGTATGAGGTCAAACCGACTTTATGATTGGAATCAAGTACCTGCGATTTTATCCCGAAATAGTATTTTAGTTGCCTTCAGGTTTGACAATTTATCGATCCCCCTTTTTGAATGCATCCGGTGGCAGAGGAGTAGTAGGAGGACCACATTCTGTGTTTACAGAAATAGACAAATTTCATCATCATAATCGATCGAATATCAGCCAACAATCGTACCTTAGCCAGCAATATAGTCTATATAAGATGGGCTATCAAGTCAACCCAGATGTAGCAATTCTAAAAGACAGTCATCAATTTGTACACCAGCTGTCAGTAGAAAATCATGAAAGTCCCGACACTTACATCGTCCGAAAAAAGAAAATATTCGATCAGGTAGAAGAAGTTGGTTCAGAAATCAAATATAGATGTGTTGATTGTAGATCATGTCAGAAATGCAAAAATGGGGAGAAAATTGAAATTCTAAGCTTAAAGGAAGAAGTGGAACAAGAATTAATAGATCGATCGGTTTCAGTAGATGAATCAAGTAACCTCACAATTGCCAGACTACCATTCATTCATAACCCTGCAGTGAAACTTGCTCCAAACAAGAAAAAAGCATTGAAAGTTTACTACAGTCAACTCAGAAAACTTAACAAATCTGTTAAAAATAAGGAAGATGTGATCAATTCAGAAATGAAAATGCAATCACTTGGATTTGTAGAGTTTGTGCACAACCTTACACCGACACAACAACAGTCATTAAAACACCATCAACTCCAAAATTTCATTCCCTGGCGTGCTGTATGGGGAAAATCGTTTACAACACCATGTCGACTTGTGTTTGACACGTCACAACCCACTGACAGTGGAACAAGTTTAAATGACATACTTGCTAAAGGTACCAATAACATGAATAAATTGCTGGAAATTGTCATTCGTTGGTTTAGTCATCCAATCGCTTTCCATACAGATGTACAGAAAATGTACAACACCGTCAAGTTAATAGAGCAAGAGTGGTGTCTGCAACGTTACATTTGGTAGTATGAATTGGATATCACGAAGCTACCAGTTGAAAAAGTAATTAAAACCCTTATATACGGTGTCAAGTCCAGCGGAAATCAGGTGGAAAAGGGATTAAGAGATACAGCCAAGCTCTCTGAATGTGAATACCCTGAAATATGTGAAATGATTCATAACGATTTCTATGTTGACGATTGTCTTTCTGGAGAAAGATCACAAAATCAAGCGTATCAAAGAGCAGATGAATTGACAACAGTACTTAGCCGTGGAGGTTTTGTGTTAAAAGGTTTTACGTTCTCAAATCAAAAACCAGCAGATAAATTGAGTGAAGATGGAGAGAGTATATCTGTTGCAGGAATGAAGTGGTACCCTGAAAATGATCAAATCAAGTTGGATATACAACTCAATTTCACCAAAAAATCTCGAGGAAGAAAACCAGAATATGCGGCAGCCATTCCAGAAAAGTTAACTCGGAGAATCTGTGTCGGTAAGGAGGCAGAAATGTTTGATTTAACAGGAAAATTGACACCACTAACTGCTTCCTTGAAACTGGATCTGCACACATTATCACAACGAAGACTGGATTGGGATGACGCCATTCCTGATGAGTTAAGACCGCTCTGGACTTCACATTTCGAAATGATGAAATAAATAAATACAATTCGGTTCGACAGAGCAATAGTACCATCTGATACCGTAAATTTAGACGTGAATACAATCGATACTGCAGATGCTAGTCAGTCAATTGCGTGTTCTGCTATTTATGCTTGTTACCTAAAAAAGGATGGTTCGTTTTCATGTCAACTTATTTTTGCACGCTCGAAAATAATTTCAGAAGGAACGACTCAGCCGAGAGCCAAATTAATTGCTGCTAACTTAAATGCACACACAGGCTTTGTTGTGAAAAGATCTCTTGGAAAATTCTATATTGGATCAGTCAAACTAACCGACAGTCAAATTGCTTTGTTTTGGATAACAAATGAGAAAAAAACTCTCAAAACTTGGGTGAGAAATCAAGTAATTGATATCAACAGATTTAGCAAACGTGATGATTGGATGTATGTCAAAAGTAAAGATATGATAGCCGATGTTGGAACTAAACGAGGTGCTACTATCATAGATGTCAGTCCAGGATCTACATTGATAGAAGGATTCGGGTGGATGAAGTCAGACGTATCAACATTTCCTCATATAACGTTAACACACTCAATTTGAAAGAAGATTTATCCGAAACAATAAAAGAAATTGCACACCATGAAGAATCACCAGATATACTTGTTTTCACAGGTTTAAGAAAAATATCTGACGAGGTAATATCCAGGTACGAATTGTCAAATTACGTTATCGATCCATTGAAACATAGATTCAGTCAAGTTATCCGATTACTTGGACTTGTTTACAGATTTATCAGTAACTGTAAAAATAAATGTTTTATTACAAAATCAAATAAGTCCATCTCTCAAGTGGAAACAATTATCTTGTCCAGTGATAACTTGAAGGCTGCCAGAGAGTATTTTTGGAAAAAAGCAACCGCTGAAGTTAAGAAATTCGCAAAAAAACATGCTTATGCTAAAATATCAAAAGAAAACAACAACATACTGTATTATACAGGACGTCTTCTACCAGATCAGAAGTTCACTAACACGAGCACTATGACAGATGTTATGTTAGATTTGACAAGTTCCACATTTTTTGTACCAATTGTTGATAAGTATTCACCTATTGCTTATAGTATAATCAATGAGGTTCATTGGTACCACCCTGTTGCTAAGCATTCCGGTATCGAAACCATTCATCGATACGTTATGAAGCAAGTGCACATAATTGAAGGTAGAGGACAAGTAAAAGTTATCAGAAAAAATTGTGAAAGATGTCGATATCTACTTGAACGTACTATCGAAGTTGCTATGGAACCGATCTCCAATCACAATCTCAACATCGCTCCTGCGTTTTACGTGTGTCAAGTCGATCTAGCTGGCCCATTCTTGTCATATTCACCACACAACAAGAGAACCACTGTAAAAATTTGGTACTTGGTGTTTTGTTGTACCACAACATCAACCATAAACATAAAAGTCATGGAAAATTACAGCACCTCAGGTTTCATCCAAGCGTTTATTCGGTTTTCATGTGAGGTTGGATATCCAAAAATCCTTTTACCAGACGAAGGAAGCCAATTAGTTAGTGGATGCAAAAACATGAAAATCACGTTTATGGATTTAAAGGGTAGACTTCACAAAGAAATGGGAATTAAATTCGAGACATGCCCTGTTAGGGGACACTTTATGCATGGTAAAGTAGAAAGAAAAATTAAACAAGTTAGAGAATCTATATTAAAATCAAATTCAAATGAGAGACTTTCTATACTCCAGTGGGAGACTCTGAGTACAGAAATAGCCAATTGTATTAATGATCTCCCATTAGCTATTGGAGATGTCACAGCTAATTTTGAAAATGCTGATCTAATAACACCTAATCGTTTACGCCTCGGTCGCAACAATGACAGGTCACCAGTTGGTCCTATTGCCTTAACTGATAAGCCTTGGAAATTTATTGATCAAAACCGTAAGATATTCAATGCATGGTTCGAATGTTGGTTAATCCTATGTACCTAAACTAATGAAACAACCAAAATGGTTTCGAAATGATCTTAATATCAAAATTGGCGACATGTCCTATTCCTAAAAGCAGAAAATTTGTCAGGACAATATATGTATGGTTTAGTAGTTGATGTTGAATTTGGAAACGATGGTCGTATAAGAGCTGTTGTCGTTAGATATCGAAACTCAAGCGAATCGACTAATCGAGTAACAAGACGAGCTGTCAGAGAATTAATCGCTATTCATCACGTTGACGAATTGGACATACAAACTGAATTGCATGAAGCTGCGTTGAAAGCAAAAGCGATGTTAAATTATATTAATTAAGACAAATCTCAAAATATTGATTATCGATATCAATTATCAATCAAAATTTTTCATTTGTCTGGGGGCAATGTACAGTTAACACTGGATTTGTGTTGATTTCGTGTTATATGATACTATACGTTCGTTTCGTGTTCAATATGTATGTTACGTGCATGTTTTATTGTTCTTTTATGGTGTATTGCGTAATTAATTTGTATTTTATGTTCGTGCCTCAAGTGTGCTATTTTCATTGATAGAATTTATATATGTAGTTTTTTCACGTTTCTTTATTCATTCCCGCTCAAAAAGACAAAGTAACAAGTTTAAATCAAATTTCAAATACAAAAGTTACAAAGTTTTTTTTTATCAAATTTCAAATAATTTACGTCTGTTAAAGAAGTTCGAAGAAAGTTAAACACTCATAGTTAAACACTCAACAATGTTCATCCTTTCAAGCCCTGTAAAGAATAGTTGGTATACATTTGTTATTTATTTAGTTATTATTCATTTCAAATTTAGGCGTTGTGTTTTTCTTCGTATTTTCATATTTTCTGTGTATTTATTTTAGTTTGAACCTTGTTTGATGCAAAAAGTTCCAAACAATTCTATCAGGGTTTTTTGTCATCCCGCGAAAACTTAACACCCTATTTGCAAAGATTTATCATATATTAAATTAAAATTGATGAATTTATTTAAGAAAAGAGAATGTATATAATTACTAAACTTGGGGAAAGGGGGATCCCTGAATTTCATAACCTACCCGCAGCTGGCATTTGGTGACCTTTCTTTTATGGGCTGCATCAGAATTTTACAACACAACTATGGAAGATTTTTTTTATTGTCCATCTGTGAGATATTGTGCGTTCAAAAAATTAGCAAATATGAAACTGGGCTGCACCAATCAAATATTTCAACTCATACATTTGTCAGTACGTTTTCTGTTGCTGGGAACATGAATTTTCTAACTGCTAAATTTCCTTCATTTTTTTGATCGCATAAATTAGCGTATTCCTTATGACGCGTTCGCATAATCTGGCCATTTTTTGGCCAAATATCACTTAACGATACCAGGGTATTTTCGCCGTCTTCTCTCGTATCAAAAAGGAAGAAAAAACCCTGGGGCCGAGGGTGCCAAATTTATTACATGAGTATCTGCACAGTGATTCCTGCAAGCCGTTGTCAAGTACAAAGACTTTAACTTTCCTTTTACTTTCTTGTTGATGTGAGCGTGGATTTCTTTAATCTTGTATAGACCATGGATCAACTGGCAAGAATATAGTTTTTCCTCGAACTGGTGCCTGGTCTTTCAATTATATGTTGATTAGTGAAGAACGGATTAAACTATGTGGGTCTAATGTTGATCTTTTTTAAGGTAATCCTCGTGCACTGCGATAGATGCTCGTCAAAAAGTGTAGGTTTCCTTATATCTGTGATGTAGAGCTGTTTGCGTGTTTTTTTCTTCTAAGAAAAGACTAATTTCCCTGATGTTTTGGGGGGTATAACTTCAACACGGACACCCAGTCGCTAATTACTCATTGGAATAGTCATTCTTTCACACTCCGGTCCACAAAGTTAAATATCACAACCTATTGCGCTAAGCATCTAACCTCTGACATATGGTTCGTGCAGCATTAGGGCAGGCTCTGGAAATTTGTTATATAACATTTGTGATTTTTATGAGATAGATCCCAAACAGCATCGTTATTCAATCTTGTTGACACGTCAAGTACCAAATACACTCGTTTTGAGAACACTACGCCAATAAACTGTCCACAGGGCTTACTTGTCATACTATTTACAATGTCTATCATAGTGTTTTTATTTAAACTTATGTTCAGGACTTTTCGGTACAAAGCTTGTTGTCCATCTGTTAGTTAACATTTCTTCCACTAGGAAGGGTATGTTTGGCCCACTGCTTATTTTTATAGCGAAGTCATGTCATAATAAATACTGAATTCACAACTCACCGAAAAACGCTCGTGATTTTTCCATGTTTTCGGTTGCCGATCAGGACGTTCAACTGAACTGACTACCACCCTCTTTCTCGACGATATCAGGAAATTTATCAGGATTAGTTTTTCTTGACCTAAGAAAGGCTTTCGACACCGTTAGTCACTCATCTCTGCTGTCAAAACTGCCTCGTAAGCTATTTGTTCAACCGAAAGCAACAAATCAATTTTGCTGGATGCCTATCACAAGAATACCCTGTGTACAATGGCGTCCCTCAAGGATCAATTCTTAGTCCAACCCTGTTTATACTTCACTTAGACGACGTTGATAATTGCCTACGTCACTGCAATATTATCAAATACGCGGATGATCCCGTCATCTGTGTCTCTGGAAGTAATTATGCATTTTTTCAAGACAAACTCAATAAAGATATTCTTGAAGTTTATAAATGGCTAACCAATAACGATCTTTCCCTAAATAAAGAGGGTAAAACAGAATCGATGCTCTTCGGGACATCTATACGAATCAACAAAGCTAATCCATAGATATTAGTATTAACGGAATAAATTTAAATCAAACAAATACTTACGTGCTCAACTCGATCCAACACTTACACTTAATGAAAATTTTAAAATGAAATATAAAAAGCTCAGTACGTCTCATGTCAAAACTGCGACCACATCTAACAACAAAAGCTGCAAAATCTATTTACAAGAGCATCGTAGTACCAGTATTCACCTACTGCGGAACCGTCGATTTAAAACTGACCATAACCGAAGCTGAAAAACTTGATCAAATATCAAATCCATCTTAGAGCCGTTATAATAAAAACGACAACCAGAATTCGACCTAATAATAAGTCCGATTACAATTGTTTAATCGCATTTCAACATTATTTTTTGTCAAGCATCTTATCTTCTTGCAAACTTATTTTAAATACTTAAATTCAAAGATATTATATCTATAAATAATGGCTTTCCGCTGAAAAAAGGGTTCGATAAAGGTGTGATTACAATTCTCGTTAAACGTCGATCATGCCAGCGGGTTCAAAAATGTGTTACCGGAAATTTCCACCACCTATGCACAAGTATTTCGAAATTATGTCACACACGAAATGTACGAGAAACAACGGGAATTCGTTAAGTTACCAAAAGTTAGAACAAAAGCAGCTCAAAATAGTTTTTATTTCCAAGGTGGACCTATATACAACAACCTACCTAAAGAAATACGTACTGAAGAAAATGAAAATAAGTTCTTACAGAAACTACACGAAATTGTATTTTAAAATATTTTAACTCTACACCTACTGTGAGGTTTGAATATTTCAAGTTCTCTAGGCTTTGATTAAATCTACTTGACACATAGACACAAAATTGTTTTACACGTTTTTACCTTGTACAAATATAGGACTCGTTTGGAAAGCAGTTAATTTATTATACTGAAACGACAACTCCTGCATAAATATATCTTAAATAAATCAAATAAAATAAATTTATCATCCTTGTCCACCATGATGTGTCGGGAACGTACCAAGCACTGGTTATCTGACCAAGCTCTGGTTATTTGGCATCAGCATAAGATGAGGAAAATCAAACATCATTGATCAAACCAGAAAACCGAATGGTCAAAAGAGAAATTTTACAATGGTAACCACTATGAGATCGTGTATAAACATCGTTAGAATTTCGTGTTATACTTAGCGGGGAAACTGGTTAAAACGCGTACAAGGGTTCGTATCAAAATTCCATATTAAAATATTGCGGTTTCTTTTAAAATAAAACAAAAATTCTAATTTCGCAGAAAGTTCATCGCTACTCTGTTATCGCTACCATTTTGGCCAACAGAGGCAAAAGACGGATACTCATAAAGGATGACATCTCTTTTACTTTTACCTTTCACTCGTTTACCCAGACAACTATCGATACTCTGGTTTCAGCTTCGTGCACTTCTTTAATCACGTTTGCTCATTGTTTTAAAGAAAACACTCGGGGAAAACAAGAAAAGATTCGAAAGTAAGTACGTGTTCTTTTTTAAAAAACTTATTTCCAATTATTAGTTACATAACAAATACTCCATACTAGCTGTTTCCCGTGGAAGAATCCACTGTATTCTCATTTAATTTATGTAGCAGATATATGTCCATCAAAAAACAAACAATACAGCAGTGCGCATCTTACATCTGCATTATTATATAAATGACCAAAAAAATTAAAGGTGTCCAACAACTGCAGTATATATGTGACATTTAAAATCTAAATCTACTAAAATTACTTGCTCTGACCATCCGACAAATGCGAAAATTATTCGGAAAGAAGTTTTCAAAAGCATTTCAACATACATCTCACCCAAAAAATTTAAATCACTCAAAACGTCACATATATACAAAAAAAGCTGATCAATGTCAAACACAAATCTCTCTCATTGTATATGTTAAAATCAGTTAGTTTATTGCAAACCCTGCCAAAGGTTGACACAAAATGGGAGAAAATAAACAATAAATTGTGCCTAAGTAGAAATTTTTATCTAAGGTGTTAAAAAGGGATTGCAAGGATAAATTATAATGCAATAAAACGTTTTTTGATATATTGCATACGGTCCTTCCTCACTAAACTTTAGACAAAATGTCAACAAAAAAAACGGTGTTTAAACCTGAAATTAATAAAGTCCTTTTAGCAACTTGCATGCTGTTTTACCATCAATAAAGTAAACAAAATTTCAAATCTCACATAGTATTCTGTCACAAATGTTTTCATAAAATATATATAAAAGTCATAATGAGTCATGTTAAACAACAGCAATCAATCTATAAGTTCATTTTATGTCAATTTTTGCACCAAATTTGCAACACAAAATACAAATTCTAAATAATACTAAAATCTCTTATTTTGGTCCTTCGCATACCGACGGTCTCCCACAAAAGTTTAATCAAAATGTAAAAAATGAGAGGTAACGACAAAATCAAAGTTTGCAAAATTTAATTATTTCGGTACATATATCTATACTGCATATGCCCTCTAAAACAATATTTTAATCCAAAATGCCAAAGAAAAACAGTTTGCAACAAAAATCAGTTATTTCGATGATACTGCATACACTCTTTCCCCACAAAAGCTTCACAAACAAAAAGAATGGTTGTAGGGAGTGCTTCTGATTCAACAAAAATCAGTTTTTTTGAAATTTTGCATCTTGTCCTTACCCATTAAATCTTACACAAAATTTCAAAAAACTATATACGATTTAGAACACATCAAATTTAAATCGAGAAGGATCAGTCATTTCGGTATATTGCACCCACAGAGACCTCCCCGGTAAGAATTTATACAAAATATAGAAAAACACAGCTTGCAAGGTGTAAAATCGAATTCTTCTTCTATGTATATATGGTCCTTCCTCGCCAAATTAACATAAAATGTCAAAAAGGTTCAGATATAACATCTATTAACACAACAAAAATCAGTTCTATCAGTATATGTCATGCCATTGTCCTCCACAAAATGTTCACCTTAAAGTTTCACAAGGAACAGCATGTAAATTAAAAACAATTAAGATCAGGTATTTTGGTCTATTTCATACCATTCTGTCCCAAATAAATTATAAAATATAAAAATTGAGTGGTAAAACAGAAATTTGCAAAATTCCATTTTTTTATATGCATATATATATTGTATATATATTATATGCCTTCTACAACAATAAGTTGATTCAAAATGTCAAAAAGAAGAAAAAAATAGCTTACAAAGAGTATAAAATTGAAATCAACAAAGTAGCTCTTTTGGTATATTAAATATGGCCATACGCACAAAAGTTTACACTAAATGTAAAAAAATGGTTGTGTTTAGTAATTCTAAATTAAGAAAAGTCAGTTCTTTTAGCATGCTGATTTATGTCTTTGCCCACAAACTCTTACATGAAAATGTCAAAACCACAATTAAATTTACATTTTAAAAATAAGTAATTTCTGAACTTTATTTTCAGAATATTTGCAGGAAAAGAACTTCGCAAACCAAAAAAAGAACCAGGGAAATGTTTAAAATTTTCAGGGTTAATAACGTTTGATGGGTTTTGTGGGAATTTATATATATAATGTGGGAATATATATATATATAATGTCAGAGTTGAATTTCTTATTTTAATATAAAAACATGAAAGGCTTGCAAGGTGTAAAGTCAAATTCTACAAAAATTAGTTCTTTCGGTATATTGCATTGTGCCACAAAAGTTAACACAAAATTTCAAAAGAAAAGCAAAACAGTTTGTATATATTATATATACCATGTATATAAATGGAAAGTCACCCCAGTCTTCCCTGTACATTTTTTCCCTAAATGTAAAAAAACATGTAAATCCTTCCCCCGCCCTCCCCCCCAAAATAAATATATAAATAACATAATCAAAAACCCATGTATATAAACACTGCAACAAAATCAAAATATGTGAAAAAAGCTACGTAAATTTTCCCCATAATGTCAAAAACCTCTATCAAATAAGAATTTAAGAAACACAGGTTTTTTCGGTGTTAGCATGTAGTAACTCTCTTGAAAAGGTTTAAAGTTTTCTTAAATAACACGAAATGTCATAAACAAAAACATTTGAGTAAGAACATCTAGAACATCAGAATTACTACATGTTAAATAAAAATCCTTTTGTCATATTGCATGCAACCGATGTAAGTTTAGTTACACAAAATGTGAAAAATACATTATATATTTGCATAAAAAATAGTCCTTAAACTATCCTTAAATATTATAAATACTTTCTTAAAAGGTGTTGTAGCTTCTTATATCTTCTTATTTAGGCTTAAAGGGTCAAGTCAAATAAGTTACAGCCATATTCCTAGCAAAGACCACTAAGATAAACTACAGTACCTAGCTACATCATGTAAAAGCAACATAAAATTCACAGGTTAGCTAGGTATACTGGGAATCTTTAGTTTAAAGCTAACATTAGCTAGCTACAGCAGCTAATAGCTGGTCACTTAAACTGGAGACTTAGCTAGGTATGAAGACATGGCTACATATATATAAATTCCTAGCTAGCTAGTTGTTGTTGGTGGTTGGCTTTTTATGATGCTAACTATAAAACATGTCTGGCATCAATAATATCATCAAAACTGAAAAAAAAAACATGAAAAACCTTACAGAAACCTTGCTATGATTAATTTATAAAACCATGCTCTTTTTCAAATGTTTTTTTAAAGATTTATGTTGAATGAAAGAGTAGAGAATACTCAAAAAGAACAGCCATCTTTTTCGTAAACACAATTTCCGTTTTATGCTAGGAACTTCATTTAACAGTCCGTATGCTTTGTGAATATCTAATACCGTTTCATATGTAACGATACCTATATATATATGCTCATATAGATTTTTTGGCATAAGGGTATATATATTTATATCGTTAATAGCAGCGGGTTATATATTTACACTTTATGTGCGATTTCTATGAAGTACATCCCTAATTTTTTTAGTTAAATTTTAGCGTACAGCCACGTCATAAGAAAGTGACCCGTGATTTCCGTGTCGTGGACTCACAGTTTTACTCACGTAAGGGAATTAATATATAAGACTAGTCGTTAGCCCGTGGAAAAATCCACGGGGTCGCCCGTCCTTTATATATCGCATTTCGTGTTTCCGTAACAGGACGCGGCTTTTGCGGACACACAGACAGACGGAATACGGCTATTATTAAAGAGATTACGATTACACATAAAATGTTGTGGAGTTTTTTTGGTTTTTATTGGAAAATCATCACGAGATGTATTTAAAAAAATATTCATTTTCAAAACAAGAATGACTTACTGCCAACTATCCTGTCAAAAAAATTTTTAGTAAAAAAAAATATTTTTACAGGATATGTATATGTATGTATATAATAAATATGTGTATATACAATAAAAATTTAAAGAAAAGAAAAATGAAACCCAGCTGCGCTCTATTCCTTCCAAAAAATGATATTTCTGATTAATATTAATAAGTGAAGAGTTTAGGCAGTGTAAACCTTACCTCTTCAGAGCTATGGTGATGCCAGTCCATGACTGTCATAATCATGTCTTCTGGAGGTTCCACACCTGCTTTCGGTTTTTCTTTTATGATGAAAGCACCAAACACACCATTTGTTCTTTGTGCACCAACATGGCTGTGATACCAGAAAGTACCCTTTGGTGACGCCTGGTGGAGAAAGCATAATGCATTGCAAATTACATCAATGTTTTAAATCAGGATAACTCCATGTGAGAAGCTTTTTTTCTTTAGATACAACATTAGCGCCTTTTGTCAACTGCGATCAAAATACACTCAGACAAGACAGCGAAATTTCGCAATTTAAACTTGCTCACTTGTCAATATTTAGAGTAGGCTTAGGATCACAGGTTATTTGGTCAAATACAAATTCTTAAAATGTCCTAATTGTTGCTTACGTCAGCAATGACCGTTTTTCCCGAATTTAGGGACTTTATGCACCGCGACTATTTGAATTATTTCTTGAAATTACTTCGTTACGTAAGAGTGTATGCGAGTGGCAAATTTAAAGGATAAAAAGGATAAAAAAATGTCTTTGTCTTAACAGTTCTGTACAGGATTGTAGGTGTGAGTGAAGACAGTAACAACATCTTTTGATGGTCCATACCTTAAATCTGTATGAAAACGTTTGACCAGCTCCAATAGGGCATTGTGTAATATATCCCACTCCGTCCATAAATGGAGTATCTTTCTGATGTAAGCCATGCCAATGAATTGTTACTGCATCACTCAAAAGAAAATTTTTCACATGAATGATAAGTATCTGGTCTTCGTACACAACCAGAGCTGGTCCTGGTATGGTTTCGTTGACAGCTATTACCATTCTGTTCACTCCATCCACAGTTACCACTTGGTCAACTGGTACCTAAGTTGGTAATACCAAACAGGTTAGAATAAACTTAGTTACCAAAGCAACTGCATAAAAATACAGACTTTGTTTAGCCCTCTGTGTTCGAAAATTGGCATCAAATTTTATATCTTCCTAGCGCTTATATTTTCTAACCTTTTTAAGTAAGACAGTCTCTACCTTTGTCAAAAAGCCACATGTTATCTCCATTGTATTGTATCTCCATAATAGAATGTATTGAGATAGTGAAAGTACAAAATTCCAAAGACCTTCCCTGAATTCTTTTAATTTTAATCTTTTGTTAGAATCGATTAGCTAGAAAGATTTTATCCACGTTGCGTTTGTTTAGGAAAGTTTGTTTTATTTCAGCTTTTATAAACTCAGTTTAATACTTTACAAGCACGAAACGAAAACATAAGTGTAAGTTTTGTTGTTTTTATTTTTCTATCTTTAATATGTATTTCTTAGCTTACCTTTTAGCTATTTCTTTTATATTTGTTTAAATTCAGCCTTCACAAACTCAGCCCGAAATCTTATTTTTTTTCTCATATCTTATAAATATTTGCTTTACAGCACAGCACAGCACAGCACAGCGTATAGCATTTCATTGCATTTCATTGCATCGCCGTGCCACATGTCTGAAATAATGCTACCTTATTGGTAAAAATATTAGCCACCGGCGTAGCCTCGCTTTTTAACATTTATCAACGTAGTCTGCTGACTAACGCTTCAAAATTCGAACTAAAAAATGAGAACTGAAAATATCCAGCGTTCGTATCCCCTTTTTCTTGAGTTTCTAATGGATTGAAAAAAAGGAAAAGCAAAAATCGACAAAAAAAACTTAGTCGGAAAAAATGAAGTCGGTAAAAATGGTTTGTCGGTAAACAAAAGTCTGTAAAAAAGTTTGGCCGGTAAAATTTGGTCTCTTTTTAACGATTTTTTTAGTGCTTGCGGTTGCGAGAATACGCTATGAGACATTGATTTTACAATAAGGGAAAGTCTAGAAAGACCAGGTGACCAACCTCTGTCGTATAATTTGACGGATGCTCGTCGTACTTATACAATTTGCCGTCCGCAGCGTAAACCAAATCTTTGTTGTATATCATTGTTAACTTTTCTTTCACTACCAGCCAATATTCGCATATCTTTTTGTCGGGATGGCATTCTTTGTAAGGTTGCGCATAAAGCAACGACTGTGTTAAAATGATAAATACTCGTGTTATAACGATTGCTTTCATTGCCGATTTATTGTTCTGCCAAATAAATTCCTTGTCAGCTGAAACTCTGTTTTTCAAATGTGATTTCAAATAATAATATACGACAAGATAAAAATTTGAGAAAATATAGATGTTTTTACAGGAAACAAAATAAAAATCGTCTAATAACAAAAGAAATCTGCGCTTCCACTTACTACGATCTCAAAAATATTGTCTCAACATGAGTCCTTCGGTTTTTTATTTGCTTAGAATTGTGACGTTGATAAAAATGCCTGACTCTATTGTAAACATTTAATGCGAAATGAAAAAGTATTGGAGTCAAATATTTATTAAAATACGCCATCTCCTCCATGTTTCATAATATTGTAACTTTGCCTCACAACCTCTCCCCCAGGGCTCTTCTGCGCTTATAATGTTCTTATAGGGAACCGTTCTGTCAGAATACCATAAGCGTAGAAGAGGCCTGTGGACAAGGCTGCTCGTCCCAGACTTTGTTTCCCAGGGCAACTTTTACATAGTGCTTTCGGACGCTTTCACCTCTGTAAAAGTATACATAAAGACTCTTGCAAAGGAACTTGATAATTTAGAGCATGGGTATAGTAGAAGTCCTGGAAACAAGGTTGGGCTATGAAATAACGTGCGAATGGACATAGTACAATTTTGTAATCTTGTATCTTGTCCAAACTTATTTGCGATCTCGGTAATCTTATTTATGTCAATATTTGTCTGTCCAAAAAAAATTATAGGTCACATCGCTGCTCTATCGTGTTTCCCATTGTTGACGTACAGTGGAGGTTCTATCGACTATTCCACGCTCAGTCCTGTATCCATGTTTGCGTTCTAAATAGATATTGTTTACAAGAGTTCGAAGTCTTTAAAGAATGAGACCAGCAATGACTTTTACAACAGTGCGTCGAAGGACTTTGCCTCGATAATACCACACTTACTTAGGGTGGTCACACATCCTAAAATCTCCTAAAAAAATCCTTTAGGATTCTCTTAAAATGTTTTAACTAACCTAAAATTTGGACCCAAAATATTGATTTCTTCTAAAAATTTATTAAACTTGTTTATGGTAACATCCATTCTCTTTCACATAGTAACTTTTCTTATTACGTTTTATGTGACAAAAATTGAGCATGTGTTTGACTTGTACAAGGAGTGATGAATTAGTTAATGCAATTTAAAATGAACAGCCTCTCTGGAATGTAAAAAAACAGGAGGCTTGGTTTCTTACATTAAGGTATACGTTTTTTAGTATTTCCTTATAAAATTTGACCTCGAAAATAAAGTTTTAATCTGTGACCACCCTGTAATGATTGGATTGGTCAAAATCTGATAAAAACGATTTCGTAGTCCAGGAAATATTGAAGAGTGCAAAAAGATTCTTACGAATATTAAAATGTCCACGTGCTCTCAACTGTCATAAAAAGGGGGGAATGATTAAACAAAAGCGGACAACAACCCTCCATCGCGGTAGGTGGAAAAGAAATTTGAGTAAGTAAATAAACTTTGCGGCGAAACCCTCCATGGTGTTTCACAAACAAGAAAATATCATTCCTCAAAATAACTGCGTGATTGCCAAGTGAAAATTGGAAAAATTTAGAAGTACAGTGGAATCTCTGTAACTTGAACCCCTATAAACTCGAATCTCTCCTCAACTCGAACGATTTCGCTGGCACGGTGGGAATTTCCTAATAAACTCTCATAAAAAACTCTCTATTACTCAAACCCTTATAACTCGAATCTCTCCTTAACTCGAACGTTTTTTTTGGTCTCTTCGGGTATTTCCTCTCTATAAATCGAACGTCGCAACATGTATCTAGAACTTTATATGACACAAGCAGTTTTTTGCATTGTTTTGGCTCTGTAAACGTAAATAGAGTCTTAACTGATTCGAATGTTTCATATCTACATGTGTGAGGGGTTTTAAATGATTCGAATGTCATTCGAACAAAACGTAAACACGATTCTTTGGTATTGAAGTTTTACAATCATGGCGTCTGTTGCTGGGACAAAACGTAAAGCAGAAAAATCACGCTTAATTGGCCATTTATACAAAATTTATACAAAAACTTGGAAAAACTCCGAACTCCCTATTACCTGAACCTCTCTATAACTCGAACGGTTTCCGATTCTCCGTGGCTGCTCGAGTTATAGAGAGTCCACTGTAGTAGTTAAAAATTAAAAAAAAAAACCAAAATTAAAAGATTGAAAATCAAATTTTTAAAAAAGACCCGAAATTCCATCCCCGTCCCCAGGGCTCTTCTACGCATATGATATTTTGACGAGACTGCTATGTAATAGCCCTGGCCCAGACTGATGATATACGAAACTTGATTGGATGCGCGTTTTGAATAGAAACGGCGAGTTGGACAGAGTTTGTTTGAATTTAAACAAATGTGATGGAGCGTGGAGAGTGAAATATAGTGCACGAAAAAAAAACCCGTGAAAATGCTGGAAGAAAGATCCACCACAAAATATTAGCTGTAATAATAAATGGACGTAACAAGCTGAGGCTAGCGAATTTCTACAGTTTTCTTTCAAAAACTTTGGGATGAGTGGGGTAGCATGTTTGTCAACCAGCCAGGTTGTAATGTTAAAAAGGTGAAAAATTGGCACGTTGACGTAAACATACGGTTTATCAATAACGTAGAGATTTTAACTACATAGAATTTCAAGATTTCAAACAGCTTTTTAAATATATAAGCTGGCTACCCTACTGTTAGCTACTATTATTCCACCTCCAGTTACCACTGCGCACTTTCACATTACACGAATATTTTAAACTAAATTTACAACCATTGAAAAAAATTGTTTTTAATGGATAGGAACACATTGTTTCTGTTTTTACTGGATTTCCTTTAATCAATCGCAAACTCTAAATCAACAAAAATCAGTCATTTTGGTATATTACATACATTCCTGCCCTTAAAAGTTTACATAAAAAAAAACTTGCAAGGTTTGGTTTACCCAATTCTACTAAAACTAGTTCTTTCGGTATTACACATGGTCCTCCCTCCCTTTAATTGTTATTTATGAAAGTTTATTAAAAAAATTGAGCTGCGAAATCCAAAATCTAAGGCTATAATTTCTTTCGGTTACTGGGGTATATTTAACCCTATTTTAACTGGCATAATTAATGTAAGTCTACTTTCTCTTGACTGGATAAAGCATTCCGCCCCAAACCTTAAACACGTTTTAATTAGACCTATCTAACTTATTTCAAGCATGAGAATTGCTTTTAATGTTTTCTAAGCATGTGAACCTTGGTCAAAATTAACATGCTGTCTTAAATGGCTTATCAGCGACTTTTTAACTTAAAAATGTTGTTTTTTGCCACCGACACCAAAATTTTCACCAGGGTTAAACGTTTGAATTTATTTTTTTAAAGGTTTCCCGCCTTGAAAGAATAAATGAAGGTTTATTTCAAGGTGCGGGTTATTTATTCTAATATATACTTTAATATATTTCGTAATAATAAGGTCCGTGGTTGGGTCCGCAGTGCGGGCATGTTTAGCAAGTGGCTTTACCACAGCTACGGGTCAATCCATGCCATTGGACGGAAATAGGATAGGCAATGCCGGTGTATACCCAACGGATACATTCCGAACACAGGACTCAAATCGCAGTGTACCTAACACTGAAATAATTGTCCTATATAAATATTTGGAATAATAAGATTGACAAATTCAATTTGTTCCAACGTAAAAATCAAGTCATTCTTTGACACTCGTTCATTAGTGATATCTTTTTATACAACATTCACAAGAAAAAACACATTTCTTTCGATGACTTTACGCGGTTACTTTAGATTAAGTTGAAAATGTCAAATCTTCCAAAAAGGGGATATCTCGGCACGGATAGATTCTACCATGCTTTTTTATACAAACATTAAATAAACATACATTTGCTCATCAGATATGAAGCTGGCCATCAAACAAAAACACGTGTGTACTTTTAGAATGTGTACAATTCACATAACTGCTTTGAAGTGCCAGCATGATGTTTGTTTATTTTCTAAACATTTTTTTCTTCTTGGTACTAAGGGTTTACTTCGCTGAAATGTGAAGTCATACACCGCTTTCCAAAGGATAGGTTATTTAATACAAATAAATTATTTGTAACTATTTTAGGTTGGTTCTGAGGGAAAAAAGATATGCGTTTGTGTGTATTTCTAATCGTGTTATCATCCGCTGTGTCATCGCAGAAGACGTATGAATGTTCGCCAGAGAGAAAAAAGTGTGAATTCACTTTATTCATCCAAGAAAAATTGACAATGATATATGGGAAAAATCTAGTCAAAGGACTGAATGGAGAGTTATATAAATTTGACGAATGGCCTTCAAATAAGACTCTCAATGTAAGTATATATAATCAAGCATGTTCTTGATGAAGTATTTTTCCATGATTTTAAATAAAACACGCTATCTATTAACATCAGCCACAAATTTCCTTTAAATTTTCCTTTATATTATTTTCTGTCATTTGTCAACTTAGGTACCAGTTGACCAAGTGGTAACTGTGGATGGAGTGAACAGAATGGTGATAGCAGTCAACGGAACCATACCAGGACCAGCTCTCGTTGTGTACGAAGACCAAACTGTCACAGTGAACGTACACAACTATCTTTTGAGTGATGCAGTAACAATTCATTGGCATGGCTTGCATCAAAGGAACACAGATTTCATGGACGGTGTCGGATACATTACACAGTGTCCTATTGGAGCTGGACAATACTTCCCCTACAAATTCAAGGTAAGAGCAAATAGAAAGATTAATACCCATCATAATCTAGATGAATGATTTATTTTTGAATCGTGTTACGTCTAAGTTTATGTTTTATTGACTGGTGACAGGACAATTTTGTCTGGAATATTTTGGCGCTGGATAATCCAACGGTGACAATTCCCTCCCCAACTGACACCAGAATTTTCTTATTTGTATGTGGTTCTCATAACAAGTAAGAACTTCAGTTCCAAAATTTTGAAAAAAAATAATGATGGACGGCCTGAACAAGGCCGTCCAAATATAAAAAGCCTAACAGGTCCTGGGGACGAGGTTGGGTTCGCAAGTTTATAACTTTTCACCAAAATTCCCGCGAAACGAATAAATTAGGTCTTCCCCAAAATTTAATTCCCGCGAAAAAATAAAAATGACCCACCCTAACTTCTTCTTCTTAATAAAAAAGCAAATTTCTAACAACTCGGGATTTATTATTTTATTTGCAAACGTGATGCATAATTTTTCACGCTATAGGTATTTCGTAGAGATTTAATTTCGCAGATGACCCAGCTTTGATGTTTTAACGCTTTTCAGTGAAGATAAACTTTAAAAAACACACACAAAAAAGGTTTTTAAAACGAAGAAGATTTTTCCACAAAATTAAATTTTTCGCCTATTAACATAAACAAGTTTCATACTTTAGTTATGACATAAATTTTTATTTAAAAATGGTTGGAGCCATTTCCATCAATTTGAGCAACGTCTAACAACTCGGAACGCGATAAACGGAGAACTGAAAATTCATCATTTTTGATTCATCAAACAATTATTCCCGAAGCAATTTAAATTCATCAGGAGTTTTAGGCGAAAGTCCACCTACGATCGCGAAGCACGTAGTACTTCGAGCGGCAGGAAACCGAAATGCGCAAACAAACTCAAAATGGCTTCCATTGAAGCAAATTCATTGGTCGATATCATAAAATTACGCCATGAATTAAACTTTCGCCTTAAGAGTGGCACAGCTTAGCACAACGCCTCATCCTGGTAACAATAATGAATTATATTAGATAGTTGATAAGGCCCGTGGAAAAATCCACTTAGGCAGAGTAACAATAGAAAAGAGAACCGTCAATTGAATTTTGATGACGTCCACAAAGTCTCACAAACATACAAAAAAAATTTTTTTAGAAATTTGTTTAGCCCGTGCCCCTATCTGTAGAGCTTCAAACACTGATGAAGAAAATGTATAGGTTATGACGTTCATAACTGCAAGATATGTAGTTTTGTTTAAAAAAAACCTGCAATTGCTTAGAAAAACAAACAATAAGATCATTCACAACACACAAAAACAGGTCACTCATCAGCTGAATTTATATGTTTACAAAGGTTACTAAGAAGTGTCTCGTTTTCATTCCAATGGTCTAGTCAGAGTAATAAAGGCTAAAGGTATTTAATAAAAATCACTGCGATCTTATTATTACTAATTAGTTTGGGAAATATGCAGTGTCTGAATTTTTTTCCTTAGTATTAAGGAGGATTAAATTGCCATTATTACCCACAAAAGGTATAGAAATGACGGTAGAAACGCCGAAAACAACAAGTTGAAGTTAATTAAAAAAGCACCGCGATCTTATTATTGATACTTGGTTTCGTAAGACTGCAGTGTCTGAATTTTATTGCCCAAAAAAGGTATAGAAATTAATTAAAAACAAAAAAATGCTGTGCATATTAACAATCACGAAGGAGAGGCGATGTTTTTGTGTAGAAACAAATTTATATTATCATGAATTATTAATGAAGGTTAAATAAGAGATCAATTTGCACATTTTTTCCGCACTTTGTGAATATAGTGTGTATAAAAGTAATTGTTTTAACCACCTCAAAAAAACGTCGAATTGACGATGAGCCGAGATGAAATCAAACCATGGCGCTATCGCGATTGAAAAAGCACCGCGAGTTTATTATTACTTCTACATCTAGCTAACCTTGTTAACCCTATTCAGGTTTGGGAGGGGCAAGAATGCCCTACCCTTCCGTTTTTTACTTGTAACTTTTGTTTGCCTGGCCTATTTTACTTGAAATATTTTTAGCAAAAAAAAATTAAAATTGCGCTCTTAACAGTTGGCCAGCTACACCGATATTTATAAGGTCCCTTATGCAAAAATTAAACATGAAAATTTTTTTTAGAATATTAAGCGCATATTTTACGATATGTGATCAATATATTAGATTTATATTTTATTGTGGTGTGTTTACATTAGAAACGAACATTTTCGGACGGAAAAACTTTCGGATTTTGTTTCGTCCGAAAATTTTAATTTTTCTAATTTTTTTAAAAAAGGAACAGTGCATAGAAATTATATATAGGGTAATCAGAAAATCAATAAGAACAGTAACAACGGAAAATTACGTTTTACATATTATATAAATTCTTCTCTATACACGCTGTATTGTATAAGAATAGTGTTTTTTCGTTTCAGCCTTCATGTTGTACTATTCTTATTGTTCCTAATATATTTTTAGCAGGGCTATGGCCTCAAAATATATATGAAATGACTTAATAAAATAAATCTTGCTATAAGTTGCTATAGCTAATGGAAATTCTGCTACATGTAACGGCCCACTGCTTTGGACAGAAAAAAGTTCAGTTTGTGAGATACGCAATAAAAAAGTAAACTTCTAATTAAATTTGTGCATCTTACAAATTTTTATATTAGAACAAACAATCAAGCTTAGACATATTCTTAGGATATTCTGACCTATTGTTTAGAGTATATTCTTACAAACAAAAGTTCTTAACCTTCTTGACAAATACTATACTCGTGGCCTAAAAAAATATAATGCTTCAATAAAATAAAGCTTGCTATATGTTGCTATAGCTATTGACAATTTTTTTTATATTTAGAACAAACAATCAAGGTTAGACATATTCTTAAAATATTCTGAACTTCTGACCCCTTGTTTAAAGTATATATATTCTTACAAAAAAAGTTCTTAACTTTATGGACAAATACTATCCTCATTATTCTGAATATATTCTTAGCATGTCCATGTCCTGAAAATATATAATGCCTTAATAAAATAAAGCATGCTATAAGTTGCTATAGTTAATGGCAAATTCTTTTTTATATTTATAACAAACAATCGAGGTTGGACATAATCTTAAGATATTCTTAACTGACGCTGAGTATATTCTTACAAAAAATATGTTCAGGCTGAAGACAAAACATATTTAACTTCATATTTAAGGAAAGATTAGCTGGAAGCATGTAAACGTTATTCACCTAAATTCATTTCTCTACCAGATAATCTAAACAACACACCTGCTTTTCTTTCGCTTTCTCAGTAGGCTGCTAGCTAGCGTTCTCTGGATAAAAGTCCAATCAGTTTTTTACTTTGATTACTAAACTTCGCTTCATCCCAAAGAAAACAAATTGAAAATGTATAGCTAGCTAAATTGTCTGATATATTTCCAATCAGTTCTCTTTTTGACGTTATATCATCGTACGTTTTTCTTCTTTATAACAAATATTTCTGACAACAACATAAACTTTTTTTTATTCTCGCTCGACAACAAAAGCCGCTCTACAACAACAGTTTTGTTTTTTACATGTTAGATTCGAATTATCATTCGAATTCGACAGTTTTTTTTAAAAAGAAAGCAACCTCGGTCCCAGAACACAAAAATGATAGGAGAAAAAAATAAGCTTTAATCTAACCTCATGATGAGTAAACATTGTTTGAAATAACTTTTTTCAGGATTACTTTGAAAAAGAGACAACCTTCTTCGCTTCGTTTTTCTTTTTTCAGTTGATAAACTTTGTTTCCGTGAGATACGGCGCGCACATGGTAAACCGGGGGTAAAATTAAATTACTCTAACTATAACGACCCCGTGGGGCTTTTAAAACAAAAAACAAAAAAAACAAAAACGTTTAAAAAAATAAATTAGTTTTAATAAAATAAAAAAACAGAGTTTTATTTTTAAAGTAATGAAAAAAAGAATTAAATGTTTAAATAGTAACCCCCTGATTTGCGTTTTTTTTAACTTGGTAAATTTTAGCGTAACGCCATGTAATAGAAAAGTGACCCGTACTTTGCGTGTCGTGGACTCACATGGTTACTCACACAAGCGTATTATTATATAGATAAAAGTATTATTAAAATTTTGGAAAAACATGCGCTTCCGCGTAACCAAGTCCCTTGGAATTTTCTGATCCTAATATATGAAAAAACAATGATAACATAACTGATGCAATATAATACGGACACAGAGGGATGACTCACAAATCGCAAAGTGTACGAAAACTTTCCAGAATAAAAAGTAGTAGTATTCAGGTATCATCAAGTCCTGAATCACTCGAACTTCGTCCCAAGGGTCTTGTGGCCCCTGAGCCGCTATTACGGAGGACGCTATCAACTTCATCAACAAGGCAAAATGCCCTGGGAACGAGCTTGAAATCACTTGAACACAAGCTTCTGGTGCATACACTTCAAATCAATTTTTCTTCATATTTTTCAAAAAATCAATGTTCCCAGGTAAATATTCGTTAAAATTTAAATGATTCAACCTTCCCTAAACATCAGATAGATGTAAGCGTACACTTTTTAACTTTCTAGACAACTATTAAATAGCTAGATAACTACGTATAATTTGGAGCTACAGTTATATGACCCAGACTTTATAAAACGAAATTTGGAGTAAAACTTCGTCAATTATACTCTTGTAATTTGGAATAGGGAAGCTTAGACCTTGAGGTATATGGCGGTGGCGCTGTGATTTGCATATTGTTGGATGTATTTACCACCATCGTGTTGGCTGGTGACATCGCCGGTGCCATGACAACTTGTGTTTCTTGACGACGACGACGACGACAACAGCAACAAGAGATTAATGCAATCACAAGTGAGATTGCTCCAACTATGATAACAATTCTTATCGCTTTGCTTTGTGAATACCACCACACAAGGAATTCTAAAAAAGAGAACAAAATCTGTAAGTTGACACAGTTACAACATTGTTGCTTCAATTGGACGTCATAAGGCTAGATTAAGACATAGCTATTTGACATCTTTGACCTTTGAGACGACAAAATTCGCAAAGAATTAATTACAATGCACACAAGACAAACTCACTTTGAATAGCTTTGCACTATACAAATATAAGATGCAAATTCGTCGTGTAAAGCATACCTAATCAAAATTCGTCGTATAAAGCTAACCATAACTAGCACTAGAAACTTACTTTTTTGCCTATTTTTGAGTAACTTACCGTTGCAATCATTGTGCGCAATACGTTCGTCCATGACTGGTATTGTTGCTATAGAAATGAGGACCTTTACTCGTAGATTGATCTAAGAATTAAGAAATGCTAAAAATAATTCGGTGGTTACATTACGTCAGGATATGTATCGTTGGCAACGAAATTAGGAGCTTTAATCTGATGTTAATTTTAAAAAGAAATATTTAGGGTATTATTAAGTCGGTAATTTTACGACGTCAGAAACCAATAATGAATGAATTGCTATATAATTTGGATCATTTGCATGCTTGGCTAGATATGTTAACGATGGCTATTACAAGACAATAAAGCTTGGTCACACTCATCGAAATAATCAAAGTTCTTGACTGGCTAGCAATACAGACAGCCGAATTGCAAAATTTGTAAATGTCTCAGGGTTCTGGGTAATTCTGTTAGCAACTATCTCCACATGCTGAAGTTATATGTTTTAATCTTATAAAAAGTATTACAAACAATCACCTTTTTTGCGCCCTTTTTTGCGTCCTTTTGCGCCCTTTCTTGCGCCCTTTCTCGCCCTTTCTTACTCCTAGATTTGTTTGCTCACCTCTAACTTTTTAGTTTACGCAAACTTATAAATTCTAGCATATAGGAATGTTTGTTATTATTCTTTTTTGTAGCCAAAAATACCATGAGGTTACAGGGAGAAATGTACTTTGTTACTTCTGCATGCAAGAAGAGCTAAATAAGAGGAAACGCTGATGCCTCTTTATTAACCAAGTTGTCAATGTACACACCTTTTCATAAGCAACATTTTATAAGCAACTTAATCCTTCAAAAAATAAAGGAAATAGTAAACAATAGCCAGACTAAAGGAAGTAAGAAAAGGAATTACCAGAAACTATCAGAAGTTTCCGAGCTAATTGAATAGCCTAATTGAACAAACACGTGAATTTGGGTCTTTCCATGTAGCCTGTAAAATGCAGAAACTTAACCAACATTTAACCTCAACTGAAACTTTGCTTTGTTTATAAAAAACGTGTACCTCTACCCATTCTGGGTATAGTTTAGACATTTATCTACGACCTACCTAAGCATTTACAAATATGAAAACTATATATACAAAATCTTTTCTGCTAACCTATTAAATTTTTACACAAGAAATTGCGCGAAAAATGTTTAATATCGCACACTGTAAATGTTAGCACATATTAGGTGTAAACACAAGAATAAACCAACAAAAGATTTTTACACCAAAGAGTTAGATTATACTTTAGAAGGATTGAAAAGAGGATTTTCTTCCATCATTTACAACTAAACGTTACTGGAGTTAAAAAGTAGATCATAAAATGTCAGGAGAAGGACAGAAATTTAACACGCATAACATACCTTTATATGTAAGTTATCGTTAGAATCATCTTTCAACTGAACATTAATGTACAGACCAGCCAGTCCACCAACTGTTGCACCCGGGATTGGAATATCTGTTGAAGAGTCAAATTCTTTCTCGTAATCCAACCTATCGCTTCAATGGTCAGTTCAATTTTAATTTTTGGTGGCTTGCACTTTACCAATGTTACACCAATGCTTGCAGTGTTTCCATCAACTTCGCTTTCACATTTATAAGAATATCCATCTTGTGTGCAACCACCCAAAGTCTCTAAAAATAAAAATATTTCGTTTATCATCCCATCTGTGTTTTTCCTATCTGGTTTCTTCACAATATATATACCTTTAGCAACCACAAGTATTAAAAAAGCTTCACAACAAAATCTCCACACGTTCGCCATCTTAACATTCATGAAGAACTGGCACAAAATAAGGCGTATCGTTCATACAACAAATTTGTTGTATTTGTATTCTAAGAAGGAAAAATAGACGTCTGTGCTAATGGTTTACACTTACAATTAAAAATTAAAAAATAATAATGGTCGCTATACTACAGTTATAATTAATACGCTAACAGAATAGCAAAGTAGACTTTTGGAAAACATATAATTTCGTACCCAGATTATATTTTACGTACTGACTGAACCTCGTTCCCCGGACTTTTTTGTCTCTTATTGGCGCTGCGCTTATTAAAAGGTCTGACGAAAAGGCCCTGGAGGAGACTGGTTTTATTCTGAGCCGTGATTGGTGGAGACTTTTCACCTAATTATGCGAAAAATAAAACGTCACTTGGTCCGTGAAATATTGATGTTGAAATTAACTGTAAACAATAAAGATGGCCGACACTGTGCATACATGTTTTGTATCAAAGAAAAATATTTGGAAAATACGTTTTGACAAAAATAATTATAACTTCAATTAGATTTAACTACCTAGTTACCTCTCCACTTATATGTACTTGTGGGTAGCTACATGCTGCTTACGATCAGATTAATGTTAGCAACCAACCATGACATTGCTTAGCTAACTAAAACAAAAGGTGTAAAAAGATAGGTACAGATAGATAGCTGCTAGTTAGTTAATTATTATTATTACTTCTGAACATCAGAATACAAAGTAAGCGTAGCTACAGTCATGTTCATAATAGTTTTGAAAAAACACTTTCCCCCTCCCCCCCACTCTTCAGTGTTGGTTGGAGGTCTTTTCCAGAGTCGCCGGCAGTATTTTGGGGCACAAATCAACACAAAATCAACACTGACTGTAGGGGGAGAGGGGGAAAACTCTTAAAAAAGCCTCAAAAGTCGTTTTTTCCAATAATTTATGAACATGATTGTCTGTAAATGACATAAAAAATTGAAAAGGGATCCCCCTTGTTTAGAGCCAAATTTTGCTTTGATGTCACGTTCCACACGTTCCGCACACGTTCCACACCCGTTCCAGGGTGCTCCACCATCGGTTGCACCTAAATTGAACACGTTCCACACGTACCGTCAAATTCAATGAAATTGAAGTAAAGTTTAATTTTTATAAAAAATTGACGGAACGTGTGGAACGTGTGCTACTGCAGTCTCCCTTGTACACTTGGCTATGAAACTTGAGTGGAACGTGTGTGGAACGTGTGTGTTTACCATTTCTTTATATTACGAAGTGTCTATGTTATATAAAGAACAATTTTAGTCATGTATACATAATATATAAGCATATATAAGCTCTTGCCACGAACGACAAACAATAAAGAAACAAACAGACAATAGGAGGCCTGGAACCTAGTTTATGAAACAATAAGAAACAAACAGACAATAGGAGGCCTGGAACCTAGTTTATGAAACAAGAAAACCAACCAGCTCTGCATGCACAGTATAAGGAATGACACAGTAGTACTTGTCCTTAATTCAGCCAACACAAACGCACACAAAAGCTTTTATAAAAAAAGCCACTTAAAAAAACTAAGTCTCAAATTTTTGAGACAATCATGTTCATAATAGTTTTGGAAAACCACTTTCCCTCTCCCCTCACTCTTCAGTGTTGGTTGGAGGTTTTTTCCAGAGTCGCCGGCAGTATTTTGGGGCACAAATCAAAACAAAATCAACACTGACTGTAGGGGAGAGGGGGAAAACTCTGAAAAAGCCTCAAAAGCCGTTTTTCCAATAATTTATGAACATGATTGTAGCTACATAAACGAAAATAAAGATAAAGGATTGCATGTATTTGACACGCTAATTAAACAGATTTTACATATTGCAGGAGATTACAAAAAAGCTACATTATATATATATATAGAGCTAGCTATATTAAACACAAATCGATGTTCACAAAAATATTTAGCATATTGATATACTGATGACAGAAATTGTTAAAATTTGCTATTGCTTAAATATGACATCGTAGTTTATGCAGCTAATTAAATCTGAAATTTTTTAAATGTGAATATCTTGAGAACGAGAAGAGTATTTTAAAACGTTTAAAAAGACTTGTTAACCAACTTTTAAAGCTCTATAATATAAGTCTAACATCATTTTATACCTCGGGTTTCCTTTAATATTTCTGTCGTCTTCCTCCACTGCATCACTAAATCCAAACAAGCTCTCATCTGCCTCAAACTACTCCTGTTCCAAGTTGAATACAGCAGCAGAAAACCAATTCCTTTCAAGTATTTTACCTGATCATTTATAATGGAAGTTAGAGATGATGACCAAAACAATTATTCTTTTTTTTTAACTATGAAAAAAATTAGGAAGTAAAGGAAAATTAATTGATTTTGCCAAAATCTACTAGGCAAAAACTGCCACCACATCATTGCCCTTAAACAAAGCCTCGAAAACATATGATTTGCTTTGGTTTCAGGCAAAATTAAAATATATACTCGCTTTTAAAACATCAAGATATACTTTAGAGTCATTACAACCTAAGTCCTCACGGTACATTCTTCACTAAAAAGTTCCGTTTCCATCGATCACAATAAAATCCAGACCTGAATAGTTAAATTGAAACTCGCCTACCAAAGACTAGGAAGCAAACCGGATAAACGAGACACGAGTGCATTAATTAGAAATCTGCGAAAATTACAGATTTTTGGACCAGCCTTCACCAGGGCCATGTTCGTCCCGCCGTCCAATATGCAAAAAGAGACAACAAGGTCCTGTATCGAGGTTGGTATTGACTCATATTTTGACGGATGATTGTATCCATCGATTGTGAATAACGATTTACTTTACAACACGGTATTTTAATAAGAGCTGGTTAAAACATGACTTACAAATAACTTTAATTTGTTTTTTTGATAGTATGAACACAACTTCTGAAATCAGTCTCATTTGTCTAGTTCATGCAAAATTATTACTGTTTTGGTCCAAAAATTAAAATTTGCTTTGTTTTTTACAAAATTTGGCATATTGAACTAAAGACCATGCGGAACATGATGATAATATTTAAATAAAATTTGATCTCATTACCGTTTAAGGCCGTAATATTTCATCGACAGGGACGCCATTTTTGAATTTTCTGGCTTTCACATGCACCTCGGGACAGCTGGTGTATCTGAGGAGTCTAAACATAACAAGATTAACAGCCACTTTGGAACTTGGAAATGTGCTTACACTTATTCGTAAAATGGAAATTCATAATCGCAGGGCTGATATAGCTCGCAACACTCCTCGAAAATATAAGAAAAAATACCTATCCTAAATTCTAAATGGGGGTTTGCATGTAATAGGAAGAATTTAATTTTTAGGAGCAAATTGTTATATGATTAAAACAATAATGACATAACAACACATATATGATAAAGAAAGTTATCATGTGCGTGTTTTTATGTCATTGTTTGCTGTTGAAAAATGATATGATCTAAATATTCTAAATATGGAAGAACCTCTGATGTTAGCCAACAGCCCAAGATAAAGCAATGTTGCGACACAAGCAGATAAAAATGACTTTAAAAAATTATTATTTTGCACAAAATCAAGTCTAATATCATAATAATTTATGCAGGTAACCTGTGTTCTGTCCCAATATTAATGCCACATCTTTGTGACGACATTTATATTAATATTTGGTAAAATAATATTACAAAACTAAATCGTCAGGTAAGTAACATCGGAGTGTTACTTAACTGACGATGTAAGAGTTTTTACTTACGAAAAGCTTCGTGTGTTTTATTGTACATTTTTGTATGTTCTTGTATATAATAATTTTACTATGGCGAAGAAAACAATTTTAAAAAATAAAACTACATGAAAATACATGAAAATACATGAAAATACATGAAAATACATGAAAATACATGAAAATACATGAAATTACATGAAAATACATGAAAATACATGAAAATACATGAAAATACATGAAAATACATGAAAATACATGAAAATACATGAAAATACATGAAAATACATGAAAATACATGAAAATACATGAAAATACATGAAAATACATGAAAATACATGAAAATACATGAAAATACATGAAAATACATGAAAATACATGAAAATACGTGAAAATACGTGAAAATACGTGAAAATACGTGAAAATACGTGAAAATACGTGAAAATACGTGAAAATACGTGAAAATACATGAAATTACATGAAAATACATGAAAATACATGAAAATACATGAAAATACATGAAAATACATGAAAATACATGAAAATACATGAAAATACATGAAAATACATGAAAATACATGAAAATACATGAAAATACATTAAAATACATGAAAAAAAATCAAACATATAAGATATATAAAATATTTATATTGTGCTACCAATTAAAAAGTTTTTTCTAATGTGTACAGGGCATGAAGCATGATGTCTTGTTTGTGTCGTCTGTCACACTTATAGAAATATTTTCATATTTATCCACATCTCTAGCAGTATATATGTCCTGAAAAGTTTAAATCGGTACACTGGTTTATTGTTGGTTTATAGGTGTTGTATTTTTACCACTCTGTTTGCGTACGATTCTTGGGATAAATAATCAGCAAAGTCAGCTAAGTTGTTCGAATTATATACATTTGATGCTGCTAAATTTTTGTGAAATAAGAACGGCCAAATTTATAGACGTAGCAACAGACATTATTGTAGGAATTATGATTTGTACCGTGGTCAACCATATTCTTATCTCGAGCGTTAAAAGGGCATTAGATTTCCAAAAATCCAAAACCATCAAAGCAAGTAATAGCAATAAGGCATCAGCACGAGAAAGATCGCAAAGTAGAAATTTTGTATTCTCTTTTAGCAACCAAATTAATTATCGCAGAAGTGTTTAAGCAGCTATGTAGCTACAATCGTGGTCAAAATATGTTGGGACAAGACAAATTTCGAAGTTTGCCACCACAAGTAATTGCGTAGGCTATTTCTATTTAGATTAACACATTTTGAACTTGTCAAAGTTCACTTGTCAATGTTCAGAGTGGACTTAGGTTATTTGGTAAATTCGAAATTCTTAAAATTGTTGGTGACGTCAGCAAGGCCATTAATCACGAAGTTCGGGGCCTTCGTGGTCCCCGACGTGAATTATTTCGGTGTGAGGGCGTGCTAAAAATTGTGACTAGCAACTTTTCAACGCTATCTGCCTGGCCTACGTGTGTGCAAAAGTAGCGACTTTGCAGACTGCAGAGCATTGACTTTTTGACAGTTTTATCCATATTTGAATAATGAGTAAAAAACTGCCTTTGTCTCAATATTTTTTGTCCACGATTGTAGGTAGCTAGGAATTTTTATTTACTAAATCATCTTTTCTACTTTCTCCCCTTCTTTCTTTCTCTCTCTCTTTCCATGCAAATATTTCTTAATTTCTTTTTCAGTATAGTAAATCTTTTTTAGTTAAAACATCAGTAAAATAAATAGACTGTTAAAGCCAAAATGGCTTACCGTGAAAAATGTAAACATTCAAAAAGGTCTATACAAGCGATCGGAATGCAATTAATTTTTACATTGACAATAACTTCGTAAGCCTGATCTGTTCGAGGTCCATTGCGAAACGGAAAATTCAATGTCTCTATCAATAAAAATATCTATCTATCTAGAAATTAGAAGCGCTTCCATTTGGTAAAAATTTTGGTTACTTTAAAATTCCCGATTAACATGTTGAATCAATTAAAGAAAATTAAATCAATTTGACAAACCAAGTAAGGAAGAAATTCCAGTTCTGTGTGATTAAAAAACATTGGATTCTTAACGTTTGAGCTATCTAGAGGTAGTTCAAACGCTCAAATCCTTAATCAATAGCAATAGTAATGCACAATAGAATAACAAGTTTTCTCAATTCCTGTAAAAGTTTTTATTCTTTACAATTTGGTTTCCGCTCAAAACACTTACTACATAAGCCTGTGCAGAGAAGGTCCTAAAAGCTCTTGATTCTGGGAATTTTACCTGTTCTGATTTTCCTAGATCTTCAAAAGGCATTTGATGCTGTGGATCATGATATTCTTTATGGCATCCGTGGTGTTGCTCATTCTTAGTTTAAATTCTTCCTCTCTGCTCGAATAAATTTGTATCTGTACCTTGGACTTGTTCTCAAAATCAAAACATTATTTACGGCGTTCCTCATGGCTCTGTTCTAAGCCTCTCCTATTCCTACTTTATATAAATGACTTTTATGCTGCAGTTTCTTTTTTTAAAATCAATCTCGTTCAGTAAAATCATTTTCAAGAGGGTCAAATAGACTTAAAATGTCTCCTAAACTGGCTTAATGCTAAAAAAATCTTAAATACCAGTAGAACTGAACCTTTAATATCCTATCCTAAACGCGAAGCTATCAACTGTGATGTTAGAATCAAAATCAATAGAAGAAGACTAATTAAAAGTCAGCGTCAAATATCTAGGTGGGTTTATTGATTACAATATGGAACTATCAAATTAACTTTGTCAGTCAGAAATTAAAACGTGCTAATGGTACTCTTTGCAAACTTCGTCATTTTGTGTCTCAGGATATCCTTTTATCTCTCTATTAGTAAGTAAGTAAGTAAGTAACGGGAAGTTTTAACGTCCTTGGGGATTCCATCCTAACGGTTGGCTCTTCCTCCCCTCCGACTGTAACTATGTTACATTACCGCCAGAGATACGTATAGCATTGCTCTAACTTGCTTACCTGCCACACAAGCCGGTTAGCGGTCAGTAGATGGCACCAAATAGGCTGACAACACTGCATTTAAAGTGAGCCGGAGTGGGGACTCGAACCTGAAACCTTATGATTACAAGTCGAATGCGCTACCACTACACCATCTCCGCTCTATTATTCGTTTTTTGCTTTTACTTATCTTATTTTACACATGTATGGGCTATGCATCTGCGAATAATATAAAGTTTCGACGCACAATGTATTTCATTGATGTATAGTGTGGAACCAAACCACCAACAATGTTTTAAAAGACGTTAGTGGTTTTCTACGTTTTATTGGGAAAACAAGTCACCGTGTTTTTATTAAGCTATAGTGCACAATTCAAGATATTAGATCGTTCAATAAACTTCGTTTTGTTTTGCACTTATTGTAAAACTTTTTTACGAATTTTGTTCTAAAAATGTCACTATTCGAAGATAAATATCGATACCAAAATCTTCATCGTTTTCTAATGGGTCCACAGCCCTTAAATACACTCTTCATATAGATTAATGTCTATTTCTGGAATTTGAACATTATTTGCTGTTTAAAGGGACCGCCATAATCGATTCAAAATTGACATAGCTTATAATCTGTCATTTTCAATAGTTTAGTTCCGATTTGTAGAAACGGTTTCTTTGATCTTTTATAGACCATGGATCAACGTGGCCAGAATTAAGTTTTTGCTAGAACCGGTACCTGCTTTTCGAATACTGGCTTGATTAGTGAAGAACGGATTAAGCTATAGGGGTCTTATGCTGACCATTTTGAGGTGACCCCCGTGCACTGCGATAGATGCTCGTCAAAAAGTGTAGGTTTCCTTATATCTGTGATGTAGCTAGAGCTGTTTGCGTGTTATGTTTCTTCTAAGAAAAGATGACATTTGCTAAGCATTTCCATGCAAACATTTACTCATATAATTCAAGAGCACAATATATTCCGAATCATGGAAGATAACTCGAACCACGTCTTATGGAAAAGCATTTAAAGTGATTCATTTCAGACTAATTTTCCTGATGTTTTTGTGGGTAGATGTTCAACTCGAACAACCAGTCGCTAATTACTCATTGGAATAGTCATTCTACTGTTGTGTCGGTTTACGATGGCCCCTATGGCTCACTTCTCTTCTTAATAAAAACACTTCTCTTCTTAGTCAAAACACTTCTCTTCTTTCCTCTGAAATCTTCTCTTCCGTTCGAAACACTTCTCTTCCAAAGTGAGAAACACTTCTCTTCCATGAACTCAAAAAATTCCCAGACCCAATTCCGGTCCGGAATATTGATTGAGCTAGATTTTGCTTACTCACGTTTTTTAAATAAATGACCGACCCGTCACCTCCAGGTTTTTTGCGCGTTTGATATACAAGGGAGACGAGAGTGAATAAATAACGTATCCGTTTAAGGCATTCGTTTATCTTTTTTAATACGCACGTTTTTATAAGAATACCAAAATTTTAACCAGGCTGGTCATTATTTCTTTATTGTTCTAAACAAAATACGTATTGTTTTAATCTAAAATCCTAGCCTGATATTTTTTAAGGAAAATCCATTATAATAAAGAAAAAGCATGTGCTTTGCTTGGTTGACACCACCATGATTTCAGGACTCTCTGTAGCCATTTATTTTGCCATTTATTATGTCTAGTGATAAATAAAATTAATTACTCTGCTACTGATCTGAATTTATCGTGATATTATTTTATTCATGCACATGCTTCGGGACCTGCTACAATATTTTAATAATAATATTTATATTCGTAAATTGAGCACGTGTTAGCCAAGTATACTTCTTGCAAAAAGTGAAAAAAATTATACAGACCATGGGTGTAAAATTGCGGACCAGATTTTTAAAATTACTTGTGAAGAGAAAGTTTGGGGCCACATGCAGAAAAGTGTTAAGTGCAGAAGAGAAGTGTCAAAATACAGAAGAGAAGTGTGAGAATACAGAAGAGAACTGTTTGGATCATAGAAGAGAAATTTTTAAATTGGAAGAAACGTGAGCCATAGGGGCCATCGTATCGGTTACCGGCACTTTACTTATATTATTACTTATATTATGTTTTTAGAGGTTTCCACAGAGAGAGAGAGAGTTAAGAGAGTCAAGGTGTTCGCACGCACCACAACATTTGGAAGTTCTTACCGAGATTTTTTTTAAAAGAAAGAAAAAGAAAAAGAAAACAGGAAGATATAGCTTTACGTGAAAGGTTAAAAGAGGATATTATGAATTAAAGATATAATTTACGTGAAAAAATTTTATAGACGTTTATGAACGTATGATATTTTTGTTTCTGGTTTTATTTTTCTGCAGACTGAAAGCGTTTGATTTTCGTTGTTTTGGGAGAGTTGTTGGTTATTTTTACATGTTGGTGATTTGAAGTTACTTGTAAGGTTTGGATTTATTTCATTCATTATGTCGAAAATACCGAAAATTGAGAAGTTTAGGGGTGACAATAGTCAGATTTTTTAGTGTGGATTCAGTAGTATGAAGCTCATTTAAAAGCACTGGGAGTAGCTGATGATAAAAAGTTAGTTACGTTAGCCTGTTGTGTCGAGGGTACAGCATTTTCAATTCTTACTGAACTACGTATTACCTATACACAAGTTGGAGAAAGATTTGTTACACGATTTTCTGGAGAGGATTTTAAAAGAAATCTACAGTTGAAGTTACAAAATTTAAAATTTACAAAAGGTACTCAAATAAACACTTTTGTCAATGGTTTGAAAACAACCATTAAACACTTGTATGGAATAGCAGACGCTAATACAATTTCATCGATCGCTTTAAACCATGTAATCAACAACCTCAATTCTAATTTACGTGAGGAAGCACGATTATTTCAGTTATCAGGAAATAAAAACATTGAGAATTTGTTAGAATTTATATCTGTTAAAATGGGTATGACGTCATTAAGCAACATCGATACTGCAGCAGCATTAAAGCGAAACAAAAGAG